>CM060965.1:159784373-160384373 GCA_030765045.1 Tenodera sinensis
GAGTTTGCGTGTGTGGTTTTTAACCTAATATTCTATGGTGTCATCCGGGATATTTAGCGAATTTCGATTAATATTCCAAAAGTATATTGTCCCACCAAAGTTTTCTCGCAGTTAAATCAATTTTCCCAACTTTGGTGCTTCCCTTGATGAACAAAGAAGCCAGAAAACCACATTTCTTTCTAAGATTTCTTTAAAATCCTGCCAGTCGTGTTAACTATGATATCTTCCCACAGTTCTGACGTGTTTGGAAGGTAGGGAATTACTTTAAAATATCCACATGCAATTGCTAATCTTTCTCAAAATTGTGCCTTATTGGTCAAATTAACGGGCTGCATTGAGCAAATATGAATGTTAATAATATTTAATTACAGTTCTCCACAATTACAGCGTACACTACCTTTTTTATTCTTTATGTGGTTATTTCCAATAATAATACATAATTAGTTGCTTCTTCTGGTCGCAAATTTAATTATTTCCATAGTGAACTAATGATGCTTCTCTTATTAAACAAAAATTCCTTAACATAAGAGTATCGACTTCCAAAGCCTCTGAACATACATTAGGTTATGAGGGCTTAGAACGGAAACCATCTCTAGCTCAATTTTAAAATACTTTCTTGAGTCGATCTTTATAACAAAAGCATGAAAGCGTTTGTATTGGTTACACAGACCCGAAACTTTCTTGGGAGGGAAAAAAAAAAAAAAAAAAAAAAAAAAAAAAAAAAAAAAAAAAAAAAAACCCTGACCTATTACACTCACATGATTTTCTCTACTCGTGTACCAACCACTCTTAAAACACTTATTCTTATATTTTCAGATATTATTGCTAATTTTCTTGTGGATGCAAGGGTAACAAGGGAACACAGTAGGGTTTAAGTGATAATCAAATCTTTTAAATCCGATTGCTGTATGATGCCTTTGATATTTTGTTCCCTTTTTATTACTAAGAGATAAGAAAGGAACAACTTATTTCTACTTGAAAAAAGGACACTGTAAAATTCAACAAATAATAAGGAATATCTCAAAAATGGTTCATGCTACAAAAAAATGCAAATGATATAAATTGTGTGTTTTACAGAGATGTACATTTTTTGTGGATTAAGATGTCTACCTCTTACAATTTACCTTATGTTAAACATGTGGTATTCCAATAAAAATCATGTTTGGGAACACCGAACACCAAGTTTGGTATTGAAGCAATTTTTTGTTTTTGAGTTACGCTGTTTACAGACACACACCACACCACACATACACATACATACACACATACACTTAAACGCGCAACAGTTTTTTTTTAAATTCCTTTTTTTTTTATTTTTTATTCAATGAATCTTAAAAGACACATACAATATTTCCCATTCTTTCAAATTGATGTTCACGTTTAAGCCTTTAGGCGAAATTTTGTTTAGTTTCTTGTTAATTTGTTTAATTTTTGTAAATCCATTGAAGGGAAAGAGAAAAGTAAAATGCCATCTTATTTCGTAATTGAAATATAATGAACATTAGTGTATTGAATCTAAAAACGGTAAGGTAAAATATTTGTTAAATGGTATATTGAGAAGAACAAATTTGATAGCGATAGTTGCTTACTGTGATCGTGAAAAATCACGTTGCTATGAGACTGTAGGGGCGGGGGGTGGGGGGGGGGGGTGGGAGGGGTGGGGGAAGGGAAAAGACCTTTGATTCCCGAAATAAGAACAAAGATATGCATTATCCTGGGGTTGTTCTCTGCCGTTGAAGTAGCCTGGCGTTTCAAACCTTAGTCACTTTTTTCGTCCACGGTGGTACTTTGAGTTTCATATACGAAAACACTTTTAAATCTTAGGCGGTAAACATCTGTTCATTGGTGACTTCCTTGGTAATGCTTACGTTTAAGAAGTCTCAATATTTGGCGACAAAGTCGAAGTGCATAGCCTTAGAAGTTCCACCAAGTGATCGTCGCGTAACATATTGCTATACAGACTTTTAACACAGTTCAATTCGGAGAAATTCTGTTCAAACATATATGTAGAGCTATGCTTATTTTATACACATCATATAAGTCATACAGAATGAAGAGGTCTTCTGATGACATTCTCAGAAAATTGTGATTTAGAAACTGCCATGGAATCGCCTATTTGTGTCCGTTACTGGATATTTATTGTTTGTTGTGAGTCTACACGCCACGCCACAGGCACTAGCTGAATCACCCTCCTACTGAAAGAGGATGTGGGGAATAGCAGCTAATTACGTAAGCGTCTCCAACGGGATAAGGTTGAACATCGCTGGAAGGGAATGAAGGGAAATACCACGCAAAGTGTAATCTACATAGATCTATTATGGTTAACAATTCTCAGTAGGAAAGGATGAAGTGAAGCATTTGTCTACTGATCAAGGAGAACCACGGAAATCCCAAGGTCAGAGTGGACGGTCAACGGGAATCGAAACGGTGATCCCTCGAATGCAGGTCTACACGTTACTGCTAAGCCACCTCACTTGGACAATTTAGATATGTTATTTTAAAGCCAAATGTACGCAGGAAATGAATTGTTTACACCCTGAAAATCGTGAATTTTTCTTTGAGGAATACAGTAACTTACAGAGTGGGTAACAAGTGGGTATAAAGTGAACGTTGGTAAGCATTTGAGAGAGACGGGAGTAAATAAAATGTTTCTGAAATGCCGCCTTTACTGTTGTTTTGAAGTTAAGTGTTACGACAAGTTTCGCAGTGGAATTGCTGGGCTGGACTTGTGCCAATTTTGTGCTGCACAAGTTGAAAACCACTACCAACCTTCGCTGCTCTATCGAGAGCTAAAACTTTTCCTACTCAGTTCCGTGTATTGTAGTGAAGACGCTTTCCAAGTTATTCAAATGGAAATATGAGACGTCGATGTTTTCAGCAAACCCGCCACATCAGCGCAGTCAAAAGCAGCCATTGTTCCCCAAACTGAGAGATGACGTGGACAAAAGGAGGGTTGGAGGGTGGTGGCAGTGCATCGACATCGCGTCTGCTTACTTATTGCGCGTTCTTTACATAATGGAAGAAAAATGTGCAGCGTTACTATCCATTTACATATCTACATTTATCGATTTTTCTGCTTCTACATGAATATATTGAATGTGCTTAACGCTGCTCTTGTTATTGACATTATTGGTGACCAATGAATGAAATGATTAACCCCCAAGTCTCCTAGAGGTCTGAGTAGGTTCATTTAAACGTTATAGTTTGCGAACGAACCATACTAACGAGAAAGACAGGCTACGGCGCGACGTAATTCTGCTACTCCAGTTATGGCCCATTGAGGGCAATGGATCTATGGAAATTAAAAGATCCACAGCTTTTTTCTGATTACCTGAATTTTTTCCTCGTACTCAGAACATACACAAAATTTCAATTTCCTAATTCAAACCCTTTTTTAAATTAATATATTTATTAATAATAAATCACTTTTTAATATGCTAATATATGACCATTGGACCCTACAGTTAATTGCATCTCTCCTAAGTTTTTAATTTGAGCTCAGTTTATGGATATAAAGAAATTGTCATACAGTCATTGCTTAGATTTAAGTAGTTTAAGGGGGCAGAACTATTTTGTGTACAATTTATTAATATTTTCAACTTTTCAGTATGAGTTCTGAAAAATATTTAATTTCAGCTCAAATATTTAGTATTTTTAATTAGTTGGTGACAAATTTTAATACTTTAACCTCTGGAGTTCTCCTGAAAATTTCAAGATAATAAGTAATGAATAGTGCAAAAAAAAAAAAAAAAAAAAAAAAAAAAATGAAAAATCGGATATGTGGCACTCACATGACTTTCTCTACTCTTGTACTAACCATTCTAACAAACTCTTATTCCTGTATCTTCTTCGTGTTATGTAGTTGAGATAAACATTTACAGAAATTTGTTATTGCTTATTTCCTTGTGGGTGCAAGGGGAATATGGGAATACAGTAGGCTTTGTGCGATAGTCGAATCTTTTGAAGCTTTGAGATCCCGTTCTCTTTGCACGCTTAACATATAAAAAATAAACAACGATGCTCCATTTCACCAAACTTTAGCTTTCCGAAACTGACACGCATAACAAGGAATATCTCGGAAATGGTTTACTCTAAAAAAATTATTAAGACTTGAATTGTGTGTTTTAGGGAGTTCTACATTTTTGGTAAAGTAAGATTTTCTCTATCTCTTACGGTTTAGGAGTTATTCAAAAGTCGCAGTAAACAGGACTACATAGGCTGTAGCCAGAAAATTCAAAGTATACATTTCATTTGTCATAAAAATATCTCAAACATATGACATTTTAATCAAAATCGTTAGAGCCATTTTGAAGAAAATCAAAATTTTCCAAAAATTTTCCATGTAAAAGGTCATTTAGGATGGGGCTATTTTCTTCAAAATCTTTGTGTCGCATCCTTGAAAGACGTTTAACTTAATTATCAACTTTGGCTTTTAGTTAGCCGACTTTTCGTTTTTGAGATATGTTGTCCATAGGCTGACAGACTAACAGACACACAGACACACACACATGGATCTTTTTCAAAAAATGCTTTCTTTGGATTCAAGTGGTCTCAAAACATAATTCCGGTGAAATCTCGACATCGAATTTTTGGGTGGAATACAATACTTCCTCTACTTTCTATACGCAGCAGAGAAAGTAATAAATTGTTACCATTATATGCACACTTCATAACCGACGTCATCACCAGAACACCAGAAAAGATTAGTTTGTGGGACTGGCACAATTCAATAGCTCTTAACAGAACGACTCTGTCGGTCAGCTAGCAGAAAATAATTACAGATGCGTTAACACAGAAAATAGTTACATAAGAAAGAATGCAGGGGCGATATGGAATTGTTGGCAAATAGTTTAACACAAAAGGAGAAGGGAATGGAGTTCATCTAACACGAGCTATTAAGCTAAATAGCAATGAAGTGTAAATGAAATTACTGGGATAGAAGGTTCAGAAAATGAAATAAAGTAAGGCCAGGGAATATTAATAGAAATAGCTAGAGTTCAAAGAATTCAATTAACAGCACCAAGAGAAATTACGTATAAAAGCAAAAGAAAAGTATGGAAGTGATAGACGACAGAGTAAGACAGAAGATAGAGCTGAATAAAGCAGAAATATCTGTGATAGATATAGCGCAACAAACATGAAAAATTGATGTGTTGCACTCACACGACTTTCTCTACTCTTGTACTACCATTTTTACAAACTCTTATTCCTATATCTTCTTCGTGTTAGTTAAGATATACATTTGTACAGATTATCTTATTGCTTATTTCCTTGTAGGTGCAAGGGGAATATTAGAATACAGTAGGCTATATGCGATAGTCAAATCTTTTAAAGCTTTCAAATTCCGTTCTCTTTGTACACTAAACATACAAAAAAATTAACAACGATTCTCCATTTCAAGTTTTAAGTTTACCGAAACTCACACACATAACAAGGTATATCTCAGAAATGGTTCACTCTACAAGAAAATTTATTTGGACTTAAATTGTGTATTTTAGCAAGATATACATTCTTTGTATATATGATTTGGTCTATCTCTTACGGTTCAGAGTAAATACAACTACACAGACTATAGCCAGAAAATTCAAGATATACATTTCATTTGTCATATAAATATCTCAAACATATGACATTTTAACCAAAATCGTTAGAGCCATTTTCAAGAAAATAAAAATTTTCGAATACTTTTCCATGTAAAGGGTAGTTTAGGGTGGGGCTATTTTCTTCTCTTCAAAATCTTCGTGTCGCATTCTTGAGAGACATTAAACTTAAATACCAACTTTGGTTTTTAACCCACTTTTTGTTTTTGAGTTATGCTGTCCACAGACTGACTCAGACACAGACACAAACACACACACACACACACACACACACACACACACACACACACACACACACACACACACACACACCAGGCGCGGCTCCTCAGGGTAGGCAGGGTAGGCATTGCCTGCCCTACCGTAATACTTCAACAAACAGTGTTTAGCTATTATCCTGCATTTTATCATTTGAACCGTCGTTTTCCCTAAATTGTAGTTCCAGAGAAGTTTTCTCGGTTACAATGACCAGCGCAAGGTCAAATCCTTGAATCTCAATTCCGATTCATCAAAACTGCGCTGCGTGTTTGGAACGCGCGGCAGAAATGATACGCATGGAACCTGGGTAGTGGAGAGCCAGCTAGCTTAACCTCTGCGGACCCGGCCCCCTTTCCTCAGCACGAGGCCCTTGAACATGGATAAGGAAATATTCCATCGGTATATGCACTCCGAGCATGCGTAGACGCGTCTGCCAGCAGTTTGAACACTTGCCTGCTCAAATCCGAATTTATGCGACTTTTTCCGAACAGGCATACTGCACGAACGAAGATCTCAGAGATCCGAATCGTCTCGTTATCACTGTGTAACACTAGTGTGTTGTAATACCAGTATGACCGATTTAATTAGTGAACTATTACAAAGTCCGCTTTCGCGGCGCACTGACAATGAAAAGAGGAGCGTTTTAGCTATTTAACACAATGCCTACAGTCAGACAACTCTTCAATTTCTTCATTCATTTTAGTTTTGGCGGTAATTCGTCCGTAAGTCACGCTCATTCACTCTGCACTTGTTAAACAACCAAACAATATATTGTTTGCGTTATCCGCAATGACTTCGCCCCCTTTATTTCGGATAAACGGGGTTCTACTGTATTATTACTATTATTATAATAATAATAATAATTATTATTGTTGTTGTTATTGTTGTTGCTGTTGTTATTGTTGTTACACTTTGCCTACCCTAAAATTTTGACTGCGAGCTGCCACTGACACACACACAGACACACACACACACACACACACACACACACACACACACACACACACACACACACACACACACACACACACACACAGACCTTTTTCTAATCTTCTCTTGCAATAACACATAACGTATTGCTTAAACATACATTAAAGATGATTTTATAGTTTTTGGGCCTTCTTTGGATTTTTTCAAGCACAATTTTACTTTTTTAAGCATATTTATTGTTCACAAGAATCCTACATTCTTGCACGGTAGTACTATTCCACATTTGGACGATGTCTCTCGAAGTTCACGGCGATTTTTTGGCCTGGGGGCAGCTACTCTTTTATCTACCGACCTAATGTGGATATAACTGCCATAGTTCTATTCTCCTGGGATGATGCAACCCTTGCCTTACCACTTCACTCCAGGTCTGAAAATTTGCTGCTTTTACTGTATTTTTTTTATTTTCTGTACCACACACGTTTTATTTATCCCCGTTGAATTGCAATGTGTCTGTATAGCTTGTTGCATTTATGCATGCGAATCACTTGCTATTTAATATCCTTATTCAGGTTTTTCACCCACTTTTATTAAACAATCTCTTCTAACAATTGAACAGTATGGGAGCAACTGAATGTCGTGACATCATAACAAGATCAACATAGCAGCACTCAGTGGTACGATTTGCAGCATGCACGATGCACTCCATAATTTGCCTTCGCTGGCTCATTCATCATGGCCAAATAGTGCTAATTTAAACTCTTTTTCTCCACTTTGTTTTAAAGTAATAAACATTATGTCAATTGTTGATAAACATATGCTAACAATGTGATATTTATAAATATTCCTCCCTTCAGAGAAAAGTAAAATTGATATCCCGTATATTTTCATGGTCACATCTCCACAAGTACTTAAAAATGAGACTCTTTCTCGGTTTTTCAAAACTTAAAAATATCACAACTTCTTTAAAAATAATGATATTTACATACCTAATTAGTTTTTTTTAATGTACGCTCTAATAAGACAATTTTGTGATGAAACATAAGGCTGCATAAAATAGTTTAAGGGCACAACAAAGTGAAAAATTATGGTTTTCCAAAGTATTGAAGATAGAGGTTTAATTTGTTGAACAGGCATTTCCAGTAACTAAAGCAATTTGTGTACGAAATTTCTCTCCAGTATCTAGTAACATTCTTGATATATTAATTTATGTTAATTTTATTGGGTATAATTAAAATGTATCTCCTCCAACAGATGTCTCCTCCTCCTCATTTTCAAAAATTATATCTCTTATTACCTTTGTAACAAATTAAAGAATGAAAATTTTCATATAATGACTAATTATAGTTTTTCTTAAACCTTTTAATACCACAAAGTGTAAAAATGTCATAAAACAGCGCATTATATATTAAAATTCCAATCGAACATTTCAGTACTGAACTATATTGCATACAAGTTTTAGGGCTCTAGCTAGATTTTTGTGGGAGAAGGTAGATTTTGAATGTGTGAACATCAGAAAAAATTTGTTTCCGAGAAAAATGAGTTTAAAGCTTAGTCACACACTTCCTCTTTAAGCTCTGTGAAAGTATATTTTCCCCATCTGATTTTGTTCATCGATTTGCAGAAGCTTAGCCTACTACCCTTTCTTTTCGGAACTCCAAAACAGAGTAATCGAATATGTGATTTTGAAATATACCTAACACACAGTGTTTACAAACGCGTGGTCTGTTCATAGAAATAAAAGCTAAGCATCTAAGTAATTCTACACATGATATAATTACACTCAAATCATCTCGTAAACATACTAAATTATTTCAAAAGTAATATCAAATGCACACTGCCCTCTAGGCTACGGTGAATGCATAGGTAGCAGAACACTTAGCGCCTTGTCTAAAGCAGTTTATTCCAAGCCTGCGTGAAACGGAAAATGTGCGTAGGCCCGTTTAGAAGACAGAGCCAGAGGCGCACCGCTTTAAAAATGGAGTCCAAAATATGTACTCCCCTTTCCCTAGGGATTAAAACTTCGCAGATGTATTCTTTAAGGTATAGTGCATATTTTACAATGTAAATCCAAAATCAATTTTTGTTTTTGACCAAACAGGCCAAAATATAACTTAAGTGTTCCCTTAAGGACAGTGTGTATTACTCCATTTTCCATCCGGTGGAGACGTTTTAGTGGAACAGTGCCCTAGAGGTGAGGCCAACATGCTGTATATTCCAACACAGTAGAAGTCTACAACTGGAGTTTTCCTCCACTCGAAATAAAAGGTAGGGCTTGTTTCTTCTCGAAGTCCGCAGTGAAGTGTCATAGGAGTTAGGCTGGGCTTGTCATACAGCGTTATTCCAAGTCTTTCGAATTTCTCGGTGGTTTTTCGGCCTTTCTATAATAGCGGTAGACGGTAGCGACAGTTGTTAATTTATAACGAAAAAAAAAAAAAAAAAAAGCAAAATGCAAAAGGAGAGACAGAGAGTACAAGAGGGAGAACGAGAGATAGAGGATAATAAAGAAACAGCAGAATTCAGGTACAACCTTTGCAAGCACATTGTTTCCCCTACCCACTGTCAATTTTAAATTATTTTATACGAATTGTTTGTCCATCTTCATTATGTCAACAGTGAAGGACCTAACTCACAAAACAACTCAATAATGAAAACGACACAGTGAGCGATGAAAAACTGTATTAAAATTTCATCTCTTGACCTAATTAAACCGTATTTGAATAGTTAATATATTATAATCGATTCCTCGAGTAATGAGAGGGCTCCTGACACAAGAGTTAATGCAGGAATGGTAGCCGTACCCCAGGTAGGAACATGAGCAATGGGGTTGAATGCATGGACAGGAGACAGTAGCATGATAGCCAAGACAGAAGGGTGGAGGTAGACTTATGAGGAAGTACTTTTTAAATCGTATTAAGTCCACATTTTTTAAAAAATTGAGTTTTATGTGTATTCGTAATATTTTGAACATGCTCTATCCAACGGTAAACTAATTTCGCGTCTAACCATATTAGTTTCCAAGCAAACAGGGTGCACTTGAAGTCGTATTTTGACCACCATTTAGTCCATTTCAAATACTAAAGTCCTTCCTCTTCCAAGCAATCACACATCGTAAATAAACTGTCAAGAAAGAACACCAAACTACTCAGCGCAGATAAATTTATACATAGAGGTTGCCCATCTGATAAAGTCAAGGGCAATTACAATTTTGAAGGAATTGAATTCTGTAATTTCACATTTGGTTAATGAGTTCAGTAAACAAATATCGCATTAACTCATTTATTAATAGCGTTTTTAGAAGAATTGAACATTGAAACTCTTAACAAAATATTAACTTCTATACGTATAGTATTCCATTTATATGCCACCTTTAACATCAAAGATTATACCGACTACTCCTCTTGGAACAAATGTTCAAGAGAACGGATGGGAAGAACTGGCTCAATGAGTCATTTCCCCTACATCGTAATTTTAACCCCTTCCACTACGTCAGTGATTAGCTACCAGGACAATCTAGACACTTTGTGGACTATTGCTGTCCTTTTTGCTGTAGAGATGTTATTTTTGCGGAATGCGAAAGGATGCACACGAGAAGATAGGATTGAAATCAGCTAATAAGAGAAGAATTAAATACATGTAAATAAGAAGATAAAATTAACATTAAAAAATGAACACTTAATAAGGATGAGTGTTGGGATGATACCAAGAAGAGCCCTACAATGCGATCCAAGAAGAATAAGAGAGGTTAGCCGGCCCGTAAAAGATCAGTTCGCCGGAACCGGCTATTTAGGCTAAGCAATGGAATAAGAATAAGAATGAGGAGGAGGAGAAGGAGCAGAAGAAGAAGCAGCAGAAGAAGAAGAAGCAGAAGAAGCAGAAGAAGCAGAAGAAGAAGCAGAAGAAGAAGAAAAAGAAGCAGAAGAAGCAGTAGAAGAAGCGGAAGAAGAAGCAGAAGAAGAAGTAGAAGATGCAAAAGCAGAAGAAGAAGAAGCAGAAGAAGCAAAAGCAGAAGAAGCAAAAGCAGAAGAAGACGCAGAAGAAGAAGAAGCAGAAGAAGAAGCAGAAGGAGAAGAAGCAGAAGAAGAAATGGTTTAGGCCACAAGAAAAGTTGTTTAAACTAAATTGTGTTTTGAAGAGCTCTAAATTCCTTCAGTTTTCGTCTATCGCTTAATTTTAGTATACAGATTTATATAAAAGTAGTTTCGAATGAAAAGGACTCAAAGGCTATTCACAGAAAATTCAAGATACGAGTACATATGCTATCTGTCATGTATCTTTAATAAATTCATGATATTTTAACCAAACTCAATAGAGCCTTTGTCTCAAAAAAAGAAAAAAAAAAATGAAAAATGTACCATGTATAAGGTGTATGGGTTTGGGAGGCTTTGTTGAAAAGCTTCATGTCATGCATTTGGAAGGTAATAAACATAAATACCAACCTTAGCATTTATTCGGCCTGTTATTTTTAATTATGTTTTTCCGGGATACCCATACACATCTAAAGATGTATATTTGGATTCAGGTGAATTGTCGACATGGGGTCTTTGGGTGGAGCGTAGTACTTTCTCCACGTGGAAGAGATGGCAAGAAGAGGGCAACTAGAGTTTGACGTGGTCAGGGTCAATGTCAGGACCGCTATTTAAATTGCTGAACCCATATCCGTGTTGTACAATGTGCAGTGGTAAGATAGTGGTGTTATGCAGGGGATTACAGCTGTTCCCGGAAATTGAAAGTGCCCCCAGGACGGACTGTTGTCCGGGAACAAAGGGGTCTTACTGTTGTGGCAAACACTTTATCGCACATAATTAGAGTTACATTTAGCATTACACGCTCTAATGATACTATGTAATGATAAAGTGCCGATAGAGCTGTTTCCCTTATTACGCTATCCGCTAACGTAATGTGCATGTTCTAATTACTTGACAGTCGTGAAATTGAAATTTCTCTAGTATCAATGAACACTGAATCGAGCGAGGTAGCACCGTGGTAATGTATGAGACTCGCATTCGGGAGGTTCCGGGATCGATCCCCGGCGACCAGTCACTCTGACTTCGGTTTTTCCGTGGCTTCCACTTGTCATTTTGGCGAATGCCAATCTCGTGATAACGAATGGTGTACTAGAGCCAAGCTCAAATGCTTTCTGAGAGGTCCATGAGCTCTCACTACTTAGGCCAGTAGGTCACGCATTGAGGTGTGAAGCAAAACGACAAGTTTATACTACAAGACGCAGTTACGATGTAAAAAACATCAACATTTCGAGTTAGTTTGTGCAAAAAGAACTAGCAACAATACTAAGATAAGTGAAGTTTTTAGTTTCTAATTTGTTTTTACTTTAGAATCTTGTTACTTCACTGTTAATAGCTTCAATTTTCCTTATTTAAATTATATCAACGTTTCAGGTTTAAGCCATCAAGATTCCTTCCGTTCTCATAAAATTTGATTAAATGTGTTGCATTCATATTTTTCTTGGTCTACCAATATTTTTTACCTAATGGTTTGTGATCTAAAACTAATTTTGTGTAACGGAATTTTTCAATTTGAATGAATTTACACTTGTCTTTCCAACTTGCAGCGTTTTTTGGACAAACAGCATATTTATCCCAAACGTTGGAGTGACGCACGCGATTGAATTTTTATGTATATATGGATATAAACGGCGCTTATCTTGCCATAACTTAACACCAGTTGGAGAACTTGACGATTGTTATTCATAAATCTTAGGCGCGGTACGGATCGATGTATAATTTTCAGTAGAGTACGTCGTAAATGGTAACCGAAAACCTAAGCAACGACCAAACACAACTAACGATATTGAAGGTCTATATCGCTGTTTAAACTTATAACAAATGCTTTAATAAATTATCACTTAAAACTGTTTTAATGAAGAATTATATTACTCGATCTGTTCTTTACTTTACAGTATATTACATTACGCCATGTTACATTAATATACTTTTAACTCTCTTGATCTCTGCTATATCTACAGCTAAAAAAATTTTTCACTTGATTGTTAGCAGTGTCCATTCTGTCCATCTTGTTTTTCAAACAACGAAGTCAGCCTCGGTTGCCTCTGTTTTCTCAGTTATAGTAATTTCAGAGGGCTTACGCAAGATACTGTTTCATCTGGGATGCGACTGACATTCATTCTATCGGCTTGTTCCTTCCAGTTATAAGTTTTATTTGGTCTGTTAACTAAAGATTCAGTTCATTTCGAATGCCTTCACTGCTTTTTTATTGGATTACATCCTGCAATATTCCTTAAAGGTTTCATTTCAGCTTTTTCAATCGTTTCTTCTTTTCTGGCTAAAGTCCATAATTCGCTGTCATATAACAATATGGGAACTACCATTATTTTATAAAACTGTCATTTAGTTTCTCTTCTCCTGTTTTTAAGGATCTCTCTATGGTGCCACATGCAGTGCTAAATTTATTAATTTTGTTTAAAATGTCATTATTTTAAAGCAAGAGATATTGCCACCAAGATAATTAAAGCAATTTACTTATTCAACGGGTTTTCCTTCTAATATGATTTTGGCTTTTGTGTTACTTCGGTTTTGTTTATAGGTAGAGTTAAATTATATTGATGGACAGTGCTATTTAATGTATGAAGCGCATTTTGTAAACCATTTTTGAGCTATATATGAGAATTTGAGTGTCTGCAAATAGTAGAGTGTTTAAATATCTATTTCTGATTGTAAATAGATATAGTAAATGTACGTTAGTAAATGTATGTATATTACAAAGTGACAGTGAAAGTGGGCACTCCTTTGTTTATGGTCGCCGTTACATCTGTTTTATTTCCAATTTTCATCATGATCTTATTTTTTACATATAAATTTCTTATTGATGTTCCGGCAGACATAATATTTAATGGCGGCTGATAGCTGACTATTACTATTCCTTTTCCTGTTGTGCAAATACATTTTGTGGGTGCAAATTATATTTATGTAACCTGCTTTACAGCGTGATTTCACAGCACCGCAAGGCAAGCCTCTGTTTGGAATTTATAAAGATCCACCACCATTAAATTTTGCGACAGTCTTATTAAGTGCTGTTCCATAATTTATTCATATTTACCTTGTCAAAGACCTCTAAATCTACAAATGCCACATAAGTCGCCAAAAACATTAGGTAGTAAATTATGTAATTGGTTTGAGGGAAAACTGTTAGACGAAGAGGTATAACAACTAATACATCGAAATGCCTACATATGAACGTACCAATTGTCAGAGTAGATATCTGTATTTATACCCCTAAGAGCCTGTACTTTTCACACCATACATAAGCCATGTTTCGCCTGAAATACTATGTTGTGAAACTATGGTTTTATTTCCTTTCTTTTGTTATTTTACCAGGTTATAACTCCTTTTTCTCAGTAAGGTTTTTCATGCAGTATGAGGACATCGTTCTACGGGAAACCAGAGATAGAAAAGGTAATGAACCAGGTCAAATGAGGTTCCTTAGGACCTGACTGAAGCAGAAGCGTGAGGAAATGCAGTTAACCTCGGACAGAACGGTAACGACTGAACCGTTGGTAAAATGAAGATTTCATTTTGTATTCTTCCTTTTCTTCCCTTTTATCTATTGTTGGATTTCATTATAATGTTTGTGTTTTCTCATTATTCAGTTACATTCATTTATTCAGAATGCATTTCCCCCATTTAAATATCAGGTTTGACAGCCTGGTTTGTCCTGCCCCCTAACTAAATACGTGTTGAAATATTCTCCTTTTGGATTGTTCTATTAAACTCCTCAACAAATAACACCATTTTCCCTAATTTATTACTTAACGTTTCTAAGGTTAATTTCCAAATTCTTGGATTTTGAACAAGCTCGGTTTATGACATTTAAATAGTGCAATTTCGAGGTTAGGAATTAAAGTATAAAATTACCTGTCCTTACATTTTATAAAAATTTCATAAAGTACAGTGCGTTCGTAGACCGACCGGACCGCCTCGCAGCGAGCTCAGCATGAGTGAAGACCGGCGCGCCCTCCGCCAGAATTACACGTGAACGACCGGTACGTCATGGGTACAGAACACTAACCACCATACACAGGGCTTACCTGCATCATAAGAGATGTTTAAATTAATGACCTTAAATGCAAACACATTCCCTATATCTCCTAAAACAGTTCTGGTGTACCGAAAATCCCCGTTGTATTCACGAAGTTCTTCAACACACTGCAAAGGTTGGGTGTGGTGCGTAGTGAGTGCACTCAGAATTATCGGTCACATGTTTTACGACACAGCAGTTGATTCACACGTTTATATAAATTCTATTTGAAATATTTCTTTTTTCGAACTAACAGGAAATGCAAGATTGTGTGGCTGGTTTCAACAGGATTCAACCATAGCGCACATTGTTACACGAATTGCGAAGTGTGTATGGTGACAAAATAATTAGTTAAGGGTTGTGGACACCACGTTCTCCTGACCTATCTACATGCGATTTTTACTTATGAGGAACGTTAAAGAATAAAGTGTACACATCAAATCCGCGCATGTCACAAGAATAATTGAAAGACAGCGTTATGACAGAAATACAGGCAATCAGTCAACATGAACTTTTGTTGAGATATGAATTATTTTCGGAGGCATAATGTATATATATTGAAGGTCACCAATTTCAACATCTATTGTGATACAGATACAACTTATGTAAGTAGTTGTCAATGACGCCATGAGGGCCCGATCTTCGCCCGGTTCGGAGCCACCGCGGGCCAGCTCGGCCGATGTACGAACGCACTGCAGCTATAAACTTGTTACAAATATCTACAGAGGAATGTTTTTCTATGTTTCTTTATTTTATTAAACAGCAGAATCCAGACCAGCTTACATTATTCATTCTTCCTTGAACTTGGCGCTTTCTTTCCCTTTATTTTTCTCCTCCTTTCCTCAATTTCGTCTCGGAACATGCTCCTCTTTTTCCGCTCTGAGACCATCTTTTGTCTTTCCGTCACGTGCTGCTAGCGCACTTTCGAGACTCTCTGCAATTTCTTGTCAGTCTTGCAGAGGTCCTAGAGGATGATAATCAAGCGCTATTAGGAGTTTTGAAGTTATAGCAATGGTGAACATGAACTTAAAGATTTAGAACTTTAGATATCGAGTTGTCATACCTTTTCGACATTTTTTTATAACATAGGTCCTAGAGGATGATAATCAAGCGCTATTAGGAGTTTTGAAGTTATAGCAATGGTGAACATGAACTTAAAGATTTAGAACTTTAGATATCGAATTGTCATATCTTTTCGACATTTTTTTATAACATAGGTCCTAGCGGATGATAGTCAAGCGCTAGAAGGAGTTTCGAAGTTTTAGCAATGGTGAACATGAACTTAAGGATTTAGAACTTTAGATATCGAGTTCTCATACCTCTTCGACGTTTTTTTATAACATAGGTTTATTTTGGCCTTTGCCTTTTTGTTTGGTATATTTATGTATATTTGCTTTCTTACCAGTATTTGTATTTTACATTAAAATTTATCCCTGCCTTTTGCCATGATACTTTTTGAAACGGCGAACGACGAAGAAGTTGAGCGCCTTAAAACCTTGTCACTCGCTCGAAAATATTACTTTCTAATTATTTTTAAAGTATACCTACTTATTTCTTCAACTGGGATATGTTTCTTCATTTGCTTCTTCAAACGGTCATCATTTTTGTACGACTTACACCCCTACGGACTTAAAAGCCAATGTCTTGTATCAGTAGTCTGTCGAGGGGCGAACAAACTTTGGATCATGGCATATCCAGGATGAGGATCAGCCCGGGGGTGGTGAGGAAGAAGGAAATAACATGCAGTATGAAATGATTGATAGAACACCTCGCGAATCAAAATTATCCAGCCTAAGGACCGAAAAAAACCGCAAAAAGCACCCATTCAGGATGGTTGACCCTGGGCGTTTGAACCGGAAGAATGTAATTCTTTATCACATTTGTAGAGTTTATGTCGAAAGATTAATCCACTCTTGCTGAATTCTCCTGTAATGGGCAACCTACCCTGAAAGTTGAATTCCCTTGAAGATGTTCTCCTAAATGATTTCCCTTTCCTATTTCCCACGAGAGAATAGCGGCATTGTTATGGAAGTAAACAGATAAGGTACGAAACTTGCACACAGACAGTCAACAGTCAACTTCACAATACATATTTTGAAGCTCCATTGTAATCAGCAACAAATACCTTTGTCGCAAGTATGCTACGTCGCTCCGGAAATCTCAAAACCATTCAACGGCTGTTTCGGAAGCAACATTCGCTGGTTGCGGAGAGAGTCAAGTAAAGTTTTTATTTACAGATGTCGAGAATTGCCAAGAATATGAAGGATGCATTGAAAAAAGTCTGTTAGAATAGTTTGTACTTAATTGCCTTGTTTTTATTTTCAGGTTTAATCCTGTTCATACAAAGTACATACCGGAAAGGTCTTTACATTCATACTGGATCATTCCCGTAAACAAAGTGTTGTAGAAATGAATGCTTTAGCAAAATTTAATGACAAACAATATGGAAAGCATGCAATGCATTGTTTGAGATTTAAATAGAGAGAGAATCCAGTAGTTGGACAGCTGTCGTATTTTAGGATAGTCATAAAGATACAGCCCGCTAATAAATCTAGAAAAGGACAGTTTTAAACCTGAATAAGAAAGCTCAAAATGCATAATGTAAAGGTGTTTCACAAATAAAACGCAATGATGTACAAAGTTATTATGAAATTTGGAAGTAGAACAGTTAACCATTTTAAAATATTTAATTTAGTGCAGTGTACAAATGATTGTGTATAATACACAAAGAATCATGGATAATTTATAAAGCAATGTCTTTTTAAACACCTAGTTGCACCAAAATGTATTATTCACTTCCCAATTTGAAATTTCGTATTTGTCTCTTAAGGTACCTTGGGACTGAAAAAGACTGAAAATGACGATTTTTAGGTTTATGCCCCAAACATTCAGTCATCAGTGAAGTTTTTTAGATCTCGCCATTTTAAAAGGATAGTGCAGGTTTTAAATGTTATGAACGCTACATTTAAATGTCCCTTTTCTGCTTACATTTTCGGCTGTATTTGAACAAAATATGGGCCAAAAAGGACTCAAAAACAACAAAATTCAGCGGAAAGAAGTGGCTAAGCTATGAATCTGGGGAGAGAGACTACTCGACAAAAGAGAGTTGTGACAAACAGGTAATCTGACATACGTGTGTAGTAAAACTGGTTTTACCCGACTTTACATTTTCAACAGTGCATATGCTCCATGTGCATTAAATTTTGTGTTATGTTCGTAGAACGTTTCCAGCATGTGCTCCATTTATGTGACTTCAACTTTAGTCAAACATCGTTAAACATTGTTTAGCCTTAAAAAATTAAAACACGCAAAACTAGTTAGAAAAAATATTTCGAATGTGCGAGAAATTAGTTACTTTAAAAGTAATAATTTTTTCTTCCTGCTAGAGATTGATTATGTTTGTTGGGCAGTTTAATAAAATTGTTGTGATATTTCAGTTTTTGATGCGCGTGGAGTATTTTGAATATTATGGTATTTTCACACTGTGAATAAATTGAATAATCAATTCCTTCAAAACTATAAAACAGATTGTCGTGCAATTGTGTGTGGTAGTTTATAACATGAAAAACCTTAATTGTGCAAAGTATTGATTTCATAGCTACCTATAAAAATATAGAAAATTCGTGTATGTGTGTTTATATCAGAAATTACTTGTGTTTAAGATGAAGACTTTTAGCAAAATCCTTTCACTCCCCATAGCCTTTTTGAGCGAGTCTTAGTTGACTCGGTATCATTAAACATATTATTACACGCAATTGCGTAAAGTTAATAGCGTCACAACGGGCGTGGTGCACCACAAAGAACGGTGGGGGCTAAGCTACTTCACACAGCATACCAGCCGGCGAGCAAACAAAGCCGCTCAGGGTGCTTCCTCGCGTGACTGTGTATACGTGACTAATAACAATAAGAGTGGCGCTTAACAAAGGATTGCTGGAATCTTCGGGAGGCATCCGATGACCGGCATGTTTATAGAAGTTCCAGAAACGACCGTGTGACATCATCCTCGTTATATAATCAGACGAGGCAACGAGTTAGAGTTACGGTTACAGTTTTGAGTTGATCAGTGTGTCAGTGAGTGCGAGATAGCTGTGTGTGAGTGGCACTGTCGTCATGAAAGATACATTGCGTCGAAGTGAAGAAGTTTAAACGAGTGTTGAGTGATTGTATCGTCGGAACTAGTGTATGGGAGAAAAACTGAAGAAAAACAGTGAAATGATTGAATCATGGCTACCAGAAAAAAACAGTTGGGAGTTGTAATATGACAAAAGACTGTAGATTGTGTTAACGTTAGTAGAAGAGAACTGTGTATTTGTGCAAAATTTAGAAAGAAAGTAAAGTGAGAAAAAGTAACTGAACTGGACGTTTTCGTTTTCTTACACTGGTGTCAGGAGTGGGATTTGTCAAATTGTCAATTTGTTGCAATACTGTAAACCTTGGTAGATATAGGTGACATAAGCATTTATGTTCCTGAATTGAATTTTTGTGATTACGTTTTCTTGCTTTTCTTTAAAGTTCAGTTATATTGTAGCATCTTGAACTAGCTAACAGCATAAATTCAAAAGAATTGCCTTCTCTTCACGAAGCCTATTCCGAGCACATGTACATGATTAAGAACTGCTTAATTACGTATTCTGATAAGCAGTAATACATTGCGCTCTTCCCCATAGAAACAAGTTCCCCTCCTAAACCCCTTCCTGCACTATACGTAGCTCCATAAAACAGTTAACGTCGGTCTGTCAATGTCGCGAAGGAAAGGTCGTGAACATTCTTACCACTGTGCACACAGTGGATGACGTGTACCAGGCGCTGGGGATGTATAAACGAGCGGCTAGAGAAAACCTTGTCAGAGCATTTGTGAAGTATGGCGCGAGGACATGCTACAAACCGGAGAACGCAAGAACTGGCTCGACGTACGCAGAGGGGACCTTACTACATGAAGTGAGTCATAACTTCATTTCTTGGTCACTTTTAGGCATTTATGTTAAGGAGATATTACCTAAATCCTGAACAGGGTGTATTGACTACATACAGAATTTGATGGGTGAGCATAATCAACGAAAGAAATTTTTAATAGATATTTATAGGACCAAATGACAAACAGAAGTACACAAACTCTACACCACTACCCCGATATGGATCTCTTACGGGCTAACACTCCCCCAGAGGGAAGGAATGAGGCGAAGGGAGACGTAGGCTGGTCAGAGATCGGAGCCAGCGAAGCCCAGAGACGCACAGTAGTGCCTAACAGTTGCAGATGTTGACACCTGGCGCACAACCGAAGTGTTTTCTCTACCCAGGGAGCGGGCGACGAGGCGACCCTAGAAAGAGCTTCCAGAGCGCAAGCATCTGTGCCATCTGTCTGCATTCGCCAGAACCACCGCACTATCAACCAAAGCTGAAAGATGAAAAGTGAGGGAAATGAGAAAGGAAGGAAAAGTAATCCGTGGGGAAAAGAAAACACCCCAGCATTCACCTGCATGGGGAAACCACGGAAAAACCCAAGTTGGTTGACTGGGATCGAACCCGGGACCTCCCGAATGCGAGTCGCACACGTTGCCGTGGTGCCACCTTATTTGGTGTAACATACAGTACTCACATCTGTGACTAAAGGTACGGATAGCAATGTGTGAAATGAATCTTTAACCTATGTTGCAAAAACATCATAAGAAATAATGTTCCGAAGAAAAAAATTAATTGCTTGTTATTCCCCATGCTTTATCAGTTTAAACATAGAAGTTGTCAGAGGTATAACTGGAGATATTTCTATTGGTAACTCAGAACAGGGTAATGAGGAACTGATACGAATATTTACTTTATTTGCAGACTAATAATATTGCTTAATAAGTGTAGTATGTTTTCAAGCAGTCAGTAGCTCCAAGTGTGCATGGTACACACAAGCTATACATAGGATGGGTTGTTGTGAGCGAGCTTTTTGCAAGGTTAATGACCCCAGACTATCTGGACAGACCATTTGAAGATGCGAACGCTTGAAAGCAAAATATAGTGCGAGGGTTGTTCATTCGGGTCCAAATGATCTTTTTGTCGACGGATCCTTAAATCTGACTCACTTTCTCTCTTTCTTACTCACTCATTCACTCACTCACTCATTAACCCACTCACTCACTAACCCACTCATCCACTAACCCACTAACCCACTCACTCATTCACTCACTCACTGACTCATTAACCCACTCACTCACCAACCCACTCATCCACTAACCCACTAACCCACTCACTCATTCACTCACTCACTGACTCATTAACCCACTCACTCACTAACCCATTCATCCACTAACCCACTAACCCACTCACTCATTCACTCACTCACTGACGCATTAACCCACTCACTCACTAACCCACTCATCCACTAACCCACTAACCCACTCACTCATTCACTCACTCACTGACTCATTAACCCACTCACTCACCAACCCACTCATCCACTAACCCACTAACCCACTCACTCATTCACTCACTCACTGACTCATTAACCCACTCACTCACTAACCCACTCATCCACTAACCCACTAACCCACTCACTCATTCACTCACTCACTGACTCATTAACCCACTCACTCACTAACCTACTCATCCACTAACCCACTCACTCATTCACTCACTCATTAACCCACTCACTCACTAACCCACTCATCCACTAACCCACTCACTCATTCACTCACTCACTGACTCATTAACCCACTCACTCACCAACCCACTCATCCACTAACCCACTCACAGAACTCAGGTTGTGGGGGAGATAGAAAATATAAAGAAATAAATTAATCAAGAATTTGCTCGATTTGTTGAGAAATCTGAGAGAGAGAGAGAGAGAGAGAGAGAGAGAGAGTAGTAAGTTTAGGGAAGAAGTAGGGCAGATATTGAATGATGAGAGAGAAACAACCTGCAAGGAATTGGAAGACAGTAAGGTTAGGTTACAGAATGCAGAAAGGGAAGGTAGAAGGTTAACTGTAAATGTGGAAGATTTAAATGAGCATATAAAGGAAGTGGTTACGGAAATCCAGGGTGTAAAGCAAGCACTGGAATATCTGAAATTAAGTGATAGTCATGCTAGTTCTGATTGATCTAGTGTAAACACAAATCCTTGTGTAAGCGCAAATCTTAGTGTAAGTACTAATCATAGTGCAAACAAAGCCAAACAGGAGATTGATCAAAGCAAAAGTCAAAATCGAGGTGAAAGAGCTTTCCAAAACTTTTTCGGGCAGGGGGCAACCCCAAACTCGAATCAGAGAGAGATATCGTGGTCTCATACCCAGAAATGAAAATTTATGGGAAAACCGGAAAAGAAATCAAAGAGTAAACATTAGAGATAATGGTTAGATTATTAATATATTTGGGTATTTGTCAAGAACAACAAGCTGTATAAATATTGTAAATATAGTTAAGTTAATATAATAGTGACAAAGTGAAAGTGTTGTGCAAGCCAAGAAGAGCAAGAGGAAACAGAAACTAATAAATACCAAACCAAGGAACTTTTGTAAAATTGTGTAACTTCCGAAGATAGAAAAAAAATGTAAATAATAGGGTATTTAAGTAAAATTTAATCTTGTTTGGAATGTATATTTTAAAATGCTTGTCAAAATGTATGTCGATGGAGAATTGCCGACTACGAGAATAGGTATTCACTAAAATTAATCATTCGGGCAGAACATAAACATTAACTTATTATGTAATAATAAAATAATGTTTATGGGGGCATTTGAAACCGAAATTATAATGTAAATATATGTAATTGATAATAGAAAGAAACAAAAGGTGATTCTAATCGATAGTTAAGGGGAAGACGTAATAAAGCTGAACAGATTAAAGTCTCAAGAATGGAAGCCTAGATAGATTAAATGACTGATAAGGTTACAATTGTATGTACGAAGCCGGAGCGATTCCGCGGGCTGATTCGTACCTTACCATGACGTGCTCTAAAGTTGACCAATGGAAATCGCTTCCTTCATGTCGCCCACGCAAAACAAATGCAACGCAAGATACACTCGTCTTGAATCGAGCCGAGAGTACACGTGCAATTTCGTGATTTGTGCGTAAGTTAGCGCGTATACATTTTTCGGCGGTTGCCAAAGGGTGACAAAGTTCAAATATTATAACGTAGCAGTTGAAGTTACAAAGTTACATTCTATTTAGATATCGTCGGCAGTTCTCTACAAATCTTGAAATTTGCAAATAAAGTTAAATGTTGGTTAATTCTTCGTTTGGTTCCATTCCTGCCACAACTCACGCATACCCTGCAGATTAGGACCTCTTGCTAGAGCTAGTCCGGACACCAAACAAGAGATCTTATAGGTCTTAAAAGTTTCGTCTTCGACTTAGAGGAACGTTTGCGTCACCACTCACTCACTCACTCACTCACTCACTCACTCACTCACTCACTCACTCACTCACTCACTCACTCACTCACTCACTCACTCACTCACTCACTCACACATACACACACACCTCGGGTGCAGTTACGACCGTGTAGAAAACACTGGGTAATAATTCATAATATGTGCTTGTGGTAAAATTGTTAGGCGAGAAAAACAATACTCTCAAGTGGATGCATATTAAGCTACCAGTTTTCAAATTTATCTGCACTTAAACTCCTAAAATCCTGCATATAGTGTTTTGTTTACTTGTTTATTAACAGATACATTGTGGTATACTGAACATCTACCATAAAAGTGCCACGAAAACAAAATGTCTCTGCAATACTTCAATATTACGGTTTAGCACATCTGGGGGGTTTGAGCCCCTTGAGACCGCCTTGTCTATGCCCCTGCTCAAGGGACCATTTTCCTGCAGATTTAAACGTGATCCGTTTTAACTAAATTATATTGTGGCCTACTTATTAGCATCTAGGGATTTTTAGTAGGGCTATTGTTCGCTAAGTTGGCTGCATTAATTGTATGTGGCGCAGCGTGCAGGGCAACTGAGGTACTAATATTTTGAATTTAACGTTGGGATATTCTTGGCCGTCCTCTTAGTGAGTGTGAGTCTGTAGATAGCAAAAGAATATACCATGAGAATCTCCGTAAGTAAAACAAAGGTGATGGTGTTCAAAGGAAAAGAAAGTATATCAAGAATATTTTTAGGAGATAAGATTTTGAAACAGGTATTCGAACTTCAGTATTTAGGATACGATATATTATATAAAAACAAATTGATCAATTTAAAAGAATGGGTGTTTTTAAACATTATATGATGCCATAAAAAGATGTTTGAGAAACTTTGCAAGAAAGAATACAATATTAAAATTTTATAAAGCAATGTCAGTGCCAAAATTATTATATGGGAGTGAAGCATGGATTTTCAGAGAGAAAACCAAAAGGAAAATCGACCTAATATCAGAATTAATGTACAACACTATTACAGAACACTGAGACACCTTTGACATATCTGTCTTATCATCTACCTGCACAGAAAAAAAAAAAAAAAAAAAAAAAAAAACATCAACAGTTTCCAATTCAGCTTTTACAAATGCATTGATGTAGTCCGATATGCAATCCAGTTATTCATTTTGTATACTTTTCAATTCGCCACTGAACACGCTTTTCATCTTGGAATATTGGTTCTGTATTTGAATAGAAACCAGCAATGTCAGCAGTTCTTTAAAATTTCCACGATTAATTGAGCCTGTTGTTTCATTGTGACCGTGGAATGCTAATTCTTTCTTGCTTAGAGTACTGCATCATTCTTTAACTACAGGAAAAGGCTATTGTGACGTACATTTTCATTGAATTGCACGGTATACAGAATGGCTTAATATAATGTTAACTCGATTCATTTTAGTAATTTCACCGGTTTACCTTGTAATGTATGCCCACGACAAGAAGGCTAGAGAGGAATGAAGGGCAGAGGGGGCTTGAACTGTGTATCTACTCCGGTAGCGGACCTGTTTACCAGGAAATGAGTGTATGAGAGTGCATATTTCTAGCTATAGGTGAGTTATATGACAACATTGTGTATTTTAAACGAGCCTAGCATCCTTGTCATACTCGGAAACTAGACGTAAACACCGTGCGGGAAGCACAAAATGATTACGCTACACATTCCTAAGACTTGCCTTCTTGTCTTGGGCACACAGTAATTAAGTTCAGCCTTTCTTAACCCACTTCACATTTTTTTCTGTTTAGAGCATTTAACACAGATAAGTGGAATACACTCTTGGAACCAGAAGGGGAGTTTCCAATTCAAGCTATCACTATACACATTTCGAACGTTTTATGGCAGCCGTAAGTTGCACAAGAAACATCTGACGTAATACATAGTTTTAGACGTTAGCTTAAGACATACAAGATCGTGTTCCTGGACATCGCGTGACACAACGCATCATAGTGCATCATAATCTAAAAGTCAACACATAAACCAGAACAGAAATAAACATAAATACTTACTTGTTTGTATTGTTACTAAAAATTACATTCAACACCATTGATTAAATGGGTGTTAAAATCACTTAAGATTTTCTGCTCTTTCAAGGCCTATGATAAGATGATAGCCGGCACAGCGATGTCCAACCTTGTCTCTTTTTGAGACACATAATTAGCTGCTATTCCCCACTTCCTCCTTCAGTCGGAGGGTGAATGCGTGTAGAACTCACAATTAGTCAGTATACAGTGAGGACACAAGTTATAACTTGAATTTTCTGGCAATATCCTCAAAAGACCTCTTAATGATTTTTGCATAAATAGTAAACAGTAAGAGACATAGACAAGCTTACACAATACAAAATGTGGATCTCTTTAAAACATACATTTTTTTCTTTTGAGTGAACCATTTCCGAGATATTCGTTCTTATTTGTTCGAATTTGCCAATCCTATTACTTTTCTCAAATAACAATATTTTATTCGTTTTTTATCTCTTGGCCTTGCAAAGAGAACGGAGTTTTACAAGCATGGCATAACAGTTGACTCTTAGCACTTATAAGAAAATTAACAATAAGATAATATCTGAAAATGCAGTAGATAGAGAAATAAGCGTTCGCAAGAATAGTTTGTGTAAGAGTGAATATAGTTCTACATATATTTGCCAGCAGAGTTTCTTCAAAAGGCGAGAGAGGTGATGGACATGGAGGAAACAGTGGTGGAGAGAAATTGAAAGGCGGGGTCTTCAATGGTATAGGCACGTTAGAAGTATGGCGGAGAGTAGGCGGCCCGAGACCTTTTTAGAATGGTCACCTTGCGGAAGAAGGAAGCGGGGCAGACCAAGAGCAACTTGGAGAGGAAACCTTCATAGAATGATGAATGATCGATGCCTAGAGAAGGATGACTTTTTCAAGCGAAAAGAATGGCAAATGGGAATACAGGACAACTGCTGAAGAGCGGAGAAGCCCTTAAAAATGAAACTATATTTCTCCAAATGGAACTATACTAAAAATCTGTATCACAAGAGCTTACATGACGATCACTTGGTGGATCTTCTAAGACTAGCTCCTCGACTTTGTCGCCAAATATTGATGGACTTCTTAAGCATAAGCAGTACCAAAGATGTCACACATGTTCATTGCAAAGGATTTGAAAGTGCTTTTGTAAATCAAACGCAACTTGCCACTCTAACACAATGCACTTCCGGGTGCTAACAAACGGCAAAGTCCGTGTATAGTGGAAGGCGGTAAATTCAATCTTCCCTCTTTCGCAAACGCTGGACATCGTTGGTTTAGCAATTGCGCTGGAGCCCAATTTTAATAAGCAATGTGACCACATAATATTAGACGTTATAGAATAACACGTCTAATGGCGCTCCGTTGTGTGGTAATTTACTTATTTTCACATCAAAGCATACACTTCATTCACAATGGGGATACCTGAAAAACGTAAACTTATTTTTGGAAAGAAGAAAAAAAGAGCAACATGTTTTACGTAAATTGCTGTTTGTAGGTTAAGGAATAACCTGAAAAACATCTTCTTTCTTTCTTTCCTTCCTTCCTTCCTTCCTTCCTTCCTTCCTTCCTTCCTTCCTTCCTTCCTTCCTTCCTTCCTTCCTTCCTTCCTTCCTTCCTTCCTTCCTTCCTTCCTTCCTTCCTTCCTTCCTTCCTCCCTCCCTCCCTCCCTCCTTACCTCCTTCCCTCCTTCCTTCCCTCTCTCTCGTTCTCTCTCTTTCTCTTTCTCTCTCTCTTTCTCTCTCTCTCTTTCTCTCTCTTTGTCTCTCTTTCTCTCTCTCTTTCTCTCTCTCTTTCTCTCTCTTTCTCTCCCTCTTTCTCTCCCCCTCCCCCTCTCTCTCCCTCTTTCTCTCTCTCTCTTTCTTTCTCTCTATCTATTTCTCTCACTTTCTTTCTCTCTCTCTTTCTTTCTTTCTCTTTCTTTCTCTCACTTTCTTTCTTTCTCTCTTTCTTTCTTTCTCTCTTTCTTTCTCTCCCTCTCTCCTGTGGATGCTGTGACCAATGCAATACTTCCTCTATCTTAGGAACACAGTAGGGAAATAGATTACCATGGTGTCATACTCGGCAGAGCGCAGAGAATCTGAGTTATTAACAAAGCAATGTTAACCACCACTGTTTCTGGAACTCTAGTAAGGGAATGAACGCTTGCTTCGATTTAATATCGTACGCTGGGTAGTTCATACTGAGGTCACCTTTATCCAAGTTTCGGCAAAGGAGGTTAATTGCTCCGGAGAATGGAAGAGAGGGAGGGTATATCAGAACTGGTTCAGAACATTACACATTTAATGTTACGTTTGTAATTTTATTTCATTTTAATTCATTCTGATCTTATTCTGGATGTGTAATGTTAAACAATTTTACGTTACTTCACTGGCTTTTCTTTTTTCTTTCTTTCTTTTCATTTTCCTTTGTGTCCCGTATTATGTTAGTACGGAGTAATTAAATGTAGAGAATTAGTACTGCATTTACAATAAGGACAGGGAAAAGTATGCAAGTCCCATGCGATTATTGTACTTTGCAAGCATAGGCGTAGTGTCAATGATGTGGGTGATGTCTTGCATACCCTGCTAGTTTTCCTTAGTTAACTTATCCTGTTATCTATATATTAATCCAATAGTCATTAATCTTTGTTGAGGAGTATGTTTCGAACAACACTCTGAATTAGTATTGTTAGCGTATCACGCCAAGCATTGAAAGAGGGTGGCTGATGCTTCTGCTCACTTTAAGCCAGTCACGTCAAACAACGTATGTGACTCAGAGAAGTGCATCTCGCTTGATAATGTTAATGAGGTTCAAAACTAACTTTTTCAGTATCTTGTTTGACAATGAAGGTTAATTTCATATTTTTAACTTCTTCTACACCTATCAGGGTACAAGTAGTATTTTAAACAGCAATTGCTGTGAACGTATAAGAGAGAAATACACAGGAAACCGAAGGCAGGGTATGCACATTGTTCATGTGCTTCCGTGTGGTTCACTACGAGGAAAACATGTGGTGTAGAGAGCACACTGCATTTCTTGGAAACCTGCTCCGAATATGGAATCCGAGTGCTTGTAATCAACAAATTGAGAATACAGAAATAAATAGTGGGAGTGTTTTTTCTGTGATTTTAATATTTAGCAGTAGGTAAATTATAAAATTTTATGAAAATTATAAAAACCGGAATTATCTGAATCAGAATCTGAATTGTCATTACACACTTTCATGCAGAAGTCCTTCTCACTTCGCCAACATCACTTACTAGTTTTGCAGAATCAAAGCCTTGAATCGCTTGGAATGAACACTGCTGCGCATGAGTTGAACTCCGCTCAAGGTAACGTAACTTGTGACATACGTGACAGACCGCACGCGCTAATAATAAAGCTATAGTTACCATTTAAAAAAGCATGTTGCTCCAGAATTAATGTTTATTGGTTTTTCAAGATTCTTATTTAATCAAGGTATCATTAAGCATTATTTTGATATAAGACAAGTTTAACAATTATAGCACTTTAAACGTTAAACAATAAAGAATCCCCTTGTATAAATAATTAGACAATAAAATGTTTATTTGGCGCTTTCTTTTCTCTAGGAATCATGTATACAGAGAACCACAGAAACCACGTACTTTCAGATTCAGCAACGTATACCGATTATAAAATTAGTGAAGCGTTTATATTTTAATCACTGTCTTCAAAACGTGCATGCCCTTCCTATTGGGCTTTGTTGTCACAGTTTTAGACTCTTTCTAATCTCTCTCCAGGATTGGCGGATTGCAAACGTAGCAGACCATTGGAAAATCCCTTTTAGAGTGTGATGAGACAATATATTTCTGCAATTGCCATTTGTTGCAGACGTAGACAAAGTATATCATTTGATTTGAGAACAACAGAGTTTGGAAATCTTCCATCTCAAAATGATCAACATCTTGAGTATGGGAACATCATAGTATTTAAAATTTTGCTCCATATTATTCAATTTCATATTGGCCCGATTTAAAATTGATTGTGCCATCTCAGGAAAACAAAATCTGAAGCAGTCTTGTAATTAATTTTGTTTCTCAGCCGTCCAAAAGTATTCAAAGCAAGCAAAAGCATAGTGGTGTGGTTCGGAGAGTGAATATATCTTCTCATAGACTTCTTTTTGCACTTTTATGGGTTGTAAAATACAAATAGTGTTTCCTGATATCAGTTTCTCTTTATTTGCAACATTTTCATCTTCCGTGCAAGAGTTTTCAGCAACTTAAACAGAATCACGTTTACGATTTCCCTGCATCAAGTTCAATTTCAATTACAATTCGCTATCCACGTTACTTTATCACTGGTGTCTTTATTCAATCTTTTAAGGACTTGAATTTCAAAATTAAGGTCACTGAGCGTCACTCCGCTGGATAGAACAGCACAATTCGTCAGTGTAAACAATGCTGCTCCTGACAAAAAATCACGCAACTGGTAGAGGTAGTTTTTGACGAATGACCTTCAGCGAGCTAGTGAGCTAGGCTTCCCTTAATAAACAGGTCAGCAAATAGTTTGTTACAACAACAGACAGCTCTGCTTCTCTATGTTGTGTTTTGAAAAATACACATATTACAGTTGACTCCAAAGTTTGTGTGGTACGGGTGTGTGCCATTGCCAGTGTTATAACGGGAGATTTGGGACATGGCCGCAATCAGACGAGATAGACGAGGAATAAATGTTGGGAATAGAAGAAATATAATCAAATTAGGTATAAACAGTTACAGAGATTGATAGAGTGGTACACTTGACTGACATCACTGGCAAATTTGTTTTGTAGTTATTGTATTTCTTCAACGCAGAAACATGAGAGCAACGTACAAACATTCTGCTTCTGCGTGCCGTAAAGTTGAGTGACTCGCATCTAACCTCTCATTTAAAATTTTCATTCCTCAAGAACTAACGCGTGATCGTGTCGATTATCAGACGTTGCTATTCTCTTGGACACTAAACAACCAAGGCCTATTCACCGAAACTTACTGGAATATCTAGAGCAGGCCTGTCGAACATTACTCCGAAGGTGTGAAGAGAGGAGTCCCCCCACTCCCGAAGTGCAGTAGCACAGGTTATGGAAAACTATGGTTGTCGCAAAATTTAATGGCGACTGAACGCTGACTATTTCTATTCTCTTTTCTGTTGTGCAAATACATTTTGTGGCTGCAAATGATACTTATATCACCGACTTTACAGTGTGATTTCGCAGAGTGTTTAACTTTACAACACCGCAAGGAGTGGCAAGCCTAGGTTTGGATGTTCTATTGAGCCAGCCGCCATTAAATTTTGCGACAACAAATTTCGCTTTGGTTTTCCTCAGCTTGTCGCTTTGATAGTCACGGTTAAAGGGGAAGTAGGGGAGTATTTTCATAGCTGGTGAGTAGTGTTTGTCAGGCCTGGTCTAGAGTAAGCAAAGATAAGAAGACACTGTAAGCATCACAAGTCGTAAACAATAGACGATGGCGTTTCTGAGAGACGTGACGTCACCAGTTGAGGGTTAAGGTCATTAGTAAGGGGCACGAAACGCAAAACAAGGTGCCAAAATAAAACTTTAGGTATATTGATCGAGTAATGAATAAATTTAGATGAGTTTGTTTGTTACAGTTAAATATAGGTGTTTTAAAGCTATACATAAAGAATGACACCAAAAATAAGCTGGTATTTGGTGAGTAAACAAGTCGAGTATATTGCTATTGTTTCCTTGCAGGGAGAACTAAAAACAGGCGCAGGTAGGTACCCTAAATGCCGGTTGCTTAGGATGTATACATATTTATGGGCAGACGGCGCTAAGAGACTCCCAGCCATCCTTCGCGCTCATCCATGTGAAAAGCGCTTTAATCAGTCGCGTGACGTCACTCTATCTTCCTCGCTCATCTATTAATGTTTAAAAGGGTGGCGCTAGCGTCTCGTGCTAATTATACGTAGCTGTAACCCCCATCCCTTCGTTATAATCGCTGGTGGACTCCTTTCCAAACCGAAATTTATGCCTTTCATTACGCAATTATTCATCGAATATATATCAACACGCAGAAGACTGCATTTGTTGTTTTCCCTCCTACTCTCTCAGTGGAAAATATTTATTAGTCTTGCCTCTCAAGTGGTGCTAAGAAGAATAAATTAACTGTGATAAATTCTCAGCTTAAGCTTGGGCTTTGCTGTAGATGGGATAACATGCCGTACAATATGGGACCACTATTTCTTTAGAGCAAGGAATAAACCAAAATGTCAGCAGTTCTATTAATGGCTGCCTAAAACACAGCTTAAAGCTTTATTAATAACATGTTCTAACACGCTCTCTTTGCTTTCTCACTGACTTAGGGAAATATGTGCGCAGGTCTTTTGGTTTATCATAATTAACATTTGGTTGCAAACTAATTTGCTAATAGAACTTAGCTTTACTATAGTCGCTCCAGCCTTAGATCCGCACTTGATGTAAACACAACCCGTCAACAACTAACCACGCCAAAACCAAAGCACACCACAAAATATAGTACCTTAAATATTGACGATTATCTCTAAGTTTTCAAGATGTATAATAACCCTGGTAAAGACTACTTGAATATAACGCGATAGCAGCGCTATTCCTAAAACTCCAGAGTAAATGTCGTTCTGTTGCACCATAAACACAAGGCATGAGTCCACGTGGCGTTTGTGTTAGTCGCAGCTGATATGAACATCAGGCGGAGGGATACAAGGTGCGGATCTAAGGCTGGATGGAGTATAACTTTTTCGAATAAAATATTCCATCTGGAAAGCTTAGCAGTGTTGCAACTGTCAGTTTAAAGAAATCTAAGACTCTTATGTAATAAAAGAACGTCAAATAGACAACTAACAGCTTGTACAAAGGATGGAAGCCAATCGGAGTTCTAAACAGGTAACAAGAAAAAATCTCGACCAACAAAAAGATGGAAAGAGGCCAATTGGTCTAAATCATGAAGACGACGTTGATGATTAGTATTTGAAATTATTGTAACACCATAAGATATTATCCATAGCTGGATTCTATAAATAAATACTATCTTAAAGTTCACGTATTCCATTAAGGTTTTACCAGAAATATTGTTTTCTTTCCTAAATATTTATGGTAACACGGATTACTACGAACAATATAGATATAGTTTATTCAGAGTCTTTTGAGGCAGTGCAAGGGAGGAGATAGGAAGATCGCGTGTGTAGAAACCAAAACAATCCAGACAGAGTTGCAAGCTTTATGCAGACATTCAGACATAAGAACTGGTGCACAACAGGGATTGCACAAACCTCTTATAAATCCTCATATTTATAAACCTGTATAAATATGTGGCGGCCGTTGGAAACAGATAATGCATCTGCTACTTATAGAGCAAATTCCTCAACTATAGGTCGTGGAAAACCAATTTATAAGAAAACGGCTCACATTATTCAAAATGTGTATAATTACTTTAAAGGAGGGAACAAAAGGTGTGACCCATCGATTGCATATACTGTGGCTGCAACTGGCGTTCCCATAAGTGCAGTAGTAAGAACCATTAAACTGGACATTCAGAACTATACAACTCCAACACAGACGAAATGCGTCGGTCTGGGTAGCTCAGTTGGTTAGACGCTGACCTACTGTTCCCAAGGTCGCGGGTTCAAATCCAGCCCAGACCGATGGTTTTTAAGTGTGTTTAAAAACGACAGCTCCATGTCAGTAGATTTACTGGCATGTAAAAGAACTGCGGGACAAAATTTCGGCACACCGGCGACGCTGATGTGATCCTGGCAATTGACAGCGTCGTTAAACAACAACATTAATTAATTAATTGCGATGAAAACAAAACCGTTCGTAAATTTTATACGATTAATGGCTTCTTCGTCGTCTTCGAAGGAAGAAGAAGAAGGAGAAGAAGAAGGAGAAGGAGAAGGAGAAGAAGAAGGAGAAGAAGGAGAAATTATAAATTACTAAGGTTGAGTAAATGCCAATGTACATATCTATGTCAATGTAAATAATGTTTCATTTTTCCTTCTTTCGTTATTTTTGTGGAGGTCGTATGTAGTTCCAACTGTGTTGATATATATGTATTTATATAATTAGTAAAGCAATAAAAGTAATGTAATCCAAGTAAGTATGGTCATGTACTCTAGTTTTCTTATATTAAATGTATGTATTGTCCCAGCGTGAGAATACGCTGTTGAAGTAATGCCAATTAAGTGGATAAATAAACAAATAAACAAACGATAAATATGTAAACAATGCAACAGAAGTATGAAAGAGACGCAAATGTTGCAACAGCGCATTTTGCTATTGCAGTGTGCCAGCACGCATAAGTGACCTGTGGCACGAGCAACCCGCTGCCTACCTGCCCTCCCACTGCCTCAAAAAACCCTGAACTGAGTATATAATACGTTTTTTTACGATAAAATAATTTAAATGGAAACATTCTTCTAAAGTTCTGAAGAAAGCTTTTGTATGAAACTGTTATCTAACGTACACGAACCAAGGGGTTATCGAGAAGTCGCTTGGCAGATTTCGTGTAGCCAAGATTCCCCTAGAGATGGTGGCAGCACTGGTTGCTATCACCTTATATATACGTCAATACCGCCAATACTCGCATCACAATAACAACTCGTCTATTGATAGGCAACGATTAGTGCGATGAACACGCTGGAAGCGTATTATTATTAATATAATTAATATATTATTCATAATTATATTATTTATTATTATTTCTATTTCTATTATTATTATTATTACTATTATTATTATTATTATTATTATTATTATTATTATTATTATTATTATTATTATTATTATTATTATTATTATTATTATTATTATTATTATTATTATTATTATTATTATTCGTTAGAGCTAAACCCCTACTAATTGTGTTTAAGACACAAACAAATAAAGGTCTTCCTCTTTATTTTCGTAAACAACAGCATTCTTTCGTAAATTACCGGGCCGAAATAAAACCAATGATCTCTTTGTCATAAATGCCAGCTAAAACTGCCATCCCACCTCCTATACCTTGTTCGTGAATTTGTCGCCTACCTCACCTTTCCTTTTGACTTTGAGTAACGCCAGGCGATACCTCCCCTAACCTCCCCTTAGAGATCTGCACGGGCTCGGGCCAAGCTCTCGGGCCTAATTTGAAAAATCCTTGTCAGGCTCGGGCCGGGCTCGGGCTGTGAAAGGGCTGGGCTCGGGCCGGACTCGAGCCGCGCTCGGGCTTGAAAATTAAGGCAATAAACAACTGAAAATGGATTTTTAAAAATTTTCAGCCAAAGTTTGCTGAAAATTTATTTTCAATGCTGTCTTATACCAGCATTAGAGGGTTTTGAATTTTAGTGCAATATATCCTTCAGTTCCCGAGTTACGAAATTTTGAATCCGGATTTTATAATGTTATGCCAAATGCTCTACACGACGAAATTCAAAAAAAAAAAAAAAAAAAAAAAAAAAAAAAGCCTATTTTTAGGTTCTGTTGTGTTTCTTTAGTAACTCAAAACCGTTCAAAAGAAAAAAAAAGTATATGACAAATTTACTTGTTTGAGTTTTGGGAATGATACGAAGAATTGCATGAAAACTGCATCGTGTGACATTTTCAAAAAATCTGATGTGTTGCATTCACATGACTTTCTCTACTTTTGTACTAACCATTCTTACAAACTTATTCCTATATCTTCTTCGTGTTAGTTGAAATAAACATTTGTACAAATTATCTTATTGCTTATTTCCTTGTAGGTGCAAGGGGAATATTGGAATACAGTAGGCTTTGTGCGATACTCAGATCTTTTAAAGCTTTGAGATTCCGTTCTCTTTGCACACGTAACATAAAAAATGAATAACGATGACCCATTTCACGAAAGTTCTCACACACATAACAAGGAATATCTCCGAAATGGTTCACCCCACAAGAAAATTTATTGAGACATAAATTGTATATTTTACCAAGATCTACACTTTTGTATAGTATGATTTGGTCTATCTCTAACGGTTTACCAGTTATGCAAAAGTCGCCCAGAGTAAATACGACTACAGGGGCTATAGCCAGAAAATTCAAGATATAAATTTCATTTTTCATAAAAATATCTCAAACACATGACATTTTAATAAAAATCGTTAGAGCCATTTTCAAGAAAATCAAAATTTTCGAAAAATTTTCCATGTAAAGGGTAGTTTAAGGTGGGGCTATTTTCTTGAAAATCTTCGTGTCACATCCTTGAAAGACATTAAACTTAAATACCAACTTTGGTTTTTAACCGACTTTTCGTTTTTGAGTTATGCTGTCCACAGACTGACAGACTGACTGACACACAGGTACACACACGGACCTTTTTCTAAAAATGCTTTTCTTGGATTCAGGGGGCCTCAAAACATGTATTTCCGGTGAAATCTCGACATCGGGATTGGTGGAATACAATACTTCCCCTACTTACCAGTAGAGAAAGTAAAAAGTGAATATGGGGAAAAAATGATTTTCAAAAACCTTAAATTTTAAAATGAAAATCATTGTTATTGTGCAGTTTAGGGTGCATTATGCAACTACAAGTATTTGTAATATAAAAAGTCAAAACACATTTTGAATTTAAGGTCCCTAGTGTTTTTAAATCCATGGAATACAAATGCAAAGTTTTGCGAGATTTTTGCTAAATTTCAGTGGTACATTCACATAGAAGGCAAAAAATAATTATCACATTTCTTGATCACCAATGTTTAAATGCCGAGAATAGCACAATTACCGCAGCATTTCTTTACTAGGAATTCTAAATGATTATTCTGCTGACACTTTCAACTGCTGCTACTGATGCTAGTCAAAGCACAGAATGAGAGGGGTTTGCAACTATCCTATTTCTCACTACTCGGCTGCAATTCAATCCTTTCACCCATTCCACGCATAAAATCTTACACTCTTATATCGAACCCAAGGCGTATTAGATTCTTTTGTACTGCTAGTGACGCATGTTTCTTCCTGCTTTGTAAAGTGTAAACACAGCATAAATGTTTATACCGATACAATTACAGTTTGTTTTGTGGCTGCCGCTGTAGTAATGTTACTGCAACTATATTGTTCAGCATTTCTCCGAATTAAAACTTTTATTTTATTATTCTCATGAGATGAATCACTTCACATATCAGACATCAGGGCCATTGCCCATCAGCTAGCATCGCCAAATTGCAACATACAAGTTGTAACACTTTCATTTTTCATTGCCCTTCTGTCTGTCACAACCAAGTTATATGTAGAAAAAATATCCCGTCAGCACTTGATACTGGTAACCAAAGACATTGAAGGGATTTTTCGTAGAAAAGCTCGTAACACACCAATAACCTTTTCTTCAAACTTGGGAAAAAAAAGTTGTTTCCAATACTTTAGCGACACAATATCATGATCTTAAAACAATATTAATGTACTAACGTTATTTATGCAGGTACCCAACATTCGTTAGCGTATTTGGACGAAAATTGGATTTGAGCAAATATACAATATCATTAATAATAATAATAATAATAATAATAATAATAATAATAATAATAATAATAATAATAATAATAATAATGATAATAATGATAATAATAATGATAATAATGATAATGATAATAATGATAATAATGATGATAATAATAATAATAATAATAATAATAATAATAATAATAATAATAATAATAATAATAATAATAATAATAATAATAATAATAATAATAGCAGCACCAGCAGCAATAACAATAACAACAACAATAATGTCAATAACTCCAGGATAATTTTATTTAAAAGAAACTTGCACAATCGGGCTCGGGTCGGGCCCGGGCCATGGCCTATAGGCTATTCTCGGGCTCGGGCCGGGCCCGGGCTTGATTGGTACCGGGCCGGGCCGGGCCGGGCCAGGTCTAAGAAAGTCGGCCCGTGCAGGCCTCTGCCTTCCCTCCATCGGAACGTGGGCAACGTGAGAATAAGTTGAGCGCGCGCGACGTGGCGTTCCCATATTTGTCCAAGAAATTAAATTTCGCATGACACTTTAACATTAAATTGTAGCTAAATTCATTCGAACTAAGATAAAAAGGCATTGTAGGATTGTGAAATAATAAACTATTTATATCCATTCGTCAAGAAGCTAGATCAAGGTTGCTCAGCCCTGGAGCATATGCTCCCTTCCCCTACACATGTTATTTTCCCCCCACCGCTGACCAGAGCTACGAGAGGCAAATCTAGTAGCCAGAGGCGGATAGCACGGAGGCAAAGTATCAAAAGGTATATAACTGTAATTGTGGGAAGGACAACTGGTAGTTGCAGATTTGTACCATTTTCCTTTCTTACGTTGTATGTCCGCGATAAACACTATTCTCCTGGAAAAATACATCGAAGTTTTGAAGCAACTGTACGACACATTCTCTTCGCAATCTGAATACCTAAAAAGCATTTGAAACCAAACTCCAATTATTTTGCACACTTTGTAGTGTAATGACTCCAAATATTTGACACAAATTATTATTTTCTTTATTGACAGTAACTGTATTGAACATATTGGTTACACTCCTCATATCGAATCTCTGGTTAATGTATGGTCGAGGCAGGACCTTCCACCTGGTTGGTATACATTAGTACATAGCAGACTCGTTATCATGTTGGTCCTGCATTATCGTATTAATTAATGTTTAGAAATACCTGTCATTACCATTGCTGTTGACAGGTTTGTGTGCGTGTGTATATGTGTGTGTGAACACAACAGAACTATGTTTATTAAACCCACGTTTTAGCATGTATTACGGAAGTCGGAACTACAGTGTGAATTTCGCGAGCAGCGGTGTGACATCATCGCTCCGGTAGGAAAAACAAGTGAGCCTGGAATGAATACCCGCTGCGGTGGTAACTACGGCAGTGTTGCTGGTATTAGGAAAGTAAACTACCTCACTTCATCACGCTACAGATTCTACATGCCATGTGATAACCTTGCATTGCTTACATTTCGTTCTGGAATGAAAAGTAATTAAGATTTGTCCCATAGTACGTTATCACGTGGTTATTCCTTATGTACATCGCATAAAGGCTTTAACTTGCTGTAAATGTGCTTTAATCTTGTTGTTTTTATTATATTATATACCTTATTTCATATTATTCTTATTGATTTGTTTGCTGCGATTTATGTACGCTTGTGTGTCCTTATAACATCAGAAAATGAGTTGAAGTTTTCTTGATCGCGAAAATGCAGCGGTTCAGCTAGACGCACTGCTAAATAACGTTAACAAATAACCAAAACAAAAGGTACAAAATGAGGTAGAAATACCTGTTTACGCTTTTGATCACACTGATTAAAAGAGAAAGAGGTAAAGTGAGTGCATTCATTTTGTCATACAGACCTCTTTTCAAGATAGGTAGCCATGCCTTATTGGCTAGTGGAGGCATGCCTTTGAAGGGGTTAAAATCTAAGGGGAAAACTTGATGAGTGCACATGGTTAGAGAAATGTATAGGCAGTTTATATAAGCGAGAAGATTTTCAGGGGAGGCAAATCAAAGCTTAAATAATATTCATTAAATACATAACAAGGGAGAACTTTTTTTTCAAAAAAGTAAACAACCTTATTTTGCTCGAAAGATTTTACTCGAAATGCACGTTTTGAAGTCCCTAAAACGAAAAGAAAGCTGTTTAGAAATTGGTCGTAGTTACGTTTTGAACTTGTCAAGTTCACCTTCTTCCAAGAATGCGACGTAGAGATTATTAAAAAAAAAAAAAAAAAAAAAAAACACCCAAATCTACCTATGCATAGAAATACTTTTCATCTGGGATATGCCAACTGACAAATAAAACGTATTTTCAATTTTCTGGTAATTCTTTGAACTTCTCTTCATTCTGGGAGACATTTATCTCGAGAAGACAAATGCAGCTCTATTGACCTCGGGCTTATTTGAGCACCATTTCACACATTTCATTCATTCGTCGTCCGATATGACCTACCAGATTAAAGGGCGTTGAACTTAAAGAAATGTACTATAAAAATAATGTAATCATCGTTAAAGCACACAATTTACTTATATCTTTTTTTTTTTTTTTTTTTTTTTTTTTTGGTGGAGATAACCATTTTCTAGACACTCTTTACTATTGGTTTGCATTGTCAAATGCTTATACTTTTCTCAAATTGAAAGTCATTGTTCTATTTTTTATGTTCTGACCCCCCTGAGTATGTAATAGAAGCATTTATACAAATGTTTATCTCGATGTGCATATAATAGATAGAATAGATATTTGTAAGAAGAGCTTGTAAACAAAGCGAACTTAGTAAAATGCGCTGTTTGGGACCATCTCTTGGTTTCTTGTCCTCTTATGGGGTTTAGCATGGGGTGAGGGATAATTACTAACCAATGAACTGCTTGACAGTTGCAATACGGGGCTAGAGGCGTGGCGCTGTAACGAGGACAAGGAATGGTGTGAGGGACAGTAGATACACATTTCCTCGTTGAAAACCATGTTTTAATTTTCATTACATTTATGTAAAATTCTCAATGCCTATTATGGAAAAGGCTGCAATGTTGCTCGAAATAAGCAGCGTTTATTAGGTTAAATGATTCTGTGTGATAAGAAAAGATTTAGCTTTGTCATTAGAAGCACAAACACGCAAAGATTTACAGCAAACATAATACAATATTATATTGACAAGTACAGAATTCTTCTAATGTTCCTAGATGTACACTGCAATTAAAGTTCCTATCGAAATAACTTTAAACATGTTTGTGTATTACTTTATATTGTAACACAGTTTCTGCTTTCGTTGTTTTGCCAACATTTATGCAATGACCACTTTTCTTGGGTAGCATAAACATTTAATTACAATTCTGTGAATATGCAGAGTTTTTGAAATTTGTCGAATTGTGTTACCAGCTTGCCATAGGACCTGCTGTGAAACAACCAACAGTTGTAACTTAATGAGTAACGATTTAATGATCAAATTGAAATAATCAATACTTCCCTTTCATGTGAACATGTCATTGGTTATAACCAGAGACCGGAAGTTTAGGCATTATAAATCGTTAAAATAGGAATGCAAAAAGGCATTATAAATAGCTAAAATAGGCAGGAAAAATGCATTATAAATACTAAAACAGGCAATAAGAAAAAATTATTTATTTAATAGATTACACTATTAGATATTTAAAGAACTTCAAAGCTTTAAACAAAATGATAGTGTAGTAATTGACGCAAACATGATTTTTTTTTTAAAAATACCTGTGTATTGCAATGCCTTATTCGTTGCACATGACAAGCAAATGCTTTTTTAAGTTCTCTGGGGTCATGTTGAGTCTCCTGTCAGATAACTCGTTTTTCATATTACAAAATGACCCCTCAACATCGACAGAGGCTATTGGCGCAAATCTAAAACACAGCATCATTGTAGGATGCATTTCAACTGTAACAGAACTGTCACCTTGTAGACTTTTTAAAATTATTACAAGTTTATACAGATAAATAATTATAAATAATGAAATAAAGGCAACAAAAACATTGATCGCAAAATAGGCATTTATATTTTAAAAGGCAACATAAAACTTCGACATTTCAATCATGAAGGTATAATTCGTACAGATTCATTTTCAAATTGAAGATAGATTTGACACATTTAAAAAGGCATTCAGCCTAAGTTCTGATCTCTGGTTACAACTTATATCTATGTCCAGCCAGCAGCATGAATACTGTGTCATTAGAGAGGGGTAAAGAGATGGAAAGCTACGAAGGCCTCGTTAAATAATTACGATACCTTTACATTATACTAAATTCGCTTTCTGTTCAAGAGTAGAGAAAGTCATGCGAGTACACAGATCAGATTTTTAAAATGTATAGACGGATCACACAACTTTTCCTTGTAGCATGATATGTTGCTCACATCCTAGGTGACATACAACAAAGCATAACAGGATGAAATATTTAAGGGCAAAATGACCATATCCCAACGCTGAGTTTAGAATGAATGTACTGTTGGGCCAGTACGTATATTCTACCGAGGCTGTAGATTTACTGCGTCACTGAAGCTGAAACAACTGCTGTGTTATCCTCTATTGAAACAACCGCTACACATTACTGTATTCCCTGATTTAGTGGTTTTATTCTTGTATATAAATGTTTTATTTTGGTATTTCTGAACCGTGCATGCTAATTCAGAGGGTCAATGAATTAGCAAGTTTTACCAGGATATTCTTAAGCTTGCTACAGGCAATTCTTACTCACTAGTTTATAATTACCCTTCTTTTTACATTCCATACCTAATAAAATAGAGGAAGATTGCATAGCATCTGAATATTCAATGCTAACGAGATTTCACTGGAAAGACATATTTCGAGGTCACTTTGAATAAGAAAAACACTTTTAGAAAAGGTTCGTATTGTGTAAAAACAGCATAATTCAAATAATCTGGTTACGAAGGTCCCGGGTTAAAACCCGATGAAGGGTATGGTTCTTTTGGGAAACTTAGAAATCCTTAGCATAGTTTCATTCGGGAAGGAAGTAAAGCCGATGGTCCTAGAGTAGATTTATGGCATGTAAAAGAATCTCAAGCCAGATAAGGGAGACTGTGCATTCTGGGTTTCTTTCAGCATTGGAAGCGTCGGCGAGAGTCGTGGCAACACAGCAGCACGGCAGGGGAAAAGGATGTGCTCTGGAAATCTCGTCCCCCGTATTGGAGGCGCCTTGAGGTCCCCCCTCACCCATATGGGAGGTACAGGCTGAAGGTGAAGGGGAGCCGATTTACAAGCCCCGCCACCTGCTCTGTTGTGGCAACGTTTCGATCGCCCTTAGGATTCCTTAACCTCATCCATCATTCCTTGAGGATGACCTTTGGTTTTCTCAGAAATGGCTTTAATTATTTTGTTAAAGTACATTGTATTTAAAATAACACACGTCAAATAAAATGAATATTTATAATTGTCTGTTAATTTTCAATTACCTATGAAGTTTTCTTCATTTCGAAGAAGTTTTGTATAGCTTTATGTAATCTGTAAACCACTAGAAAAGTTAATGTAAGTACACTAATTTATTCCAAAAGGCATTTTTATACTATGTCATTTTTGACAAAACCACTACCGGTTAGATCGTTTCAACATCTTGTCATTTTTTAAGCGTTCTCTTAATTCAAGCATTTCTTGCGATGTCATGAAAAGAGTGTGGAATTTCAACACAAACATATAGCGATCTACTCTTCGAGCATTTGACTATTGCTTTGCTTTTCTGTAACCCTTATCCAAAAAAGTATTTTTAGAAAAAGGTCCGTGTATCTGTGTGTGTGTGTGTGTGTGTGTGTGTGTGTGTGTGTGTGTGTGTGTGTCAGTCTGTATGTCAGTCTGTTAGTCTGTACACAGCCTAACTCAAAAACGAAAAGCCTTTCAAGGATGCGACACGAAGATTTTGAAGAAAATAGCCCCACCCTAAACTACCCTTTACATGGAACATTTTTCGAAAATTTGGTTTTCTTGAAAATGGCTCTAACGATTTTGATTAAAATGTCATATGTTCAAGATAATTTTGCGGTAAATGAAATGTATATTTTCAATTTTCTGGCTATAGCCTATGTAGTCCTGTTTACTCTGGCTGACTTTTGAATAACTCGTAAACCGTGAGAGATAGACAAAATCTTATTACACAAGAAATGTTGGTCTCGCTAAAACACACAATTTATGTCTGAAAAAAATTGTTTTGTAGAGTGAACCATTTCGAAGATATTCCTTGTCATTTTTGTGAAATGGAACATCGTTGTTCATTTTTTTACATGTTAAGCGTGCAAAGAGAACGGGATATTAAAGCTTTCAAATATTTGACTATCAAAGACTACTGTATTCTAATATTCCTCTTAAACCTACAAGGAAATAAGCAAAAAGATAATTTGTAAAAATGTTTATCTCAACTAACACAAAGAAGATATAGGAATAAGAGTTTGTAAGAATGGTTAGTACAAGAGTAGAGAAAGTCATGTGAATGCAACACATAAGATCGCTGATCGTTAACTGTATCAATCCGCCACTGCAACTATTTAAGAAGCTCCAACCAGCAAGAATGTAACACTATTGTGCCCGCCCCTGAATTATTGCATTCTCACATTATTTTCCACCCTAAAGTCCATTATTTTTGTAACGGCTACTGAACTATTAAGATTATATGAGCACATGCTTCCATGACATCTTTAAAGTTACTGATACATATTTGTAACCCATAATCTTTATTTATAATTCGTAATAAAACTTTGCTATGCTAACTAGGATGTTTGAAGCTATTTACATACTATACGTTCCACTCATATTTTGTTTGAGAGTTGGATTTTGTTGGTCTAGAAAACAAAGTAATATAGGAAATAAATATAGCCATCAGCGTGCATAACAAGGATGAGAGTCCGTGAAGGGGTTTGAAGTGGGGACAGTGCGGTACAGTCGACAGAGAGAGCACTCTTGCGACTGCGGCATCGCGAGTTTTCAAGGGGATGGAGTGGGGGGTTGGTAGAGCAGTGTGCCAGGAAGGGCGGTCAGGCCCACAGTCAGTCATTCGCGGCGTTCCTAATCCGCTACCGCAATGTGCGCTTTCCAGTCCTGAACTGAACTGAACTTCATATCTATGGACATCTCAACATCGTCTTGAAGCCTACGTCAGCTTAGGGAAAATGTCACACAGCGAACCTTTCCTCCGAAAGGCCTGCGTCTTAAACGTGATGTTTTGACCACAAAGTGGAACTTAGGCTCCCATATACATACATACTATATCGCGTTACAGTTTAAACAGAGCTATTATGGAAGACGAGCTCCTGGATTGAATCCTTGCAGCTACTATTTTCGTGTATCAGTTTAAAAATATATAATCGGTGAAAAGTGATTTATTTTAGTGTTACACAAGTTTTGTTCTGCTACTGGAAGACAAACAGGTAAGATTCAGTCAATCTTCTGACAATTCTTTGTGCAAGGGTACAAATATGAGAGAACTAAAAATAAAATTCTTATAAAAATACTCAATTTCGTTCAAAAGTAAACGAGCTCACAAACATTGAATGGGGTGGGAAGAACTAGCTTGTTTGTAAGTTGAACCTCCAATTCTACCTAATATATTAACCAAGAAAAATAGTATATAAATTATTTTTATTATTAAACTCTTCAGAGGGCAATTCAAAGCTTACTATCCAGATATATCTAAATCAACTTCAATTGCTAAGAGCGTACTTGTAAAAAGAATATTCCCTTTAAGAACATGTGAGGAATAATATCAAAGTTTTGCAAAGAATAAACGTAAAATATGCTTTATTATCGTTCAATTCATTTAATATTTCAGCGTGTTGAAGGTATATATGAAACGACAAAGTAAAATTAACAACTTATTGTGGGTGTCAAATTGGGTCAGTGACCGCGTATGATTTGTTTGTTATGGAAACGAAGCGCTCCATTCAACTAGTTGACACTGTGAAATAGGGTTTGTTTAAATATCCATAGCATTATTCCAAAAGTTTATACCTCTTAAACAACCGTTCCACAGTTTCGTTGCGTGCTAGAGTCTTCAAAATTTCAGGATTTATACTAGTATTATTTCTTCTGAACGCTGACGTGATTAACCAAAATCGAAATTCATTTCTCACAGGGAGAGGCAGGAAAGGTCAGTTCGATGTCCTTAAAAGTTCTTTAAAGCACTATAGCCATGTAATATTTCCATTTAATAAAGATATAATGTATGTTACCTGAATTTACTTTTAAAATGGGGTATTCATTGTAATACAAAGCAGCACTTTCAAGCGTTTAGTTAGAAATGCAATTACAAAACATTAACGGTGACGTATTGAAATATCGTAGACGTTAGTCTTTAAAGCTATGTTTGCAGTCACTTGTACACCAATTAATTTATCCTATGTAATTTATTTCTATTCTTTTTAGTTCCTCTTTGACAACTTTGCCCTCAGTAATTCAGGCTTTTGTTATATCTGTTCCTACGTATGGTAAGCAGGGGCAGTAGTATTTCACCCAAAACTTCGATGTCGAGATTCACCGGACATACACGTTTTGAGGTCCCCTGAATCCAAAAACAGTATTTTTAGAAAAAGATCTGTGCGTGCGTGCGTGTGTCAACAGCATAACTCAAAAACGAAAAGTAGGTTAAAAGCCAAAATTGGCATTTAAGTTTAATATCGTGCAAGTATTCGACCGAAGATTTTGACGAAAATTCCTCCATTCTAAAGTACTCTTTGCTTGGAAAATGTTTATTTTCTCAGAAATGGCTCTAAAGATTTTGATTAAAATGCCGTATATTTACAATATTTTTATGACGAATGAAAAGTATATTTTGAATTTTATGGCTATAGCCTACGTAGTTCTGTTTACTCTTGGTGACCTTTGCATAACTGGCAAATAGTAAGAGATAGACCAAGTCTTATACAAAAATGTAGAACTCGTTAAAACAATCTGTCCAAATGCAATTTTCTTTTTTGTCGTGAGAACCATTTCGGAGATATTCCTTGTTACTTGGGCGAGTTCTGAAATACTTATACTTTCTTCAAATGGAAGGTCGTTATTCAATTTTTATGCCGTGTAAAGAGAATGCCTTCATTTAACGACCAGCTTTAAAAGATTTGACTATTGCTCAAAGCCTACTGTATTCTCATATTGCTCTTGCACCCACAAGAAAATTAACAATAAGGTAATTTCTGCAAATGTTTACCTCAACTAACATGAGGAAGATAGAGGAATAAGAATTTGTTCAAGAATAGAGAAAGTCAAGTGTGTGCAACACATCAGATATCTTCTTAACCTTTGAGAACTTCGCTCTCGCTTAGTAATTAGGGCTTATTTCTTATCTGCGTGTATGTTCCGCGTTTTTCTCATTTCCATTTTTGAATGGTGTCATGTATGCTTTGTCAATAGCGAATAGCTTGTACATACGGCGAGCTGTGTTTTCATAAACAATTAGTAAAATACAAAATTGAACACCGTTGATAATTAATAGAACTGAATGTTAAATTATCCATTAAAGTTTAAATTTGTTTTTGGTTGAAGCTAATGTACCGCGCAGTAATATGTTAATGCATTATATGCGTATTTATTCTGAGTAAAGGATAATTACCACAGTTAATGATACTAATAAATCTATGTACTGGTTGTGAACTATTGTAACCTTTCGGCGTGTTACCAAGAAATGACTCTCCTTCTGGCATTCAAAATGTGCATCAGATGTTGCAATTCTGCGCTTTCATTAAATAAATATATCTGTATAATGTAAGTTTACATTGTTAGGAATGAACGAATTAAGGTGCGCAAAATATTTTGAACTACCTTAGGGGAACCGGGAAGCGTGACAATTTTCATTTTCATTACAGTTAAATTTTGACATATTATGAACATGGAAACATATAGTTTAATGGTTTTATATGCAGTAGTTGTTTATTTAGATATGCTTTAAATATATATAAGTAGAATTTGATGTAAATCATAACAAATTTTTTGTTTAATTAACTTTTCCTCAAAAAGTATATACTGTAATTAGTGCATAAACACTGCTTCTAAAGAAAAACTTCGATTTCTTGGAGAGCGGAAGGCGATGGAACCGTTGTAGTGCAAGAACGTCATAAGTCTTTATTCGCACGTTGCCGCACGGTGTCCTGTTTTACGTGTAAGCATAACTCTTACAGCTAAATTTAGCCCGTGTTAGGCTAGGTTAGTGACTCTATATGACCGGGATGACAGGCTCTTGTGTCACCGAAGGCTAGCGCGTGTTGAGGCTATTCATACATTCTTAGCCATTTATAAATATTTATTTGCGAAATATCCACTACACAAGCGAAATAAAACCGTTGCAGTATCCGTACAGAATTTGCTCGTAAATAAAAAACGGAACTTCACCGCGAAATAAAACTTTCAAAAATCGTAATCAGAAATAAAAAGCCTATCGATTGCACTATATTTCATTCATTTTCTCGTAAGGCTGATTTTATACTATTTACCCAATGTTTTTCATATAAATTGCTACTATTCTCAGCAATCATTAGGACAAGATTTTAAGTGCACACTTTTTGTATATAATTACACATATTGACTTAGAATTATAATAACTCCACATTTGAATATGGTACCCATATTTCGTTGAAAGAAATTCTGTAAATTTCACATTTTAATTTTTCTTCAGATAAATTACAGACCCTTGAATAATTATAGGTCAATATCATTGACATAGAGGCCCAAGTGCAAAACATTTCAATGCTGTACTATTTATACTTGCTTTAATTTTGTGGCACAAATACCTATACCATATTTTTTACAAAATACTTCCTTCTGTTTACTTATTAAACACATTTTAAAGAGAAAGTATAAGAGCTAGTATAATGAAATGTGCCACAGATATATGTGTGATGTTTTTTAAAGGAATTCACTTGGTAACAGTTGAAAAACAGAAGAATACTTTGTCCAGGGTGTGCTCGACTAAGCTCCTTACTTCTCGCTTCCCTTAAAATTCACGTACGTTGCTTGTCAAACATTAAACATTACACATTCATTTCACAGCTAATATTAACCACAGACTACTAACAGTGATGTATACAAGTATCGTAGACGCTAGCTTTAAAGGCTATATTTTCAAGTGTAGCTTCAAAGCGGTTAGCTTCAGTAAGTATTACTACGTTCTGCACCACTGGTTTACTGACGTGTATGGTGGCCCATTCTACCATATGCCAACATTGGACAATGCGCCACTTTCTGCATGTCGGTAATTAAGTAGGTGGAGAAGGTGTGTTCCTCCCAAGAACTCGATGTACATATTTCACAGGTAATACATGTTTTGATGTCCCCGAACTCAGATAAAAGATCTGTGTATGTGTGAACAGCAGAACTCAAAACTTGGAAAATTGAATAAATATTTATCTACCAAACTTGGTAACTCGATTCAGTTTTCTTAAAAGATGTTTTCCCGTTTTCAAAATTAACGTTTATATTAAAAACTTTTCGAACTTTATTTTCTCAAAAATGGCTCCAAAAATGTTGACTACGGTGCCGTATATTAAACATATATAAATGACAAATAATACTTCTATCTCGAATTTTCTAGGAATAATCTGCGAGATCCTTAGCATTCGGAAAGAATTTTGCACAATCCTGTAGAAATGGTAAACGTTAAGCGGAAATCGAAAATGTACAAAACAAAAAATGTAGGTCTGTTTAAAAAAAAAGGCACAATTACTTCAAATAATTTCGTGGCGTAACCCATATTCTTTATTGATGGCTCGTATTGTTTAAATACGTTTGACATTCTTTTAAAATCCTATAGATATTAGGTTGTTTCTCGTCGCATTTGCGTGGGACGTATGTATGGCATTTTTAAGCCAGCATATGGCGTTCACTTTTTACTTTCTCTGCTATGCATAGTAAGTAGAGGAAGTAATGTATTCCACGCAAAAATTCGATTTCGATATTTCACCGGAAGCATGTTTTGAGGCGCCCTGAATAAAAAAAGGAAGTATTTTTAGAAAAAGGGTCCGTGTGTGTATGTGTGTGTGGGGGGGGGGGACAACCATAACTTAAAAACTAAAAGTTGGTTAAAAACCAAACTACCCTTTACATGGAGAATTTTTCGAAAATTTTGATTTTCTCGAAAAGTGGCTAACTATTTTGATTAAAATGCTATATGTTTGAGATATTTTTATGGCAAACGAAACGTATATTTTGAATTTCTTGGCTACAGCCTACGTAGTCTTGTTTATCTTGATGACTTTTCCATAACGGGTGAATAATAGGAGATAGACCGAATCGTATTATAAAAAAAATATAGGTATTGCTAAAACACTGAATTTATGTCCAAATAATTTTTTTCAGTGTGAAACATTTCGGAGATATTCCTTGTTATTGGTGTGAGTTTTGGTAAACAAACTTTTCTCAAATGAAAGCTTGATTCATTTTCATCTTATATCTTAGCCATGCAAAGAGAACTGAATCTCATAGCTTTAAATATTTGACTGTCATTCAAAGCCTACTGTACTGACATAATCCTCTTAAACCTACAAGAAAATAAGCACTAAGATAATTTCTGCAAATTTTTACCTCGATTAACACTAAGATCTAGGTGTACGATTTTGTGAGAATGGTTAGTACAAGAGTAGAGAAAATCATGTGTGTGCAACATATCAGATTTTTAAGCATTTGGCTATTGCTATTCACTTTAATCTATAAGGAAATGAGTAATTTATCTGCTTTTGCAAAGCTTTGTCTCCATTGAAGTGAATTAGATTGAAATATAAGTTTTTCTAAGAATATATTTACCTCAGTCGAGTGCATTTAATGTAAATGTAAAAAGTTATCAATGTGACGTACTTAGAATAGTTGACAGGCACCATGTGTGTCTGCTATTAATAGTATACACATGCAGATCTCGTACTAGCAGCCCCGGACCACTGTTTACGTGTACCTACTAATAAAAGCAAGCGTGTAAAAATATGGCAGTACTTGTAGAAAGGTTCCTCAGCTCTTGTGTAGTTGCTGGTGTGTTTTTGTGTTTTAGACATCCCATTCACAGGCGCATCGCTGTGGGTGTGGTATCTGATAGCAAAAACAGATTCTGTATTTCCATAGTTACATTCACATACTGGAACTAACCAGATTTGCGGTTGGTTGGGCAACAAAAACATTCTGGGATCTTTCATAGACTAAATATGTTGTCATCTTCACTCCAGGAATTAGGCTTATAGCCTGTTCCGTCCTCACTCAGTTATTCCCACCTCTTCCTTGGGCGTCCAACATCTTTTACCTTGAGGTTTATAAACATATACGATCCTATATATTCTATCCTCGTTCGTTCTTTCTACATGAGTAGGTTAAAGTCATAACTCACAAAAACGTAAATATTGGCAAAGAAAACCAATTAGATTGGTTAAACTTAATTTCCATTTGGGTGGAAGCTATTATGAAAACATATATCTAAATATTGCGAAAGAATGAAAGTTATTGGGCTTTAAATAATGTGAGTTTTGAGTCTAATCTCCGGATCATGAGAGCATTGAAAATTACCTTTCTGGAACACGTGAGTTCAGTAAATGACTAATTTGGAGCATGTGAGTTTTGATGATAAACATTTAAGAACACCAACAAAAGGAGCTAGATGACCACTAAAATAAATTAACTAATCAACTGTTTAGGAACATTAAACCTTATCTTATCTTTGAAACTTGATAGATAGCAACTTGTGCTGGCAACTTTGCTAACTTGTCTTGGTTTCTTTACCACATTTCTGGAGTAGCTGCACGCTTCCGTGGTGCAATAGGTGACACTTTTTCTTCCAACACTATATGCGTGAAAATCTTTAAAATTGAATCGCTAAACTTGAAGGTAATTATAAGAAACTTAGAGCACAGTCCTTCCTCAACCTAGATACAGAGCGATACTATGGCAAAGGGTGAAGAGAGATGAGGGAACTACCGATAGGTGATTGGTCGAAAAAGCAATGGAACAAAACTCACAAGATCCAGAGGATCATGAGACTTTTGACTTAAACCGGGAAGTTTGTCCCCTATTTAAATAGGGATTAAGTAAGAAATGAAACCAAACTTCTCCGGAGTCATATTCTGCGCAGAAAACTGAATTGTAACACGCTGCTAACCTACCCATATGTTCCTTCCAACTGTTCTTATTTTCTTCAATTTTGTTATTTAAATAAAAAATCTCCAGTTCTTCAGGTATTTCTACATTTCTTATCTATTTTCTTGTACAACCTTTAAGATTGCGCAGAAATATCATTTCTGCACTACGCATCTTACTTCTGCCCTACTGTTTTAAAATCCGCAGTTTACTTCCACATAACAAAACTGGTACTGCCATTGTCCTATATAATTTCAATTTTGTTTCCTTTCGCGTCTTATCCCACAGAGTTTTGTTTATTGTTCCACAAATTTTTGAAACGTATTGATCTTACGTTCTACTTCATTATTTCTATCTAGTAATGTCACAACCTAAGTATCTAAAGTGGAAGAGCTATTACAAACAGTTTCCTTCTATACTAATCTTAGAACGGACAAAATATTTCCCATGGTATGCCATTATTTTAGTTTCTCCTTTTGATATTCTTAAATTGTACTCCTTACTTGTATGCAATTTAAACACCACGCTTTGTAGATTTTCTTCACTATTCTGTACTCCAGGCACAAGTTGTGCGAAATATTTGTAGCTGCTCCACTTAAAATTTGATTAGTCATACTCCTTACGAGAAATATTTCTGCTTGCAATTTTAAACAATCTAGAACAGGGGTGCCCAACCTTCTCTCTTTAGATAACCTTACGCAGAGCGTGGCAATGCCTCACTCCACTCCTCAGTGGGAGGGATAGACAGTCAGTATAAAGTGACGGATACAAACAGGCGATTCCATGGCAGCTTTTAAGCTATAACTGGAATTTTCTGGGAATGACCTCAGAAGACCTCTTCATTCTGGGTGGTTTTTGCATAAATTGTAAACAGTAAGAGACAGCCAAAAACTTACTAATTACAAAATGCGGATCGCATTCAAACACAATTTGCGTTAAATACTTATTTTTCCTTATGAGTAAACCATTTCCGAGATACTGTTTATTTGTTTGAATTTGCCAATAGTTATACTTTTTTTTTTCAAATAGGAATATTTTATTCGTTTTTTAATTTCTTGGCCGCACAAAGAGATCGAAATTTCAAAGGCATAGCATAGCAACCAGCTCTTAAAACATTTCACTATTGCCTACCGTATTCCCAAATTCTCTCTGCACCTACAAGAAAATTTGCAATGAGGTAATTTCTGAAAATGCTTATGTCGATTAAAATGTAGCATATAGGGAAGTACACATTTATAAGAATGGTGTGTATAAGAGTGAGTATAGCTCTACATATATTTGTGAACAGAGTTTCTCCAAATGGAACTATACTAAGTCTGTATCGCAATATGTTACACGGCGATCACTTGGTGAACCTTCTAAGGCTATGCCAAATATTTGTAGACTTCCGAAACGTAAGCAGTACCAAAGAAATCACTAATGAACAGATGTTTATCATACAAGATATATCGGTGTTGTGGGAAATCCAGATTAAAGATTCTTTTCACCTAGAAAATGCCTGCTTCTTATTCTTATTTATGCAGATTTTCCTCACGTAGTCTTTCATGTAAAACTAGTCACTCATAGTATTTCACAATATATAATTTCAGATAATGATGCAAACATCGTATGTTCAGAGAGCTGAATACAGTTTAAGACATGGTGTGGACAATGATTCGCGCCTCAAAGTATAACCACATTTATTTTATGCTTTAATTAAAAACCAAGACTTTATTTTTGGAAACCACTGCAGTTCCTGTTGTCCTTAATATACAATTATGCTTGGAGCAACTTTGAAACGCCTTTTATTTACATATTTGAAGAACAGAGACTGATAGAAGATTACTTATATAGCTTAATGCTACTTCCTTAAATAGTAGGGTGTTATTGACTGATGTGTTTATGTAAAGGATTTGTGATTGTTAATTTTCTCACTAGGCACACCTAAATGACAACCTATCGGCTTTCAAGTTCATACATAAAATGGGAACCTATAGATGTGCTTTAACGCTTGTAATTTAAACTACTAAATGACCAAACAAGTTATGGATTATAACCGCTTTTTTTTTTTTTTTTTTTTTTTTTTCTAATTAACGTCCTCCAACGCAATGTCATATCGGACGGTGAATGAATGAAAAAGAAGAAATGATGCTCAAATGAGCCCGAGGACCATGGAGATTTAAGTTACCCGACATTCGTCTTCTTAGGATAAGGGAAAACCTCGGAAAAAAACCTTATACGGATAACTCACCTTAAGCAAGATTCGAACTCGCGATCTTTTAAACGTGACGCAGACACGCTAACCATCACGCTACATAGGTGGGGGGGGGGGGACGTTGAGTGTGTGTGTGTGTTTGTTTGAGAGAGAGAGAGGGAGATAGAGAGAGGGGGAGGGAGAGAGAGAGAAACGACAAATTAATTTTATCACGTCTATGTTGATTTTCTCACATTACTTTACGATTTTGATTGAAATACCGTAAGTTTGATATTTTTATTTCTCATATCCTAAATTTCCAGATTATATCAATTGAAGCCTTCATTCACCGCTCGCCTACCACCTAGGCGGGACCCGCATGTAGTATTCGTGGTGGACGAAGCGGTGTCTGGGCGGGTTCTCTCCGGTTTCCCCCGCCATTCATTCCACCAATTGCTCCATTATCACTCTTCCAATCATCCATTTCGCCTGCATTTTATATCATCCTCTTCCTCACTATCGTACCTGGTGCTTGGCTGACCACCTGCTTCCAGGTGTTCACTCTGGTCTAGAGGTCCCTCCGCTCCCCGACAGGCGTCTGACACTAGTAAGTCCTAGGGGGTGTAAGTCCTACATAAGGGGAGAGTAATCAGGGAAAGAAGAAGAAGCCTTCATTCTGAGTGATTTTTGCAGTACTGGCAAACCTTAGAAATTGATAAAATCCCCCTATAGGGAAAACATATCTACTTAAAGCACACAATTTATGTAAATGTTCTGAAGGGTTAATCATTTCTGAAATATTACTTGTTCCATTATCTTTTCCAATTCTTAAAATTTATCAAATGGAAAGTTATTCGTTTTCCTCTGTTATGCGAAGATAATGGAATTTCAAGGTCATCTGGCCACAAAGATGTAGATTCCGCTAAAGAGCACTTGATGTTAAACTTTTATCATTATTCATTTTCGAGATAACCTTTGTTTCTATTTTAAATTAGCTTAATGCTGGTGGTTCAAATCCCGGTTATGGCATTGCATTTTACAGTCCTGATTCCACCTCTTAAAATCCTATTTTGAATTTTGAGGTGCTTACATAGTTTTTTTTTTCTTTTTTAACGTTTAACGTCCTATGACCTGGTAGGTATAACGGAAGATGAATGAAATTAGTGAAATGATGCTCAAATGAGCCAGAGTTATGGCCGACATTTGTCTCCTCAGGACAAGGGAAAATCCTGTAAGAGTCCTTATCCGGATAAGGACTCGCCCCAACCGAGATTGGAACTCGGGGCCCACCACCGCATCATCTATACACCACCTATACACCACCACCATCACCACCATCACCACCATCACCACCATCACCACCATCACCACCATCACCACCATCACCACCATCACCACCATCACCACCATCACCACCATCACCACCATCACCACCACCCACCACACACCACACACCACCCACCACCCACCACCCACCACCCACCACCACCCACCACACACTACCACCACCCACCACCCACCACCCACCACCCACCACCCACCACCCACCCACACCCACACCACACACCACACACCACACAGACCACCACCATCACCACACCACCACCACCCACACCACACACCACCACATCAGGTAAGAGTTCCTTATTAGATTGTTTTGATATTTCATTTAATTTATTCGGCGTTCTTTGCAGTTCGTCTTCTGATTTTACTACTAAAATCTGGTCATCTACGATGAGTAATGTTTCTATTATTAAATTTCCTAAACTAATTACTCCCAGTTTTTGCTTCCTATGTCCTCAATATATTCATTAAAGAGAGTGAACGACAGTCTAACTCGTGTTACTCTTTTTGGTTACCTTTGATTTATTTTTATTTTTGTTTTTCCATACCTTTGTTTAATACTCCTGTCAAATGCTGTGGGATTAATTTTTTGTTATTGTGTAATATAAGCGATTAATTCGCATTTTATGTGGTGTAGCCATTTTCAGAATGTTTAGCCTGTGGCTTGTGCAGCTTCGTATTGACCAGTTTTGCCCCTATTTGATTATTGGCATCAAAGGTTTCTGTATTATGCTAAAACTGTGGAGCCGTTGTATAATTAAATAACCACAGTATCAAAGGGTGGGCATAAACGTTTAAAATGTAATTCACATTGCTTATCTGAATATTTGACCATCCTCTTCAGTACTTTATAGTTATTTGAGCTGTAAGATCTTTTGAAAACTTGGAGGACTGCCAGAGAAGGTTAAGAAAATCAGAATTAAAACATCTATCGATATTCCATAGCGTTATTTCAGCATAAGGAAGTTTTTTGTATTACATTTAGAATATTATGGGATATTTGTCTATTTGAGTTCTAAAGGTAACCCGCACGTCGAAGCTGGCTCGGGGCAGGGTTGTCTCATGCTTCTGGTTCATCAAAGACTTTCAAGATCATGCTGCATAGCACGGCTGTTTGAGCAGCCGAACCAAAATGGGTTTTCGAGACTATTCGAGAAGTGTCCGGCGGCCGGCGTATTACTAGATGTATCAGAAAGGTCAATGTTACGTGATCCTCGCTATATAAGCGAGGCAACGATCAGAGTGAGCGAGTGACAGACATGAGGCTCGAAGAGTTTTTAGTGTGTGTGTGTGTGTGTGCGTGTGCGTGTGCGTGTGCGTGTGCGTGTGCGTATGCGTGCGCGTGCGCGTGCGTGTGTGTGCGCGTACGGTCGCGTCGACAGGAAGTTAGCGAGACAGTTAATGAGTGTTGAGTGATTGTATCGTCAAAGTCAGCTGTTTGAGAGACACAAAAAGTGAAGAAAGACAAACGAGTGAGTCAAGTTACAAGAAGAAAACAGTTGTGAATAAAATTGTAATGTCACGAAAACCTGTAGACTGTGTTAACGTCAGTAAAAGAAAACTGTGTTTGTGCAAACGCTTTAGAAGAAAACAAAGTGGAAAAAGAAAATAACTAGACTGGATTTCGTCATTTTTACCACACTGGTGTCAGGAGTGGAGCGTTTTCATAAATAATTCGGAAATTGCAATTCCTAGTAGGGTTAAGAAGTGCAATTCCGGGAAGACTAGCTAGCATTGTATGCAAGTATAATTTAGCCATGCAAATGCACTTTCACTCAAAGCAAAAAAAAAAGTAATCAGAATGGGCAGTTTGTTTGGCCATTTTTAAAATTAATTTTGTAACCTTACACAAATAATTCTTTAATTACAAGATATAATTATTATAGTCTTCCTTCCTCTGATTTACTTTATTTATTGTTATATTGAACATTTAATTCTCTAAGTGCTTAATCATGGTAAGGTGATGCGCTAAAACCTTCTCTTGTTACTCAACATCAAATGTTTTTGGGGTTACATCATATTGGAAATCTTACTGCATTATATAAAAATAGTGGAAATAAATTTTCGAATTCATTTTAGAATGTTAAGTAAAAAGCATGCAACGTTTTAATATTTATTTATACACCCTTTCAAACCTTTGTTTAAAAATATGTTCATAATGAAGGTAGAGGTTAATCAGACTATCCAGTTAACATATTACATATCTGTTTTACTATTTACATTATTTTCCTAACTTTTTAAGGAATTTCTTATTGCTTCTGCAGATGTTGCTTGCATGTTTCAATCAGGTAAGCGGAACAGTACGCCAAAGGTGTGTACAGCACAGTTCCTTCCGTTCTTATCTGCAGTGTCTACTAGCACATACACACGCATTAGCAAGAACCAGTTTTTCGTTTTGGTGGCCACGAAGGGAGGGGAAATAAGGGGAATTGCTTGACATCTTGATTATTGCTTCACAAGTCTGGTTTAAGTACTCTCGAAGCAAGTTTCCAATGAAGTCACTAAAGTTAAGAGAACTTAAAACTCCCTCTTTCAGAACACAAAACACTTTCTACTTTTGCAAGAAAATGTCAGCGTAGGAAATACTTTTAAATTCCTGGATTATTATAAGCACTCATAAAAATTGTTTAAGTAATTTTGGAAACGAGCAAACGAAATATCGGAAAACCCCTTAAAGCGATGGATGATGATCGAAAATCCAAGAATGTTGTTCATCTGCGACCAATATTAAATAGAAATAAATATTTAAATGAAAGAAATATTGAATAGCGTTAGTTTACGTTGTTGATATTGTGACTCCGGGCGCGACGCACAACGAACTACTGTCGAGACTAAGCTACTTCACACCATATACCAGGCCGGTGACCAAAGCCACTCGAGCTTCGCACGACTGTTTGCGTATGTGATTAACAACAATGAACGCGGCGCTTAACAAATGATTGTTGGAACCTTTGAAAGGCATCTAGAGGAGTTACGGTTACAGACCGAGTCGGTCAGTGTGTCAGTGGGTGCACGACAGCTGTGTGTGTGTGTGTGTGTGTGTGTGGTACTGTCGCAGTGGAAGATACGTCGCGTCGAAGTGAAGAAGTTTAAGCGAGTGTTGAGTGATTGTATCGTCATAGTATATGAGAGAAAGGGAAGAAACACAGTGAAAGGACCGAGTCATGATGACGAGAAGAAAACAGATGTTAATTGAATATCACGAACGTGAGTAACGCAGAAAAAGTTCAGAAGGAAAATAAGCTGGTAAAAAAGTAACTGCGTCGTATTTTGGGATTTTGCCATTTTCTCACAATATGTACATATGCATGCCCTTTATATTTCACATATATGCTATTTTAGGAAATTGAAAAGTAATAATACTCCTTTAGTTGTGGGAGCAGGATCATCTTCTTTTTAGTATTATTACTATTGTTATTATCATTAATATTACCACGTATTATTACTCACAAATTACATAATTTTGAGAGCCAAAACTCTCCAGGTGATGGATTCGATAGAAATGTTTCTTTTTAAATACGCTAAATGCCTATACGTTAGAAATTCGGGCATATGTCTCGAAAGTGGAGCCTGTAAATTATTTGTTTTATAAAAATTGTTTTAATTTATAATATTAGACTAAGTTATAATAGATTCGTGTACGTGTACCCTATAAAGACGACGCCGTAGCCGAGCGGTTAGAACAAGCCGGTTATAGGAGTGACATCACGATTCAAGATCAACTTTTAAGAGTGATGTCACAACTACAGGATGCCTATAACCGAGGATTCACTAGCGTCGCCACCTTTTTAGATATCCAGTCGGCGTTTGACAGATGCTGGATAAACGGTTTACTGTACAAATTAACGACAATGAACATTCCACAACGTTTAACAAGATGGATAGCAAGTTTCCTCACAGACCGAACAGCCAGAATAAAAATAAAAGGAGAAATATCAAACCCGATCTATATGAAAGCTGGGACACCACAAGGAAGCGTCATATCTGGACTGTTGTATATCCTATACACCTCCGATACCCCACAGCCAATTTACCCTTCAATTCAACTTGCCCAATATGCTGACGACACCGCTTATTGGAGCACACACACACAAATATTAGCGGCAAAAAACAGACTCCTACAACAACTAAAAGTATTTCTAAAGTGGACAAGAAAATGGAGAATCACAATTAACGTACAGAAAACACAAGCAATAATCTTTCGGAAAAAAATAAAAGAGAAGCATAAAAATGTAACAATAAAATTTAACAACGAAGACATAATGTGCCAAAAAAGCATCAACTATCTAGGCATCAAAATTCATCGCTCCCTTACAATAAAACCACACTACCATGAAGTATTAAAAAAAAACAAGACCCATACTTGGAACAATAGCATATCTCGCTAAACTCAATAAACGAGGCCTCTCTCCAAAAATACTTCGTCACCTTTACATCGCCCTCATTCGTCCAAACTTAACATACGCCGCAGTAGCCTCCATGCCTCTCATCACACCTGATTCAATGAAAAAAATAGAATCTTTTGAAAGGAAATGTCTACGCATCGCATATAAACTCCTACCTAATTTTAAAAACAGCAACATTTACAATTATACCAGAACCATGCCTATTGATCAACACATAGCAAAACTCATGCTCAGATACATAGATAACGCCCATACCAGACCATACAGACGACGATTGATCAATACAGCCCAAAAAATGAAAACCATTCGACCAAATCAAAATGAAAAAAATCCGCCATTACTCACTCTTATCCACATCTACGACAAACAACAAGAAGACCAACAACCACAACAACTACAAGATCTCTTACAATATTTATCAAACATATAAAAAATAATAAAAAAAACATCAAATTTACCGAACAAATGACAACAAACAAAAATAAAAAAAATTAACAAGAGCCTGAAGCAGCAACAACAAGAAAAAGCACTAAGCAAACAGCAAAATCAGTCTTCTTGGGTAGCGACGGCAGCAAGTTGTGTGACCTGGGAATAAAACAAAAAAGAAGCCTCAACAGAAAGAGAAAATGTACCACCCAAATTGATTGATCTCTGCCCCACCAAAAAACAAAAAAACAAAGCTAGGCTGAAGAGGGGACACTCCCTAAGCAGCCCGGGCGTGCTTGCGCGTCCAAACACCATAATTCATTCATTCATTCATTCATTCATTCATTCATTCATTCATTCATTCATTCATTCATTCATTCATTCATTCATTCATTGGTTAGAAGGCTCGCCTACCGCCTAGGCGGCCCGAGTTTGATCCCAGGAACCCGCATGTGGTATTCGTGTTGGGTGAAGAGGCGTCCGGGTTTTCTCGGGTTCTCCGGTTTTCACCACCTCTCATTCCACCAATTGCTCCATAATCACCTTTCCAATAATCGATTTCGCCTGTATTTCCCATCATCCTCTTCCTCACTATAATACCTGGTGCTTGGCTGACCATCCGCTTCCAGGTCTTCACTCTGTCCGGTCCATAGGCTCCTTTGCTTCCCGACAGGCATCTGACCCTAGGCCTGGCTTGTAAGTCCTAGCAGGTGTAAGGCCTATATAAGGGGAGGGTAATCAGTTAAAGAAGTAGTATCTCATACAATCTATATTTATTTTCAGACATATATAAAGTGACAGAAAAACGTTACTTTGATAAACATAAATGTACGTTACATCGTTTTACTTTCTCCACTACGTATAGGAAGTAGGGAAAGTATTGTACTCTATTCAAAATTTCGATACCGAGATTTCACCAGAATTATGTTCCGAGGCCTTCTGAATCCAACAAAGCATTTTTAGAAAAACGTGTGAGCGTGCGTGTGCGTGTGAGAACGAAACGTCGGTTAAAAACCGAACTTTGTATTTTTTAATATTTTTGGGGATGTGACAGGATTTGAAGAAAATTCCTTCATTCTAAACTACTCTTTGCATGGAAAGTTTTTTGAAAATTTTGATTTTCTCAAAAATGGCTAAAGAATTTGATCAAAATGTCATATGTTTAAGATACGAGTATTTTTATGGCAAATGAAATATATATTTTGAATTTCCTGGCTATAGCCACGTAGTACTGTTTACTCTTGATTACTTTTGCACAACTGGTAAACCGTAAGAGATAGACCAAATCTTACTGTAAAAAATGCACATCTTGCTAAAACCTACAATTTATGTCGAAATAATTTTTTTGTGGAGTGAACCATTTCGGAGATATTCCTTGCTATTTGTACGAGTTTCGCAGTACTTCTAACTTTTTGGAAAGGAAGTGCGTTATTCACTTATCTCTTTGCACAAAGTGAAAGGTATTTTAAAGGTTTAAAAGATTTGACAGTTGCACAAACCCTACTGTATTTCCGTATCTCCCTTGCACTTCATGAAAATTAGCAATAAGATAACTTCGGCAAATGTTTATCCCCACAGGGCACTACAAGTTTGTAAGAATAGTGCAAGAGCAGAGAAAGTCATGTAAGTGAAAGACTCCAGATTTTTAAGGTCTGCACTGTGTTGGTGTAACTGGTGGAGCTTTTGCTTGGTTATGAGGAGGGTTGGAATCTGAATTTCGGCTTGGCGACTTGCCTGGCTAAGTCACCCCGCAACCCCCTTCCCCCATGCCATCTAAGTTTTCTTATGTCCTCAAAGAACCAATGTGGATTAACCTTCAGCTCTTTGGATCTTGGGCTCATTTGAAGGTTCATTTAAGCATTATCACTTGTTAATCGTCTCTGTTGTAGACCTAGGCGACCTACTGGAGCAAAAGTAAATAATAAATGGTCCAGGGAAAAACTCGCACTGTAAATCTCATCAGATCGTGCGTGACAGGCAAAAACGTTATCCCTACGCCTCTTTAGAAATATGAACTTGTAATCAGAAAGCAGGTATACGAGCAGGCGTAAATTTCATCATAACAAAAACCACTATTGACAGGAAGTCGTCCCTTCAGTCAAACAGAATATAGTTAAATTATCAATGTCATTTGACTCTTTTACTCGATTCACGTTTAAACTACTGTTACTCACGAGTCCAACTGCTTATATCAGGCATGGGCATCAGATGAGAAGTAGTGATTGAAATTGCCTTACTCACCACACATTCTCTTGCCGAGTGATGAAGGTTGTTTTGATACAAGCAGAGCGGCGACTTAGTTCTATCTACAAGGTAATAATCATTTCTACGCTATTAACTGTTTATACTATATATACTTTGCACGCAATTATTACATCCACCTACTGTGGTTAGGGAAATTACATAATCTTAAAGTACATAACCTTCCTTTATCTTAATATTCTTACGCTGGCGTATGACTAACATACTAAATTATTTCTCTTTCACAGTAAAGCAGTACAGTTCTATTGCTGTTTAGTCTTAGATATTTTAAAACTATTTGATCAACATAATAAATAGTTTGGTTTTAAGGTCAACACTAGATTCAAAGTTTGAAACACGGAATACAATAGCTTATGTTAAATTTGAAAGTACTAAAATATAAAATAATCATTTAACTGTGCCATATACTAACAAACTTTTTTGTTGTTGTTTTTTTTTTTATTAACCTTTTTATGTATTAATTTCAAACACATGAAAGCTATTCTGTGTCACATGGCAAACCTTTGTATAAGGTCAGATTTAATAATAAAATAATAAGAAACTAAACCCCCAAAAGTGGAATTTTATCGTCCTTTTTATATGTTTACAAATACGAATATTTAGAGAGTACCTTTTGAAATTGTAAATAAATATCTGTAGCATCACCAAAGTTTGCTGCGTTTTTTATTGTAACGCTTTATATTAGCAAATTGAAATCCACATATTGAACAAAAATTTACGTTTTTGTAACTTCATGAAACTCTTCACGAAACAGCCGTCCCGACGAAGCCCTACTCTCCACTGAATGAGGCGTGTCAGTAGCTGAAAAGCACTGAAGGGAAGGGATGACCCGTTTGAGTAGAGTGGCCCTTTTGAGTCGATTTTGCCCATTTCTGGCTTATATACTCTATGCACATTAACTCCAAGGGGTGCTTGCGATGCAGTAGAAATCTGATAGCCAAGATATGAGCATAACATCTTAACTCATAGATACAGGGAAATATGCTGAATACGACGAAAACCCTCGTAGTGTGTGTGTGTGTGTGTGTGTGTGTGTGTGTGTGTGTGTGTGTGTGTGTGTTTGTGTGCAGCATAACTTAGGAACGAAAAGGCGATTCAATACCAAACTTGGTATTTGAGATTTCAAAGAAATTTCCCATCTCAGACTACTCTTTTCATGCAACCTTTTCCAAGAATTTAATTTTTTTTTTAAATATGGCCAACGATTTTGATTAAAATGCCACACGTTTATATTTTCTGGAATAGCCGCGGGCTTTTGCTCTTCGTTTCAGTTGATTTTTTTTCTGATAAACCATAAGAGATAGACAAAATGTTATTACCCAAAAATTATGATATCGTTAAAGCACATTTATGTTAAATTGTTTTCTGTGGAGTTTGAGATATTCCTTGTTAGTGATTAAAATTTTCCAATACTTTGCTCAAATGGGAAATTATTATTCCATTCTCCCCTCCTAGTAATGGAAGTAGAACGGAATTTCAAAGCCATCACATAACCAACAGCTGTTAAAATCCTATCGCTAAAGGACTACTGTATATGCATACCTTGTGTCTATAAGGGAGTACGTAACAAAGCCCTTTCTGCAAATGTCTTTTTGATTAATATGAAGTAAGTACAAAGAATAACCCATTGTAGAATTGTAAGTAGCGAAAGTCATGCGAGTGCATTTTCATATTGATTACAGGGACGTTATAAGTAATTTACTGATTAGCTTAGGGGAAAACTATAATTTGATACCCCCATTTAAGAGTGAACCATGTATTTTCCCCGGAATAAGCATTTATATGCACTGTCAAACACTGCTCAAATTCTCTAAAGGTTATCAAAACGTATATCATTAAATACATACAAATAACACTTTATATACATATAATGAAGCGTTTATTACATTGCTAAACATGCTATGTAATAAACAGATGATGCTTCCGTTTGGTTTACCGTCCTTGGCAGTAAACGAGTGTAACTGACAGGTGGTTGTGTATTTATGAATGTTAGATTACAATCCGTTTCACTTCTCCTATTGTCAACAACATGAACATGACTGGCAAACACAAAATGTTCACCTTAATTGTGAAATTGGGAAAATTCTAGAATCCTCTTTGTTTAGCACTACAACACGAATTTATTAACCGGATTAATTCGTTACATGGGAAAAAAGACAGAATTCATCTGCATTGACAGGTCGTAATTATCAATTTGCATTAAAGTTTAACGTAAACATGGCATGGTAACAATTAACAATGTGTTTCTTTAGCGCTAACAGTAGGCTTAATACAAGCGCAAATGGGGATTAGTTAACCTTTTTTAGTTTATCTGCTACGTAGAGTAAATTGGAGAAGTGTTGCACCCCACTCAAAAATTCGATATTGAGATTTCACAGTAAATTTAGCTTTGCTGCCCTGCCCTGCACAGCCCTCTGCCCTGCCCTGCCCTCTGCCCTCTGCCCTCTGCCCTGCCCTCTGCCCTGCCCACTGCCCTCTGCCCTGCCTTGCCCTCTGCCCTGCCCTCTGCCCTGCCCACTGCCCTCTGCCCTGCCTTGCCCTCTGCCCTGCCCACTGCCCACTGCCCCCTGCCCTCTGCCCTGCCCTCTGCCCTGCCCTGCCCCCTGCCCTGCCCCCTGCCCTGCACCCTGCCCTACCCCCTGCCCTGCCCTCTGCCCTGCCCTCTGCCCTGCCCTCTGTCCTGCCCTCTGCCGTGCCCTCTGCCCTCTGCCCTGCCCTCTGCCCTGCCCTCTGTGTCCTGCCCTCTGCCTTGCCCTCTGCCCTGCCCTCTGCCCTACCCTCTGCCCTGCCCGTCTTTACTCGCGTGCGCAAGTGTACGTGAACACCATAACTTGAAAAGAAATGGGTTAAACACCAAACCTGATAAGCAAGTTCAGCATATTCCAAACATGAGACACTAACATTAATGATTGCGATCCAAAACTACATTCCACCTGGATTTTTTCCTCGAAAACTTAGATTTTTTTTTTTTTTTTCAAAAATGGGCCAAACAACTTTTCATGAGAACCGAAATGTATATAGGCGGCGAGTGGTTAAACCGGTCGCTTATCACCTAATCGGCTTGGGTTAGATTCCAGAGACCTCCAAAGGGTATTACTGGTGGAGGAAGTGGCGTCTGGGCGAGTTTTCTCCATGTTCTCAGGTTTCCCTCGCCACTTATCCCACCAACTGCTCCATTACCACCTTTCCATTCATAGATTTTGCCTGCATTTCATGTCATTCTCTTCTTCTTTCTCATACCTGGTGCTTGGCTGACCATCTGCCTCCAGGTCTTCACTATGTCCGGTCCATAGATTCCTCTGGTATCCGACAGGCATCTGACCCTAGTCACTCGGCCGCACCGTAGCTTTGGCTTCACACCACAGCGGCCCGAGTTCGATCCCAGGCAACCGCATGTGAGAATTGTGGTGGACGAAGCGGTGTTGGGGCGTGTTTTCTCCGGTTTCCCCCGCCATCTTATTCCACCGGTGCTCCATCTTCATTCTGTGCATCATCAGTGTCACCGCCTGCGGTGCCGTATGTAGTAAAAGCGGGCGTTAACACTACAAAAACAAAAACCCTAGGCACTGAATTTTAAGTCCTAGGGGGTGTAAATCCTACATAAGGGGAGGATAATCAGATAAAGAAAGGAAAAGAAATGAAATGCATATATATTCTCGGAATAGCCAATAAATCCTCGTCTTCCTAAACGACTTTTTCATAACTGGTGAAAATAAGCGGTACACGGATTCTTAATACACAAAAATGTATACCTCGTTAAGGCATGCAGTTTGTCCAACAGCCTTTTCTCCCTGTAATTAACCCTGTTGAAATAGTCGTTGTTAATGGTCTGCATTTTAAAATATTTACACTTTTCTAAAATGGAAAATCGTTATTCAGTTCTCCCACATCTTGACCATGCAAAGAGAACGGAATTTTAAAGATATCGCATAGCGACCTGCTCCTTAAAAGATTTGACTATTGTTTAAGCCTATTGTGTTTGGTTTTGTTGTGCCTACAAGGGAATTATAATAAGAATTACTATTAATGTTTATCTCGATTAACATGAAGTAGATAGAAGAACAAGCTTTCCTAAAAATAGCTTGTTGGAGTTACAAAGTGGGCAGAAGTGTGTGTTAGCAAAGTGTCAAGATAGGGTTGAAGGGAATTTTTACCCTCTCCACCACGTATACAGCAGGTAGAGGAGGTATTGTATTCCATCGAAAAAATTCATAACGAGATTTGTCTGTCTGTCCGTCCTGTCTGTCTGTCTGTGAACAGTATAACTCAAGAATGAAAAGTCGGTTAAGTATCAAACGTCACATTTAAATTCAGCAATTTCCAAGGATGTGACACCAAGATTTTCAAGAAAGTTCCCACACTACACTATCTTTTCATAGAAATTATTGGATAATTTAGATTTTCTCAAATGGCTTGGAAGATTTTAAGACATCGCAAGATAAATAAGTAAAATTCAACCTCGTGAGAAGAAATATTTAAGAACAGAAGTAAATAAAAGCAGAAGAGATACGCTAAGGAGTGAGTGAATTAGAGATCAGTTGGGTCAAAAATCACTGGAGGAGATAATTGAACAAAGTCAACTGAAGTGGTGGGGACAGGCATTCCGAATGGTAGAGGATAGCAAAGTAAAACGATGCTAGAAGTGAGAGGACAAGGAAGACCTCCAGTAATGTGGGATAACAATGGGAACGATTGGTAAAAACACAAACAATACCGTGGAAGAAATGAGGAGAATGAGGGACAGGAATGAATGCAGAAAATGGATTGACCGAGGCACCCCTTCGCTGCAAAGGCACAAGGGAAAGAGGAAGATGATTTTGATTAAAATACCACATATTTACGATATTCCGATGCAAAGTGAAATTCATATCTTGAATTTATAGGAATATTTTCAGAAGACTTCATTATGGATGGCTTTTGTATTATTCCTAAACTATAAGAGATAGACAAAATCTTACAAGACAAAAATCTAGATATGTTAAAATAGAGTTTATGTATAACATCTTTTGTGGACTGAACCATTTCCTAGATATTCCTCATGTCTCAATTATCCAATAATTATTCTTTTCTGAAATGGGAATTTGCTATTCGTTTGTCTTGATTATGTAAAGAGAACGTAGTTTCCAAGGCATCACAGCTCTTAAAATATTTACCTTTCGCTTAAAGCATACTATATTTCCAGGTTCCCTCTTCACTTACAAAAAGTTACCAATAAGATAAATTCTGGAAACATTTGTCTCGATTAACCTGAAGTAAACACACCTATAAGCTTTTGTAAGAATGGTTTATACAGGAGTAGAGAAAGTCATGTGAGTGCAACGGACAAAGCAGTTTCTGTAGTCTTTGTGTATTCTATAGGGACAGTTTAGCTTGAAGCAAAACCAGCGTCAAGATAATTTTTATAATGAAGCAAACAAAATAACATTTTTAACAAAAAATTGCGATCTATGAAAATATAGGTATGCTGATAGTACAAAACGCATTAATAACGTTGTTCAGGTAAATAAACCAATAGTAAAACTATCTGTTCACATTTTTTGTCGGACGCTTGTTGAATATTATTTTGTTTGCTATAGGCGTTGATTCCACAGTATCGCATGTTCCATTGGCGGTGGCTCAGTTGGTTAGACGCGGGTTCAAACCCGGCCCAGGCCGATGGTTTTTAAGTGTGCTTAAAAACGACAGCTCCATGTCAGTAGATTTACTGGCATGTAAAAGAACTCCTGCGGGACGAAATTCCGGCACACCGGCGACGCTGATGTGATCCTGGCAATTGACAGCGTCGCTAAATAACAAAATATTTTTTTTTCTCTTTATATACGGTTTTGCAATTTGTTGTATCTCTGGGCCTACTGCTTCGTTCAACGCCGCCTCCTTCTCAATATCTTGCACATCTGGAATGCGGAATGTTTTAAATTTTCACTGGAAAAAACACGCTGTCTCAATTTTGGCGTCATAAAGTTTCCTCCCCCACCCCTTTCCATCCCTATGTTTCCTTTGGAGTGGAACTGCCGTTTGTTGCATAAGCTAAATTTCTCGGTCTCCTCTTTGACTGTAAACTCTGTTGGGGGCCTTATATTTTGTACCTTCGTGGACGCTGTGCTTACTTACAGCTGTTGCTTTGTAACCTTAGTGGGACCTTCTGTGGTACCCTTTGGTACTGATGCATAAGAGTCTACAAACAACGCCAAAGAAGATCTTCGGCGGATTTTGTTTCGTTTCCTCGGGTCTTTTGAGGCCTGTCATTCACCTCAGCTATTCGTAGAGCATGGTGGCTAGATGCCACAGCAATAAATGGGATAAGAGGGGTAGCTCATGACTTTGCTTTTGCTAAAAACGATCCAGCGACGCATATTTAGAATCTCTCTGTCACACGCATACTCACACACATGAAACTTGTTATATATATGTATGCTGGCAAGAAGAACTTGAATCATATAGGTGCTTAAAACAACTAATAATTGAAACCAAATTGAAACAGCAATATTAAGTAGAAATAGAGGAATTTAATATATTATATCTTTGTATACAGTGATAGAGGAGAAGGTTCAATTAAGGGCTAGGGCCCTTATCTCGACGGTAGGGTGCTGCGGACTATTGGAAAAAGATTGTACTATATCATCTTCCTGCAGCAATGCAAGACACGTGGTTTCGCGCCATTAGCCATCTTGACGCGAGTGTGAACTAGTGTTTTTTTGAATTATCATTTGAAAACGTTTGAAAGGCATGCAAGTTTTATTTTTACTTTCTCTACTGGTAAGTAGGGGAAGTATTGTATTCCACCCAAAAATTCGATGTCGAGATTTCACCGGAAATACATGTTTTGAGGCCCCCTGAATCCAAAAAAAGCATTTTTAGAAAAAGGTCCGTGTGTGTATCTGTGTGTGTGTCAGTCTGTCAGTCTGTGGACAGCATAACCCAAAAACGAAAAGTCGGTTAAAAACCAAAGTTGGTATTTAAGTTTAATGTCTTTCAAGGATGTGGCACGAATATTTTGAATAAAATAGCCCCAGCCTAAACTACCCTTTACATGGAAGATTTTTCGAAAATGTTGATTTTCTTGAAAATGGCTCTAACGATTTTGATTAAAATGCCATATGTTTGAGATATTTTTATGGCAAATGAAATGTATATCTTCAATTTTCTGGCTATAGCCCCTGTAGTCGTATTTACTCTGGATGGCTTTTGCATAACTGCTAAATCGTTAGAGATAGACCTAATCATACTATACAAAAAATGTAGATCTTGCTAAAATACACAATTTATGTCTCAATAAATTTTCTTGTAGGGAGAACCATTTTGGAGATATTCCTTGTAATGTGTGTGAGTTTCGGAAAACTTTCGTGAAATGGGTCATCGCTGTTCATTTTTTTATATGTTAAGTGTGCAAAGACAACAGAATCTCAAACATTTGACTATCGCACAAAGCCTACTGTATTCTAACATTCCCCTTGCACCTACAAGGAAATAAGCAATAAGATAATTTGTACAAATGTTTATCTCAACTAACAAGAAAGAAGATAGAGGAATAAGAGTTTGTAAGAATGGTGAGTTCAAGAGTAGAGAAAGTTATGTGAGTGCAACACATCAGATTTTTTAAAATAGCTAGGTATGTTTCTACCTTATTCAAGTTAATTTTGCTGTGTTATGCGTTCATTTGGCTTTCGTGTGAAATATTTGCATTGTTTCCATCCGTTGTTAAATATGAGGTAAATAAGTTTAATCTTTTTAGTGCTTTGTGTCGAATATGGGCTATAGCGTATATTTAGACCACGACATTTAAAAGTAAGTATCTGATTAAGTATGGAAGTATGTTTCAGATGTGCCGCGTAATAAGCCAAAATGCACTCCCATTGGAAAAAGTAAGCAATGGAAGTTGGAAGATTGTCCACCAGGAGCTATGGAAGTTGCTCATCCTTCAGGATGGGTTAAAAACATCTGTTTACTCATTGGTTTACTCACTTCATTGCACATACTAAACTGAGGCTTCTCCCATATTGCTCATTCTACATGGTCACTATAGTTATACCCGTAATACAGACGCCATAGGCATGGCTAGAGAAAACATTTCAACTATTTTGTCACTTCCACCCCACTCTACACAGAAGCGTCAACCGTTAATGCCATTCATGGGGCCATTTAAGAGTTATTACAGTGAAGAAATTAGAATGTATACCAAATCAACTGGGCATCCTGTCACAGTATATGAGGTTGCAGAGCTCTTGAAGGCATAAAATAGAAAGCTGCGACTTAGAATCTAATGAAATTGAAATCAACTCTGGAGATAGTGACCTTGATACTCCTGTAGGAAAAATAAACCCAGATAACGATGATTGTTGCTGTTTATTTTGCAATGAGCGCTTTTGAGAAGATACTAGAGGAGAACTGGATTCAGTGTCTTGTTTATTTTCAGTGACCTAAATTGAATGTGCAGATGCAGAAAAAAGTGAATATGTGTGTGATTTCTCCAAATAATATAGTTTAAAAGTTCTGAAAGAAACTTGTGTTAAAACCTTTCAAAATTGCAATAAGGCTAAATTCTACTGTATGGTGTAGATTTATATTCGTTCACTTGATAAGACAAATAATATAGATAGTCCGTATTTGGACACTGTCTTTAAAATTCCATTTTATACACATATTACGCAAAATAGCGAATACTTAACATGCATTGATGCTAATTTTACCAGATGACTTCAGCGTGCTTTTAAATGAGCGTACTGCTTTTTATATTAAAATAACAGTGGTAAGAAGAGAGCTTTTCAAAATATATGCCCAAATGGAAATGGTAACCTGTATTCGGACCATCTTCTCTATGTAATTGATGCATTTGTGAGAATAAAGATCTCTGTGATTAAATAAATTGCTGTTTTGCTATAATTGTCTAATCGTGTTAACAAACAAGAGATAAATGTATTTATGTACCATAAAACAAGCTAATTTCGGCCAGCTTGGGGTATTAGATTGCAGAACGTTACTTTTTATTCTGTCATATAGAATATTGATACTGTAACTATTTCGTACGGTTTATTGTACAGTCAATATAGCGCATTATTACAAAGGTTTTTTCCATGCAACTGGTGAGTAAGGTAGACATCAGTAGTAGCCGATACGTTTCGTTGATAAGTGTTGCTGTTCGGAATAGTGAAAACAAACTTAAACGTAGCTAAAACTTGAAGGTGTAGTGATTTTTGGCTAAAGGGACTAATCTTGGTTATGTGATGAACTTCAGCTATTTGGAAAATGTACTGGTGAACCGAAATAACTATTTTTGGAACAGTTCTTCGATCCTCTAAAATGTTCCATTAAAAGGCAACATTTTGCTACATTATATTTATGCATTTGAATTTGTAATTTGTGTTTGTGAAACTTATTCACTGTTAAAACAGTATGCTAGATAAGGCAATAACAACTAATATTACAGGTTTACATTTAACTGATATCCTCCCCCCCCCCACACACCCCGTTCTTATTGCTTGCTTCCCGATTTGCTGTGATACAGGGACATTAACTAAACACATGAGTTCTAGCCATTGTGACTGTCACGACGAAAAATCTTGTGAGAATGCAATTGGAATTATCTATCAAAAGCTCAAATCTCGATTACGTCGATCTGCATGAACAAAGAACTCTGTCATTGATGTAATAACGCACTTAATAGGTTTGAGTGTTAGAAGGGGGAATTACGCACCCTACAAAATAACGCACTAGTAATATTCCCTTAAGGGATCAAAGGGGTAATTCGCAACCTGCTAGGGGGAGAAGGCTTGTCACTACAATTAACTTTTATTCAAAGACGAGGGAGCGGGATTAACCCTTGATTTAGGGCTTAGCATCACTCAGTACCGAGCTCGGACTCGAACTGTGGTTAACACCAAGCCCCGCCAATCATTTCCTTACACAGAAAACTTGGATACCAAGTGACTTCTAACAGCAGAGTTATTAAAGCTCATTTACATCTTCATTTCAATGTCTTTAACCGACTAGGACTCCAGCGATTTAAAAACTACTAGAAAGAAAGAATTAGAAACACAGAAATGTATTCAGCCAATTGATATTGCAATGGTTTGGTTTTAAATCTTTTACTAAGGAATAAACACATTGAAATTATAAACACAGGAGGATATTTCCACATCATATTTCCAGGCAATATAAGGCGAGTGCTCGCCCAGCGCTAATATAAGCGCTATCGCCAGAGAACCTTCTGGATGTTTCGACGTGTCGAACGTTCTGTAAAGTTCCTATGGCTATACAAGCGACTGCCTCGTAAGTCTAACAAATCTAGTACCGCAAATCAGTGTTAGTGTTGAAGAGTGGGTCACTCTGGCGAAGCAAGTCGACGAAGCGACTCTCGTGGAGCGAGTGAGTGCGGGTGAAAATTTTTGGTCCGACAAGCGGTAATATCAGAGTGAGTAGGTGACGACTGTGTCGACGTGCAGTGAATGCTGTCGCTGCACTGGACTAGATATGTCTTAGATTGGACTACCCAGCGAGCGCACCGTCCGGAAGAGGAGGTAACGTTGGTTGTATTTCGTGACGCCGCAACGACGGGAGAAAGTGAAGTGATTGAACAGTAGATAAGTTCATACTAAGGAAGTGACAGAGTAAGATATGTGAACTCCTGGGGAAAACTGAACTAGGTCATTCAGTGACGGTGAAAAGTGAGTAAGGGGAGGTGGGGGGGGGGGGGAGAAACCTGGACTGTCATTTGTCAGTACATAAAGCATGAAAAATTCAGTGAATTACAACATCCTGTTTGTGTGTTCATTAAACTAATTAGTTTATCCCAGGGTAGAATACTATCCCTGATATTCCAAGAACAAGAATCTCCCAGCCCCTGTTTTGATAGAAAAGATTTTGTATGACAGCATCAACAGACATCGTAGAATTGAGACATACATACGTAAGAGTACATCCGGTACTTAATCTTTTGGCTGACAAAATCACTACTGTGGGACTCTGACGAGAAAACTCGGGGGCGTATTCTGTTCTCTGGAAGGGAAAGAGGAGACGATAGCACACGATGATGTCATAAATAGATTTACTATGTACATTATCGTTCCTCTCAAGGTAATATGAGCGCAAGGAATGTGTTTGACATATCTAGCATATTCTGAGAAAGATTACGGCTAGGTACAATGCTGAGTGCAAAGGTCACGCGTCAAATTCGTGGCAGGAGCACGTAAGTCATCTTTATGTTTACAACCTAGTATATTAATCTTTTTTTAATTACCCTACCAACAAGTAAGAGACGTTAGCCCTTAAAGAATGACACGTTAAAATAAATGTTCATTGAGCGCAGGAAAGCGACTACTTAATGGGATGCGAAGAATGACCTCCAGAAAGCAAAAGTAGACGAAGTGCATTTATATATTATTGCTTGGTTTGAGACGCAGATGGCTGGACAAGTTTAATAAGACACTTTGATTAGGGGAATTTTCCATTAGTTTACTTAGTTTCTAACGGATAGCGCGTCTCCAAAGAGCTTTTATTACCTCGTCAGAAAATATGCCGCTCCTTTCAGTTTACCCATCACTGAGTCACTCCCTCCTTCCCTCGCTGTTATAAGGAACTACCAGGAAAGCAAAAAATCTTCGAACGGCCTGCGCGTTGTTTTGCCTGTCTGCTTCCTTGGCACTCGCCGTCTGCCACTATCATAGAAAGGCGCGCATGAAACCAGACAACATTTTGAAACTACCTTTTAAACGCCTTACTGACCAACTTCATGAAAAGTAGTGAAACTGCTCACCGTCGTCCATACATACATTTCTGGCACCTCCTCAGGAAACTATCCATCACTGGCCATAGTTCTCGTTGACAAATGCTGGCAATTTCCTGATGGATATTTTGTTTTAATTCTTCCAGGATGTGTGCGTTTGTCTCGTGCACTTTGTTACTCCAGAGATAGATCGGGGGCTGAGGGGGCCACAATTCTCTACTAATAATCTGTCCTGAAACATACTTTCAACTCTTCTCATCGAAAGATTGACCTATGAAGTGTTGCACAATCTTGTTGAAAAAATGGCAAAATCACTTTCCCTGTATGTTAATTGTCTAAAAAAAAGGGAGGGGCAAAATTATATTTACGTATGTATGGACGACAACTGTTGACTCTAAAAAAATTAGCCCTATTAATATTGTTCATGAAGTGCCCCTTCATGATGAAAAATTTGGTGTATGGTGCGCCTTCAGCGGAGAAAGGTTTTTCAGAGCTCCAACAAGCGATTTCTATCTCTGGAGTAACTTAAAACAGTGTACAAGAGTATCTCAAAGCACCCCGAAAGAATTAAAACAAAATATCCACCAGGAAATCGCCAGCATTTCTCAACGTGAACTACGGCGGTTATGGATAATTTCCTAAAGATGTGCCAAAACTATATGACCAGTTTCAGCATCTTCTTTCGTTATGTTGGTAAGTAAAGCTTTTAAAAGTAGTTTTAAAATGTTGCATGGTTTCAACCGTGCCTTTCTATGATAGCGGCAGACGGCAATGAGCACCGAGGATGCGGACAGGCAAAACACCGCGCAATTCATTCAGAACCTTTCTTGCTCTCCCGTTACTTGTAGTCTCATCTAAACAATTGATTTTTTAATATCAACAGTTTTAAAGCCGCAACAGGATAAACAATATGTTAGGAGTGTAAGTATGTATAATTAAGGTACTACCAAATATTAAATTGTATAATTTAGTAATTGGTACCTTAATGCGTATACATTTCAGTGTGTCAGTTGTTTTTCTCTTCGTCTAGCAGTTTTCCTACAAATACGTCACATAATATAACCTGATGTTTCCCATGCTGTGAAATGAACAGCGCCTGTTAGTGTAGATCGATGTTCAACCCTTTCTCTTTGAAGATGCTTACATAATTAGCGGGTACTTCCCCACCTCCTCTTTCAGTCAAAGGGCGAATCAGCTCTTTACTGTGACGTGTAGAAACACAGACAATCGGTATCACGTGACGGACACAAACAGGGGATTCCATGGCAGTTTCTAAGTCATACCTATGTCCTCAGAGTTCATTCTGGATGACTCTTGCTTAAATGATGAACAGTAAGAAACAAAGCATTACAAAATAAAAATATAGTAATTTCTTTTAGTGGACCTTTTTAAAATGCTTTTAATTATTGGCGTGAACTTGCCAATACTTGATGTCAAATAGAAATGCGTTATTCGTTTTTTAACTCTTGGCCTTGTAAGGATAACGGAATTCCAAATGCATAGGATAGCAAACAGCTCTAAAAGCATTTGACTATCGCCTGAATCCTACTGAATTCCTATATTCCCCTTGCACCTACAAGAGAATTAGGAATAAGATACTTTCTGAAAATGCCTACGTCGATTGCAATGAAGTAAATAGAGAAATAAGCATTTGCAAGAATAGTGTGTGTAAGAATTAGTATAGCTCTACTTTTATTAAATTTGCGAACAGAGTTTCTCCAAATTGAACTATATTAAAAGTGTGTATCGCACCAGGTTACGCGACGATCACTTTGTGTATCTGCTAAAGCTATGTATTTCAAATTCGTCGCCAAATATTGGCAACTTCTTAAACGTAAGGACTAAGGAGTATCAAAGGTGTTTATCGCAAAAGATTTGAAAAAGCTTTCGTAGATCAGACGCAACGTACACAAAACGAACTTAGTAATATGCACTGTTTGGGAACATCTCTGTATTAACTTACGGGACCTAGCAAGTGGCGAGGCATAACTAGTGACCAATGACAGTTGCAATAAGGGGCAACAGGCGGAGCACTGTAATGAGGACAAGCGAAGGTGGTGGTGAGCGGCGAGGGAAGAGTAAGATACACCTGGTCTTATAAGAAAGCCACGGTTTAGTTTTAGATGTACAAATTGTTAATGCCTATTAAGGAAAAGGTAGTAAATGCTGCCTGAAATTAGCAGCATTGATTGGGTTAAACGATTCTGTATTATAATAAAAGCTTTAACTTTGTACTAGAAATAAAAAAACCGTGTAAAGTTTTGCAGTTAACATATATTGAAAAAAAGAAACTGCTTTGTTCTTCTACAAATGTTTGCTATACTCGAATTAAAATTCGTATCGAGATACCTTTACACGCCTTTGTGTATTGCATCATATTATACAGTTTGTGCTTTGATCGAATGAAAGGTTTTGTAGTAATACGTATGCAATAAACCGCCTTTCTTGGGTGACATTAAATCTTAATTAATTTTCGTGAATTTGCAGAGTTTCTGTTATTTGTCAAACTGTGTTATTAGCTTACCACAGATCAATAATCTGACCAGGTGTAGTTTCTGAAGTACGACATGCTGTAAAACAAGCCACAGTTGAGTAACTACCAGAGCCGTCAGAAATAATCAATACTTCCCTTTCATGTCATTGGTTGTAACTAGTCCAGTCAATAGTATGAATACCGCTGTCATTGGAGAGGAGTAAAGAAGGGTAAACTAGGAACCCTTGCCATTTACTAAATTCGTTTTTTGTACATGTAACCAACGGTCACTACGAGTGTTAAAGAATCACAAAGTCCGCACATAGTGGAAGGAGGTTAATCCAACCTCCCTTCTTTCGCTGACGTAGACCTCCGCTTTGCTTCCACGTGTTCACATTTGAATATCTGACTTGCTCCCAGGTACCCGGGATTACTAGTCTTGCAGAAACTTAGTTGAACATTAAAATGTATAATGAATACACTGTAAATGAAGGGATGAGCATTAAATCCTCAATGAAATGTAGTTAAACCTACTTTCTCATAAAGTATAGAGGAAATTAGGCGGCCCGGGTTCGATCCCAGGGACCCGCATGTGGTATTCGTGGTGGACGAAGCGGCGTCAGGGCGGGTTTTCTCCGGGTGCTCCGGTTTCCCCCGCCATCTCATTCCACCGGTGCTCCATCTTCATGTATCATCAATGTCATCGCCTGCGGTGCCGTAGTAGTAAAAGCGGGCGTTAAACACTACAACAACAACAACCGGAAACAAATAATGGAAATTTGGGTACAAAGGAATCTTGACTGATTCCTATAATCGCTCCACCGTTAGATCCGCACTTAATGTAAACACAAGCCATCAACAACGAACTCGCAATACGTCGAAACCAAAGCACACCATAAAATATAGTACCTTAAATATCGGCGATTATCTGTGAGTTTTCAAGATGTACGATAACCCTGGTAAAGTCTACTTAAATGTAACACGATATTTGTAAAATTCCTGAGTAAATATCGTTCTGTTGCAATATAAATACGAAGTATGAGTCCACGTGGTGTTTGTTTTGTGTTAGTCGCAGATGATAACATCAGGTTATCGCGAAGTGATACAAGGGGGGGATCTAAGGCTGAATGGAGTTTAGTGGCACTGAATTTTCCAAACTTGATTCCACGTTGCAGATTCTATTATACCTACTTCTGTGCAACTTGATTCCACTATTTAATACGGTTAGCACACATAAACACAGCGCAAAAGTAATATTAAATATCAACACGCCATATAGATCAATAGATGCACATGGGTAATTTCACACAAAGTTTGTAGCCATGATGAGAGATTTAAAGCAAAGGGAAACAAATGTAACGTTCTGGTGCGAGCTCTTTGTTAGTCTAGCTCAGTATAATGCACAGCCTTATCCTTTGATTGTGTTAGCTTCATATCTAGCAGAACCCTTTGCTTCCTTTGTGCTCCAACTCAAAGCACAGTATGCTGTTAGTAGTTAGAGCGGGGAACTAACCCATGACCTTCCAAGTGTAATCGCTTTCCTACTCAAACACTCACTGCAATTAGTTAAGAATTAAGTAGCTTGTTTCGTGAATTAAACTGCATTATTGATTTCGATCACCGTTGTAAACTTGACATGCTTGCGTCCCCCGCTGTGAACTGGAGGATAAAAATGGAATAACTGTGCAATGGAATAAGGCTTTCATGACATGAAGTAATTTTTATTCGGAATTTAAAAGTAGCGGCATCTATAGGCGTATCAAAGATGTAGGGGAATAAAGCTTAAACAGCACATGTGGTACATTCACATTGCTTTTTCTACTCACTATAATTTATTTTCATCTACAGACTGTTCTTACAAAAGCTTTATTACTTTCTCTACCACGTATAGTAAGCAGAGGAGTATTATATTCAACTCAAAAATTTGATGTCGAGATTTCACCGGAAATACATAAAAACATATATAGAAAAGGGTGTGTGTGTGTGTGTGTGTGTGTGTGTGTGTGTGTGTGTGTGTGTGTGTGTGTGTGTGTGTGTGAGGGAGAGAGAGATTTAATATCTCTCAGGGATGCGACAGAAAAGTTTTGAAGAAAACTCCGCCTCCCCAAACAACCCTTTACATAGATAATTTTTCAAACATTTTCATATTCTCAAAATTGGTTCTAACGATTTTCATTAAAATGTTAGATATTTTGATGGCAAATGAAATGTATATTTTGAATTTTTTTTTTTTTTGCAATAGCCCATATAGTCTGTTTACTCTTGATGACTTTTGCATAACTAGCAGCGCTCGTTAAAACACAATTAATGTCCAAATGCATTTTTTTGTGGAGTGAGCCATTTCGGAGGCATTCCTTGTTATTTGTACGAGTTTTTCAATACTTATACTTTTTTCAAATGGAAGGTTGTTATTAGCCTTTTGTTTCTTGGGCGTATAAAGTGAACGGAATTTCAAAGCATTAATTTGCGACTATCACTTAAAACCTGCTGTATTTCCCTAGTATCTATCAGAAAATTATCAATAAGACAATTGCTACAAATGTTTATCTCAAGTAGCACAAAGAGGATCAAGAGTTTATTAGAATAGCTAGTACAAGAATAGAGAAAGTCATGCGAGTGCAAGACATAAGATTTTTAAATATATTTTATAGTAATGAAATAAACATTGCAGAAATAGTTTATCATAAAGTGGAAACGAATCGATAGTCAGATAATTTTAAGTTAGCCGGTATGTGCATGTTGTTTCCATGACATTGCGAGAAACAACGGAATAGTTATAGCACTTTAAGAAAAGGAAAGCATTTAAAATGCTATCCAATAATAAAGGATATTTTGAAAATGGCTAATGACACAAAAAATTTAAAATAAACTGTGTTTTAAAGAAATACGCTTTTCGTGCAGCAAATGTTTGCCTATTTCTTATAGTTTACACATTGCACAAAATTATTCAGCTTTCTTTCCGAATGAAGACTCGCAGGCTATTTCCAGAAAATTAAAGAAATACATTTTGTTTGTAATGTAAATATCTTAAGCCTATAGTATTTTAATCAAAATGTTAGTCAGTTTTCAGGACATAAATATAGAACATTTTGCATGATGAATATACAAAACTAGAATATAAGCATGTGGTCAGTAATAGAAACAAGCAAGAATAGAAAACTTCCAGGATATCTTGTGCGTGATGGTTAGGAAAGGTCAAAATTTGCAACAAAGCATATCGCAAATGGCTAATGCTACGAAAAAAGAACGACTTGATCAGCTGTTTTTTTCCTTTTGTAAGCTTTTGTCTATTATGATTTCCTTATTATAGAAAATTATATAAAATTCACTTAAATAAAACGAAATTGAGAGAATATTCATCAATATTCAATGCATGCATTTTATTTTAATCAAAATTGTTAGTTATTTCTGAGAAGTGTGTAAAAAATTATTTTTCCCTCAATCTAAAGCTACGATGTGGGAAAACTGGCAGCGAACGGTTAGGTGGATAGCGGGCATATGGTATTAGCATAAGAGTGACGTCACCGTCCACTTTGCTCTACTGCACTGTAAGGTAATAGATCGAATTAATTAAGCTATACAAATGTAACTCATTTACATCGTATATAATTGCTCTTGCACCAAGCTTATCCTTACTCTTTGATTCTATTGTCTGGTTTAAAATATAATTTGTGTATCCGGCTGCTTTCTATTAGGAAAAGTTATAACATTAAAGCAACTAATATATTTTCTTTTATAAGATTACGCTGATAGTATTATTGTAGATAAAATTTGTTTCTGATAATGGTAAAACAAGCGAATGAAAAACAACGCTTACAGAGTTAACCTTCCGTGACAATATGGTTGCCACTCTGTCTCAAGGTCACCGCTAGCTTACTGGAGTGGCTGCCGCTCTAGAGCCAAGGGTCGCATGTTTTCAGTTGGCTTCAAGGCGATCCTAAAACGCGAATGTCCGGTGAAATCTTTATCACGTTTTATATCAAATTTTAACGTCCTTCCTCATTCCTTCTAGAGCATTTAATAATTCTTGCGAGTAAGATACGGTCCAACTGCTGTTAAATCTTTCTGCAGTTGTAGACTATGGTTATCCTAGTGACCCAAAACGAAGAGGGGCAAAGCTTAAGAGCGCAAACACGCAAAAAAAAAAAAAAAAAAAAAAAAAAAAAAAAAAAAAAAAAAAAAAAAAAAAATCTAGAGGATACCTAATAATATTTGATAAACTTGAAAATTCATGCGATTACCCTGTATGGTGTTTTGGCATGCAGTATAGAATTTAAGTGATCTCGTATTTTAGTGCAAATGGAATTTAAATTTTACTTTATTTCTTGATGTGTTAGATTTTATCCCTCAAAGTATTTAAAGCCAGCTATATTGTGTGGTAATTCCAAGTAGATATATTACGTCTTGTTGTAGAGTTCTTCTGTTCAAGATCTCTTGGGTTCATTGTTCGAATTGGTTGCGCTGTGTGTGGGCTGAGCTTCAGTTCCCAGCATGGTGCGGAAATGTGGGATAGATAGATAGCTCACTTCCTCACCACCCCCCCGCATCTTAACTAAGTTACTAATAGGGGAAATCCCCAGTAGTCATTTCTATGGTTTACCACTTCCACAAGATTCCTTCCAACTTCATAGGCTACTTTCAGAATATTCAAAAAAAATTTTTTGGGCCATGTAAATGTTTAAATATATGGCATTTTAATTTTAATGAAAACCATTTTTGAGAAAGTCGAAAATACCTTAAGATTTTTCATGTAAAGGGTAGCTTGGGTGGGGATGATTTCTCTGAATTTTGGAAGATGCTGTACTAAAATACAGAGTTTGGTGTTTATCGGCCTTTTCGATTCTTTTGGCTACACTGTATAGTCGCTCGTGCACACACATATGCATACTAGTTCAGTCCCATCAGATGCACAACTGAAATGAATAGTACTAATTCGGTCCCGTGTCCAGAATGGTACAGTATTAATTCAGTCCGAGCTATGCGGTTTTTATGGTTGCAGTGATGCAGATTCGAATTTGGTCTCGTAAGGAATCGAAAGTGTTTTCATATTGGCAGTGATACAGATATATGTAGGTTTATGGGCCGAACTCGAAGCTCCGAGAGTAAGAATGACAAGCACTTGTGAATCTTTTCATGAAAAGTTAAATGACTTATTCTACACCGCTCACCTTAAAATTTTTCAATTAGTATACTTCTAAAAAGAATTCAACTACACATACAAATGGGAAGCCTCGCAAGAAAAATAAATAATAATAAAAAACTTGAAGAAAGAAACATTTTGAGACAAAATGAGGCTTTATATCCAAATCAATAACAAAACCGCGATTTGAGGCGTTGAGCGCAACAGTGGTCCAACCACTAAATGTACATAATGGAGATAAAGGAGTGTAAAAAATATCTGTGATTTGAAAGTTTTATATTGACTTTAATAACTAAGCAAGAGTCATGATATTTGGAAATTTTAATCAATATAGCACCGACATTGTGATACATAGTTACATACATGCAGGAAGGTTGGGCCACTGTTTCTATCCAGGAAGCCAGATTCAGTTCCATGCAATAACACACTTCTCATGCCATCTGTCGGTGGTTGTAGAAATGTGGTATAGGCCACTACTGATCTTCTAGATTTTGATATGGGGAATATGTCTGTGCTAATAACTCAGTTTCTGAATTTTTGTGGTTGTAGAAATGTGGTATAGGCCACTACTGATCTCCTAGATTTTGATATTGGGAATATGTCTGTGCTAATAACTCAGTTTCTGAATTTTTGTGATTGTAGAAATGTGGTATAGGCCACTACTGATCTCCTAGATTTTGATATGGGGAATATGTCTGTGCTAATAACTCAGTTTCTGAATTTTTGTGGTTGTAGAAATGTGGTATAGGCCACTACTGATCTCCTAGATTTTGATATGGGGAATATGTCTGTGCTAATAACTCAGTTTCTGAATTTTTGTGGGTTGGGCCACTGTTGCGGTCAACGCCTCATATATAAAAACACTGCTATACATTTCTTCCAGCTATATAAAACTGGCAGCTTTCTTGAGTGTATTATTTTGAAGTAAATTTGACAGCAGTCAGTCTACGAATGTGTGTGTATTGAATAGTTCCTTGTAACTTCAAAATGTTTCGATTGCGATTCATACTCTACAATACAATCAACATTTTTAGCCATACCTTAAGGAGGGAGCAAACGATTTTGTAGTTTGCAAATCCTGCCTCACGACAGTCCTAAGCCTGCTTATATTGGGAAGTAAAATTATATTGATATCAATAGGATGTCCATAGAGACCGAACTACAGGTGTTTGCTTCATGACTCGGGGCCGAATTAGTACTGTTTACTTCTGTGCTGGGGACCGAACTAGTACATGTCCGCAGGACCGAAATAGTAAACCCTGGCGTACGGACATTTTTTCTAAAACTGCTTTCCTTTTTACATTCAGGCTGCCTCAAATTTGTTTCTGGTGAAATCTCGGTATCAGATTTTTGGGTGTACCCAGAGACAGAGACAGAGACAGAGACAGAGACAGAGACAGAGACAGAGACAGAGACAGAGACAGAGACAGAGACAGAGACAGAGACAGAGACAGAGACAGAGACAGAGACAGAGACAGAGACAGAGACAGAGACAGAGACAGAGACAGAGACAGAGACAGAGAGACACTTAGGTGACCTGGTGGTTATGCGTCCTTGCTAAAAAGGCCTAAACATTAGTTCCTAGTTTAAGATACCTATGTTTTCTATTTCCCAGGTTCAAATCCTGTAATGTGTTGGATTTTCTTCTTTCGTTAAACATAATCATCTCGATAATCCTCTGAAGCATTTGAGCTTATAAATTCTATAGAAACAGTGCCATTTTAAGCCTTGTCTCAAAGTTTTTGCCATTTAAATAATGCGCATTTATGGAGCAAGTACGCCCGGAATATACAACTGACATTCAGGCAGTACCTATCGGTTTCAATGCCGCAATTTCGCACTGCGGTGTATTTATCAGCAATTTCTCCTATCCTTGAATACACCTGAATGCAGAAAATATAAAACTTTACGATGTAATATATATTTTATTGCATAAATCTGTTGTAGAGTTGAATATGGTTTAGTCATCGAGCACAGGATATTAAAAGTACATTCACACTTCACAGCACGTCCTTATTTTCAGTTAAATACCTATCTTCAAACTATTTAAAATCAGCTATCAGTACAAACACGTGTTTACACAGTACAATATTGATCAGAACATTGGCATTTCAGTTGACAACGAGGAAGAGAAGAGCAGAGAAGCAACTGAGTGGTTTTTACGACCTAATTAAACAGTAATACACACAATTTACTCTCCTATTTATGTTTATTTTCATGCCTAATCTCCCAAATATTTGCTTAAAACATGTTTAATAGAGCATGTCATTTGTACAGGCCCTTTAACGTCTATAGTCATACGAAGCCTGTCCGCATCTGACGTATAGCGGTTGTTTCAAACAAACGACTATGGTATAAAGTACCAACCTCATAAAGCTTAAGATGCTACGTCGTTTAGCCTTTGTTTGGCAGCCATCAACAATAAATGCTCAGCGAATAATTAACCATATATAAAGCCGATCATTGTGTGATACAATACTTTCAACTGATGTTAAAGTTGAGCTAGATTTTACGCTGGGGAGTACACCCCTTTGTTTACAACAGTAAAATAATGGATGGTAGAGTTTCAACGAGGCCGTACGAGTTACCAAATAAGATAATCATGCAAGAAATTACAAAGAAAATCCACAACAAGGTACTAGATGACCGTCGACTGGAAGTGCGCAATCTAGCAGACATTCCAGACATCGCATACTGACTAAAAATTTGACACGAGAAAGCTGTGCGCAAGATGAGTGCCGCGTTTGCTCAAAGTGGAACAAAAACCATGAGGTTGATTCAGTCAAGTGTTTGGCAATGTTTCACCCCAATTAGACTGAGTTTTTGTGTCGATTCACAACCACGGACGAAACAGGGATAATCACTTCACACCTTAGGATGAACAATAGGAGAAACAATGATATGAAAGGGGAGAATCGCGTCCAAAGAGGGCGAAGACAGTTGCATCTGCAGGCAATTCATAGCTTGTTTCTTGGAATGCACGGGAAATAATTTTCATCGATTATCTCCATTAAGAAAAAGTAATGAATTCGAGTATTTTGCGAACTTGCTGCATTTGGGTGAGAAAATCAAGAAAAATCTGCCGCATTTAGCCAAAAATAAAGGTTTGTTTCATCAAGATAATGCACCGGTTCAGATATCCATTATCACCTGTGCGAAATTAATGAGTTGATTATTATTTATTTATGCCAACAAACTTACTATTGGCGTTTTCAAACACACAAGCCATGTGTGGGCAATGCTTGAGAGGTAGAATTAAGTACTTAGGCTAGTAAGCCACCATTGGGGTAATTATTTCTGATGTAAGACTGCCTTTGTGGTTTACCGGGAGAAATACGAATTGGTTGGAGAATTCATTGTCATTATGACAGGTTGTCACAGTAGCTTAATGGTTAGAGTACCCGCCTGGTAAGCGGAGGCTCTGTGGTTCAAATCCCAGTTGTGGCCTTGAATTTTTCAGTTCCAATTCTACCTCTCAATCAATTGCTTCCTTATGTGCTTTCTTTGTTAGGTCGGGTATTTGTTGGACATCCCTGGTAGGGGCCTTATACGTAATCTTTGTTAGTATTGATAACGTCTCCCTTGTCTGCTCACCTTTGACTTCGTGTGGAGTATCTCGGTTTTTGAGGAATTTGTTGCTAGCTGCTCCAGTGCTAAATTGAGATCTTTTTCTCAGGATTTGTGTGGGTTTTAGGATAAACAGTTAAGTTGAGTGATAAATTTAATGGTAGCTGATAAATAGGCTACTTGAAATGATTGAGGTTATACATATAATTAACTGTTCCTGAATCTTGCCGCGAATTTATGTTAATGTTCCATTTATATGCTGTCTTTAACATCGAAGGTCCTATCGGCGGCTTTTAACCTCTTGGAACAATTGCACAACAACAACGGTGTTCACTTATTTAAAGTGGTTTTGAACTTTGGGTTTGGATTATCCTATTACATTAAATTCACACACATTCGCACTCCCATTCATACTACCAGACTCTAGGAATAATCCTACCTAAAGAAAAATTCCCGTTCTCCAGCAGGGAACCGAACCCGGAACCCCTTGCACAGCAGGCAGGTGCTCCACGACTTAATTACAAAGTCAGCCTGCAGCTAAATTGTAACTTACACCTGCTACGTAGCAATATTTTATGGTTTTTTATTCAGGGACTTTCCCAAACAGGGACTGCCATCCAGACAAAGCATAACAAATGACAAGCAATTACTTGAAAAACAAGTTCAACACTAAAATAAAAAACAAACAAAAAACAAAGCAATGTTGCTATTAAGGTGTTCTTGTTTTAAGACAGGTGAGCTAATGGAGTTAATTTGAGTGTACCTAAGTGTTTTTGCAACATGTTAATTGGAACTTTGAAGGTAGGTAAGAACTACAATATTGTATGTACTCCAGTGGGGAAAAAAGAGGCATGTCTGGAACGCGTATACACCTTCATACGTGCCTATATACAGACATACATATACACATACTCGTACATGACAGATAATCACACATACCTGCTTGTTGAAAGCTGCAAGTTATTTGGTGCTCGTTGAGTTGTTCTCTGGCGTTAAAGTAGTCATGCTATTCCAGAAGTTCTGTTCCGGCGGCCGGTAAGTCTGAATAATCCGAACCCTTGGACTGCTGGTAATAGTTCACAGTAAAACACTTCTGTAAGTTACAAACGACAGGTAAGAAATGACACAAATTTTAAAAATATACGTTGTTTTATCGTAAATCCACTAATATCCTGGCATCCCACCAGCGTTTCTACTGACGTTGCTAAATTCGAAGCTTCTCATTCGCCTAAGAAACACAATTTTTCACTCGGTGACTTGCTAAATTCTAAGACTGCCTTTCACCTCTGTAATTTTCAGAACTGTCCGACGCCTCATAGCAACTTCCTGGACCATAAACTAGTGAATTTCATTATGAATGAGCTCACTGTCTTAACCAATTCATTTTCCTTAACATGGAACACGCTGATAATCTTTTTCTCATGATAAGCTTTTAGCTCCTTTTATATATGTATTGATTTTAATATACGAAAATTGTTATTCCTATTATTTTTCTACTTATAATTTCTGAAAGCAATTTAACCTTACCTGTTGCATCCGTATTTGCAAAACCTTGGTTGTTGTATATTTATTTCCTCCATTTTATTGAAAAATCTTCCAGTTAAATTCAAGTACGTGTGTGTGAGATCAATAAATAAAACTCAAAATCAGGTATATTGTGACAAAATGACAATTCGATGAATCCCACTTCTGATACCAGTGTAAGAAAAAATTACAAAAGTCCACTCCAGTAATTTTTTCTTACTTTACTTTCCCCCAACACTTATGCACAAATACTCGGTTCTCTTTTACTGACGTTAAGTCTTCAGTCCTTCGTGGTATTACAACGAAAAAACCTTATACGGATAACTCACCTTAAGCAAGATTCGAACTCTGAACCTGAATATGAGGTGGACGCGAGTAGTAATAGTCCCGGATTAAGCAATTGGATTAACGATAATCCTGCCGCTAGGGGCGCTAGTGTCGCCGTTAATCCGGGGATTAACGGCGACACTAGCGCTGTTGTAACTAAATTTTTAAATTTTCCCGCCATTAACCTCCCTTAATCCCCTTAATCCTGGGATTAAATTTTGAAATTTCCCGCCTTGAACCTCCCTTAATCCCTTAATCCGCGGATTAACGGCTACGGCGCTAAATTTTTAAATTTCCCGCCGTAGCCGTTAATGAGCGGATTAAGGGAGTTTTAAGAAAGGTGCGGGAAATTTGAAAATGGGAGGATTAAGGTTGATGGTGGAAAATTTGAAAAGTTAGCGCCAAAAGCGGTAGGATTATCGTTAAGCGAGTTGCTTAATCCGTGGAACGGTTTTATGGAAGATAAGGAATTGTTTTTTTTTTTTAAAAAAAGGTGCAGGGACTTGGAGAAAGGAGTTGCGATGTGTCGTTGAGGGAGGTTGGGAAGGAAAGAAGCTAAGGATGATGAAGCAATGGGTAAACATGGGATGCGGAAGTGACGTCTCGGGATTTGATTGGTGAAAATAAGACGAGATGAGATTGGAGGCTAGGATTGAAAAATGCCGTTGATTGGAGGGAAAAAAAAGGAGCGTTGCGATTGGATGAAAAATGAGGAATGAATGGAGGGGGAAAAGGAATAAAAAGGGAGGGTAAATGAGGGTGAAAATGAATTGCAAGGATGATTGCGATAACGATAGCGTTGCTGACGTTAGGGTTAGCTAGCGCAGAGAACAGTTGCGTTAGTTTTGGGAGGTGTGGGTTCGAGTTGAATGACAAAACGGGTCATTTGGAAAATGTGACAAGATGTGAAAAGGATTACGAATTGATGCCTAATTGCACGTGCGAGTACCGAAAGGGAAGTGGGTGTAGGTTTGGTTCTGATTTTATTAATTTGGGAACGCTGAAGAACGTGTACAATTGTTTAAAACCGATAACGCGATGTCAGAGGGGTAAGAGGTGTTCAGGGATGATGTATGGTAGCGTCAAGATGGGGCAACTAGAATGTCCGGAGGGTTATGTGGCAAATGAAAGTTGCGGGTGTGAGAAAGGAAAGAGGAGGGAAGATGGGTGCAAATTTTATAAAAAGCCGGTGAGAATGTACGCTGGCGACAATAGTTCGATTCTTGTGGAGATGGTGGATTGTAGTTTGTTGATGGACACGGTGGATTTACCGGAGGGTTTGCAACTGGAATGGAAATTGACCCCGGAGGAAAGTGAACTTGTATTAGCGTATAGCATGGTGAATGAGATGAATTCCTACTTCTCCGAAAATTACGGATACATATTTGGCGAATGTGGTAATGGAGAGTGGCAGTTAAACTTAGGGGGTAGAAGGGTAAGTGGGAGAGTAAAGAGGTCCTCAAGATGGACTGCGGAGGGGAATTTGAAAATAAATTCCGAATGTGAAGGAAATGGTGGGGTAGCGGGGAGGGTGTCGGTGAACAGCATAAGAAAAGCAGCTTCGGAAAGGTGTAAGAAGGAAATAAATGGAGTGAAACAGAGGATGAGAAAAGAATGCGATAGCAAGATGAAGGAAAAAAGAAGGGAGGTAGATGCAACGAAGAAGGAAAAGGAAGAATGCGAAGAAAGAGCTACGCGAATAGAGGAGATGATGGAAAGAATGAAACAGGAATTGGAAGAGAAGAAGCATAACGTGACGAAGCAGCAGGGGTTGGTGAATAGAATAAAAGGAAATGTGGTGAAACTGATGGATGAGTTTGAAGCGTTAAAACAGATGATTTCAAATTTGGAAACTGCATGTACGCGCGGAATTGATGAATTTCCTAATTATGAAGGAAACTATGACGAAGACACAATTACCAAAGAGGGAGATGAGGAAGCTGTTGGAGGGGAGGAAGAGTTGCTGGAATACGAGACGAAGTGAAAGGATAAAGCAGATGAAAGAAACAAAATAAAATATAAATATCTAATAATACAGAAACTTTTGCTTGTGTTTTTTGGATTGGTGAAGTGTGAGGAAAAAAATGTTTTTATTATTATTTTTAATACTACCAGGATAAATATGTTATTAGTTTTATTTTTGATTATTACTTTATTTCTTTGTTTTGGGACAGCAAAGAACAATAGATGAAGGAAAAGGAGGTCTGTGAAGGTAAAATGAATAAGGATAAATAAAGATAAACACAGTATAAAATAAAAAAAGCTTGGAAGCGGAGATTATATTGCAATAAAAATTGAAAGTACAAATTGTTACATTATTAAACATTTGTAAGTACATATACAAAATACAAGATTTGATAGATACCCTCACACCCCCCCCCCCCCCCACACACATACACACAGTACACTTTAGCGCATTGATTTTTTTTAATTAACACAGATGATTTGCAAATATTTCTGGCACAGTTTATTTTAAATACTGCAGATTACCTTTAGGACACCTGCACAAGTTGTGACGGATATGATTGAATGGGTTAGGGAGCTCGTTTAGAGAACAAATGCGCCGTGCCTGACAATATAGGCACCTTGGCTGCACAATGACCGGACGAACGTTGCATTGACGAAAAACGGGGTCCCGAAGCAATTTATCATCATCATAAAATCTATTACCAGAAGTAAATGGTTTCCATACACAGCAATAGTAACAATTTTGGCTGAGCCATCTAAACTTGCAATCAGAACACGTCCACCTTTTTTTTTTTGGCTTTATGGGTTCCATAAGTACTCAAAGAAAAAAGCAAAGCTCAGGATCAAAATTAAATACTGCGCAACAAGTTTAGGTGAAAAATAAGTGGGATGTGTTTAAGGAGGTGAACCTGAATACAATTAGCACCGATATTTAGTATCAGGAAAATAAATGCATAGTATAATAAGGTACTCACCAGAAATTTGCAAACCACACGCAAACTTACAACACGCAAATATCAAAAAATAGTTAACAAAAAACACTACAGTGTTATATGCTGCATAAAAAAATAAAATGTCACTCAATTGTTGCATTAGAGGAGCACTTGCAACACGGTTGCACAATGAGTATTAGTAGTTAGGAAGATGTTCGCTGTTTCTTCCGCAGAGGATGAGGCGTATGTGCAGCGTTCCTTTTATTTGCGAGGCGAGCCACTCGCAGCCGAGCCTCGCGGGTAACGGGGAGTAGAATAGGAACTGCCAGGTCGGAGATTTGTTCTTCTTCTTCTTCTTCTTCGTTTAGCTCAGGGATGTTGGCAAGCAGGGCATCCCATCCGTGGTTAGCGCACCCACCAGCCGCGCACCAGCCACTGCTGTGTTGGAGCAGAATGGTGCTGGCATCCCAGCGTGGAAACAGATTCCGCCGAGCTGTAGACGGATAGAATGCCGCAGGAGAGCACGAGAGGACTCTTAGAATCGCTGCAGGGGAAATGTCAAACTGAGGGTTGAGGGGAGGAGGGGAAGATACTTGTCTTTGAGGGGAAATAGGTGTGAATGCTTGGTAAATAAATGAAGCAGAAGAGGAAAAGCTGTTTGGGGGAGGAGGAGGAGGAAAAGAAGGTGAATGAGGAGAGAAAGGTTGAAGCTGGATAAGATCGAGGGACTCCGGGTCACAGGTGTGAGAAATGTTTGGCAGGGGCGAAGCAGGCAAAGAAATTGGCGTAGAGGTTACGCCAGGTTGAGGGTCGATGAATATTGAAGCACTGGCTAGAGAATATGCTGGAGAGTTGCCGGTGCTGGGGAAAGAAGGCTGAGAGATGGGAGGAGGAGGAGGAGGAAAAGAAGGTGAATGAGGAGAGAAAGGTTGAAGCTGGATAAGATCGAGGGACTCCGGGTCAGAGGTGTGAGAAATGTTTGGCAGGGGCGAAGCAGGCAAAGAAATTGGCGTAGAGGTTACGCAAGGTTGAGGGTCGATGGGTATTGAAGAACTGGCTGGAGAATATGCTGGAGAGAGTTGTTGAGATGCCCACGGCAAAGGGGGCGTAGCTCCTGCATACGCAGAGTTTACAAAGGTACTGGAGAAGTAACCGCTGTCGGTGTTGGGAAAAGAAGGCTGAGAGATGAATGAGTTGCTGTTTGGCAAGGACTGCTGTGCCCAGGATAGCTGCGGGTGGTAATTTTGAAAAACAGGTGAAAGTACCTGGACTGAAGAAGAAGAAGAAGAACAATTTTTCCAGTGGGCGTAGTAGTAGTAGTTTGGTGGCGTATTCGGAATGAGTATTACCGAAGAAGAAGAAGTGGAAGAATCGCTGCAACGATTGTTTTCCTGCAGTGGGAGCTCCTGGTTGCTGTCTGTGAACGACTGCTGCGGCTGGTAAACAGGAAAATCCTCCTGGACTGAAGAAGCAGAATAATCGTAGTTTGGCGGCGTATTGGCAATGATGCGCACCGAAGAAGAAGAAGAAGAAGTGGAAGAATCGCTGCAACGGGTATTTTCCTGCAGTGGGAGCTCCTGGTTGCTGTCGGCGAACGACTGCTGCTGCTGCTGCTGCGGCGCCCAGGATAGCTGCGGCTGCAAAACAGGGGAAACCTCCTGGACTGAAGGAGAAGAATAATCGTAGCGGGCGTAGTAGTTTGGAGGCGTATTGGGAACCACCTGCACTGAAGACGAAGAAGAAGACGAAGAATGGTTGCAACGGTTGTTTTCCTGCAGTGGAAGCTGGCCGAAGCTGAGGTGAAACGCAGGCAAAGGTGCCTGTGGCGCAAGATTATTATCGTTGTTCGTGGAGATGTGAAAGGCCGCAAGAGCGTTCACGACGTCTTCAGGGTGATTGTGTGCTGCAACGTTGAAGACAGACTGTTGCTCTGGGGTGAGCAATTGCCTATACACGCGTCCAGTAGACGGCGAACAGTAAAAATCTTCGCTTGACACGGTGAAGGGTTCCATGTTGACCAACCAAGTAACACGACAAGACTGAGAATGGAGCTAGCGAGGCAAAAGCTTGCGAGTTTAAAAGGACCGGTAATCAGCACAGGATTTCCGCCAGGCAATATGGCCGATGCCTTTAAAGTTCTGGGGGAAAGCGCACGTGGGAGAATTAAAAGGCTATGCAAACGGAAACTAATTAGCGCAAAAATCTTTAAATGTGGTTTTGCGGTAGACGGTTAGCAATTTAACACCATATCGAAACCGGATGTACTGGCGCCCGAGTGGCGAGACCGGCAGCTGCGGCGAAAGGCACCCGATTGCAACTTGGGAAATTGTGGCGAGATAACCAGCTGGACTTGCTAATGAGGCATTTAACGGACTGCTCAACCGGAAATTGCGGTCGCGATAAGCAGCCTTTAAAAGAGCGAGGCGATAAGCGACTTGCACAAGTGCGAATTGGACGTTTGAATAGGTTTGCGTTGAAGTAATACGACTGTTTTAACATTATAACATACAATCATACCGTATGCGTATTTAAACAACAAAGAAAAAGTTTTTTTTTTTGTTTTGCGATAAACCGAGCAGGACCATTTTTTTATTTTTGTTTTTGTTTTTTTTAGTTTTTTGGTTTTTGCAGAGCGCGTGCAAAGAGTTTTTTGGAAAAAGTGTGTGTGTGCGCCAAAAAAAAAAAAAAAAAAAAGGAACAAGGGGGGAAAAAAAGGTTTAGGAGAAATCGCTTTAACGAAGCAGAAACATGGAACCGCAACCGGGGGTAAGTCAAGACCTATCCTTGCAGCCAACCTTTGAAATATTAAGGCATAGGCAGAGATCCATGAAAAGACTATTTTCAGGCTTTACCGAAACAGAAATTTCCGTGAGCCCTACCCCTAGAGATGCAAACCCCGAGCAATGGGTGGCGCATTTATTTAACGACATTGTAAATTTTGCCAAGGAGAACCTTCTAGACAACGAACCCGGTTATTTAGGAATATCGATATCCGACCAAAAGGAGACGACGAAAGCGTTTAACATGAGCGTGAGGCGCGCAGACCAAGTGAACGCAGATGCCGTCATTGAAAGCATCGAAAAGGTCATGCAAAGCAACCAACAGTTGTTGCTAAGCGGTCCCCTGAAAGTAACTTTCGTGTGGACCAAAGACGTCGCGGGTTCGTGTTACCGACCATGCGATGCCTGCAGCGGGAACAAAGGCATCGTAGAAATTAGAAACAAAGACCAATTGTGCTTAGCAAGAGCCATTGTTGTTTCCAAAGCCAAAGCGGATCGAGACGTGAATTATACCACGATGAGACGCTCAGAATTTCTTCAAAAACAAAAGGCGGAAGCTCTGTGTCAGCGCGTGGGGAAAAGCAACGTCAGCTGCACGATAGATGACGTCAGATGTTTTGAAACGGTGTTAAAGGGCTACGCGGTGACGGTGTTTGGCGATCATACGGGCAAGGTCGTGCTGTACGCGTCCGACAAGCAATGCGATAAGCACATCGACGTCATGTTTCACGAGGGGCACTTTAACGCCATCGTCGACCTTCACGCGACTTTTAAATGTAGATATTATTGCCGCCAGTGTCACTATCCCTCGGCACACAAAAGAGAATACCATAGGTGCGAAGCAAAGTGTTGCAAATGTCACCAGCAATGCGATGCCCGGTTTGATGCTTACATACACTGTACTGCGTGCAACAGAGACTTTAAGGGACCTACATGCTACACGAACCACTCCAAGAAAGGCGCATTTTATCCCAAACAGCTGTCGGTGTGCGACGTGGAGAAGGTGTGTGCGTCTTGCAATAAGCTGGTGAACTTGAGATATAGAAAAACCTCACACGAGTGCGGGGAAAAATACTGCAAACATTGCAAGACACACGTGGATTCCAATCACTTCTGCTTTATGCAGCCGTATGCTTGCAAGAACAAAAGAAACCGATACGTTTTTATGTTCATAGACTTTGAGTGCACTCAAAACGTACCCTATACCGGTAAACAGCACACTTACCAGCATGTGCCTAACTTGTGCGTGTTATACCAAGCCTGTCCACTTTGCATCGACGAACGCCGCAAGATGGCGTACTGTACCGAGTGTGGCGCCAAAGAATGGGTATTTACGAGCGACCCCGTAAAACAGTTATTTGAGCATATCACGCAGCCGAGGTTAGCAGCCTGGGACGTCATCGTGGTGGCCCATAACCTCAGAGCCTACGACGGCCAATTTTTGTTAAAGTACATGGTGGAGCATTTAAAATGGGCCCCGGAGCTTATCATGAACGGCAGTAAGATATACCGAATGAAGTACGGTGACGTCACCTTTATCGACTCGCTCAACTTCATACCCATGCCTCTGTCTCGCTTTTCCAAGACCTTCGAGTTGAAGGAATGCAAAGGCTATTTTCCTTATTTATTTAACACCAAGGAAAACGAGCACTACGTCGGACCCATTCCCGACCAAAAGTATTACTGCCCCGAAGGCATGTCGGTAGAGACCCGAAGAGCCTTCGAGCAGTGGCACCGAGAAAATGAGGCCTCCGGGTACGTCTTCGACATGAAGGCGGAAATGGTGACGTATTGTAAGATGGACGTCTTTCTCCTCAGTCAGGGGGTTTCCAAATTCAGAAGGGAATTCCTAGACGAGAACGACATAGATCCGTTCAGGGAATGCGTCACCATCGCTCAGGCGTGCATGTGCGTGTACAGGAAGCGCTTCATGCCGCCGAAAAAAATTGCCCTCTTACCCGCGGGCGGGTATCGACTAGCGGACAGGCAGTCTCGAATAGCATGCATATGGCTCACTTGGGTGGAGTTACAAAATAATAATATTGTCATTCAGCACGCCATGAGAGGACGAGAAGTAAAAATTGTCGGCCACAAGGTGGACGGGTACAGAGAGGAAGACCGAACCGCGTACTTCTTCCACGGCTGCTTCTACCACGGCTGCCGGCGATGCTTTCACAATCGCCACGCCCCCATATACAACACGGCCAACGAAACCATGGCCTCCAGGTTGGAGAGCACAGAGAAGGTCACGGCCGAGATCCGACGGGCGGGGTACGTGGTGGTGGAAATGTGGGAGTGCGAGTTCAACGCCGCCATGAAGGCCGACAGCGAGCTGCAGCGTCACGCCAGAGACTTTCCGGTACCCGAACCCCTGAACCCTAGAGACGCCTTCTACGGAGGCCGCACCAACTGCACCAAGACGTACTGCGAGTCCGAGGGGGACCGCAAGATCTTCTATTACGACGTCTGCAGCCTGTACCCGTTCGTGAACAAGACCAAGCCCTACCCCGTGGGCCACCCGAAGATCCACGTGGATCGCTTTCCGCGCCTAGAAGACGTGCCCGGCGGGCTGGTCAAGGCGAAGGTTCTACCGCCCCAACACCTCTACCACCCGGTGCTACCGGCGCGCATCAACGGGAAGCTCCTGTTTGCCCTATGCCGCGCTTGTGCGGAGGCGGAGAACCAAGCCGAGTGCGACCACCGCGACGACGAGAGAGCCCTGACGGGTACCTGGGTGGTCGACGAAGTGAAAGTCGCCCTCGAAGACGGCTATCGCCTCCTCCAGGTCTACGAGATCTGGGAGTACGACGTGGTGCAGTACGACCCGGCCGCCGGTGGCAAGGGACTGTTCGAGGACTACGTGAATCAGTTTCTGAAGATCAAGACGGAAGCCTCCGGTTGGCCTTCGGGTTGCGACGCGCAGGAAGCGAGAGATCGGTACCTCGGGGAGTTCTGGGAGCGCGAAGGCGTAGCCCTAGATCCTCGCGCGATCGCACCCAACCCCGGTCGGCGCGAGCTCGCCAAGCTGATGCTGAACAGCTTCTGGGGAAAACTGGGGCAGAGGGACAACCTTCCCACGTGCGAGCTCGTCGACAGGTACGATCGCCTCCTGGAGCTGCTCAACGACCCGGGCGTCCAAGTGCAGACCTACATGCCCGTCACCGACGACATCATGTACGTGGTGTGGAGGTACTGCGAGCAGAGTCCCAAGGTGAACCCCACCGCCAATGCCGTGGTAGCGGCATACACCACGACCCACGCCCGCCTGGAGCTCTACTCCTACCTGAAGCGCCTCGGAGAACGGGTGTGCTACTTCGACACCGACTCCGTCGTTTTCGCCGCCACTCCGCGGGACTGGGCACCGTCCGCCGGACGCCTCCTGGGAGACATGACGGACGAGCTGGAGAAGTACGGACGGGGCTCGTACATTTCCCGGTTTGCCTCGACGGGGCCGAAGAGCTACTGCATGGAGATTTGGGCCCCGGAGACGGGTAAGACCTTTACCGTGTGCAAGGTGAAGGGCATTACCTTGAATTCGGGCAACTTGCAGCTGGTGAACGCCGAAGTGATTCGCAACATGGTGCTCCGGGACCCCGACAGAACGGTGACGCTGACGGGGACCCAGATATCGAGGAAGCCGTCGTGGACGGTGGTGACGGAACCCTGCGTGAAGACTTTTCGCATGCTGGTGACCAAGCGAGTGCCGGCCGAGGGCTTCGACACTTCTCCTTTCGGTTACAAAAGGGTTAGGCATAAATGAGACACCCGGCGCGCCTTGCGGGTCAGTTGGAACGAGGGCCCTGCGGGAGAGACGCGATGCCACGACGACGGTCGGACTTGCGGCGGTTTAATTTTCCCAGCACCATGCTGGTGGCGGGACCGTCGCGATGCGGAAAGTCGACCTTCGTGAAAAACCTCATACGTCACGCCGACCGCATGTTCGACAAGCGCCCGAAGAGGGTGCTGTGGTGCCACCCGCCGGAGTACTCGCCGAGGCTGGAAGACTTGCCTGGGAAGTGCGAGACCCATCCGGGTATTCCCCAACTGGAGGATGTGGGAGAGAACTTTCTCGTCATATTGGACGACCTGATGGCGGAGGGCGGCGGAACGAACGTGTCAAATTTTTTCACCAGAGACTCTCATCACAAGCGCTTCGGAATCGTGTACATTCTGCAAAACGTGTTTCCGCAAGGGCAGAAATATAGGAACATATCTCTCAATGCAAACTACATCGTGGTCTTCAAGAATAACAGGGACAAAATGCAGATAGAAAGACTGTGCCAGCAGATCGAGCCCAGGAACTCTAGGTTTCTGCTGGAGGCTTTCGAAAAGGCTACCCGACACCCTCACGGATATCTGGTGCTGGATTGCACGCAATACACGCCCGACCTATACAGGTATCGAACCGGCGTCCTTCCGGACGAAACGCTCTCTTATTTTGTTGCAAACTGAGACCGTGGATCCTAAAAAAAAAAAAAGAAGAAACTTGCATTCGCTATATATATAGGGTGTTTGTGGACTCCACGTGCATTCACCGGGTGTTTTTTTTTTTTTTTTCAACGTTAAAATAAGGCGCGTTGGACCAGGCGAGTCTCATTCCCGTGCCATCATGGTTAGAGGTAGGTTGAGCATTGCCAAATTGAGCAGCCCTCTCATAGCAAGACAGCATGCAAATTTGAAGGCCATAGCCAGGGCAAAGGCGCCTCGGCGCAAAAAATTGTTAAAAAATGCCGATGGAGATCTGATAAAGGCCATTTGCGAATGCATGCTCAACGTGAGCAGAGGTCACGTGCAACTTCCGCAAAAGTGCCTCACTCGCTTGAAGAGATGTAAGGCGTCTTGGAGGAAGTTGGTAGACAAGCGGGTGCCCTTAAAGAAGAAGAAGAAAATATTGATTCAAAAAGGAGGTTTTCTGCCGGCGTTTCTGCTACCCGTATTGGCTTCGCTGGGTAGCGCTCTCGTGTCCAAATTTGCAGGATGAAGTACGGGCGACAGATCGTGGTGGCACCGCAGCCAAAAACCGCGGAAAAGCTTCACGTCATAGACAAGAGCATTTCTAGACTAGCTAAAGAAATAGAGAACGTACAGCGAGCCAAACTGCCTGCCGACGAAAAGTGGCGTCTGGTAAAATATAAATTGGCAAAGTATCTGGATCTGGTGTCACAAGTGAGACGACCCTTCCTTAACAACGACAAAGACGACGGCGACGACGACGATGCTTACGAGGACGTGGACCGAGACGTGCGCGTGAAGCAGGAGGTCGCTCCTCGAACGATCAAACGAAACCCTCTATCCCCTCGAAAGAAAAGGAAGACAAAGTCACCCACCTCCACATATCAATTGCGCCCCCGCCGTTGGCTGCCCCTGTAAAAAAAAAATGAAGGAATGGACGGAGTTGAGACGATTGTATGCCAAACCGGAACATTATGCAGGCCTGGGAACGGTAAAGCCCTTGCGAAAGGCCACCGGAGAGTCAAAGGCCAACATCGAGTCCTTCCTTCGAACCCAGGACAGTTACACTTTGCACAAACCCGTGAAAAAGCGGTTTCCCACCAGATACTATCACGTGACCAATATGGACGATCTCTGGGAAGCCGATCTCAACGTCATGAGCAGCGTGAGAGAACATAACAAGCCGTATGCTTACATTCTCACAGTGATCGACGTATTCTCTAAATACGCGTGGGCCGTTCCTCTCAAAACGAAACTTGGCTCCGAAGTGGCGCAGGCGTTTCGTTCCATATTTTCTCGGCGCGTTCCCAGGGTTCTACAGACGGACAAGGGAACCGAGTTCACCAACAAGTCGTTTCGCGACTTTCTAAAGAAGCACGACGTGCAACATTACACCACCAAAAATAACGTGAAAGCCAGCGTCGTGGAACGGTTTAACCGAACCCTGAAGACCAAGATGTGGAGGTATTTCACTCACAATAACACTTACAGGTACGTGGAGGTTCTTCCCGCCCTCCTCGAGTCGTACAATAGTTCGCATCACAGGTCCATAAAGATGGCACCCAAGCAGGTGAACGAGTCCAACATCTTGCAGGTGTACCGCAACCTGTACGCGGACAGGCGCCTGCCGCGGGCAAACAGACCCAAATATATCGTCGGCGATCACGTGCGCATTTCCAAAGAAAAAATGAAATTCGACAAGGGGTACGAGCAGAACTGGACGGACGAGATATTCGAGATAGCCGAGGTGGTTCTCGGTCGGCCCGTGGTATATAAGTTGAAGGATCTGGCCGGAGAAGCCATTGACGGCATATTTTACACCGAAGAGCTGCAAAAGGTCGCGCTTCCCGAAACTTTCAAAATTGAAAGCATTTTGCAAACTAAAGGCAGAGGGCGCAACAAACAGCTGTTTGTGAAGTGGAAGGGATATCCGGCCAAATTCAACTCGTGGGTTCGGGCTTCGACCGTCGATTCGGCATGATCAAGACAAAGCCGTTCTCTCTCACCCTGGTGAGCAATGCTTCTATGGAACACTTTACCGATAACACCACGGCAAGATTCTCAAACATCTTGCCCGAGAGGGTCGTTCTGCAGGGGGAATGGGAGGTCGCTCTGCAGAAGGTGAGGTATCCGGTAAAATTTTACAACGTCGCTCCAACCGAAGCAGGCGTCGTTGGCACCAAATACACCATGACGAAACTTCCCACGCAGTTAAAGTTCAGCTTGGAAATGCCGCAAGGCATCGTGTACCGGCCCAAAGACCTAGTGAAACTCGTGAACGACGTCATTCTGGAACATTTGTCGGTACCCAATTTCTTCATCTTGCACGAGCACACTAACAAGGTAAGCGTCAATGCAGAGGTCGCGCATCCCGAGCTATTGCCCGACGCTCCCTTCCAAGGGTTTGTGGAGAACGTGCTGCGCACGGCTGTACCCTACACCGTCGGCAAATACGAAACCTTGAACGACGCACCCGCGCAGAGACCAAAGCCGACGAGACCAAAGCCGACGAAACCCAAGCCCACGGAGACAAAGCCCCCGGCGCAAAATGCCGGAAAACCCAAACCTTCCCACCAACAGTCACCTCCCACTGTCCCCTCAGCGCCGCACAAGAGCGACTCCAGCACGGTAGACCGTCCTCCGCCCGAGGCGCAGGACCTCCCTGCCAGGGCGGTCAAAGAACCGCATGTCATTCACAGTTTGATGCTGACGCCAGCAATGGCTAGAATGCTAGGTTTCGATCCCTATACCAACGTCGTTCTGCAGGCAGGACCAAAACACCCTGTAGATCCGTATATGGGATTTCCTTACGAAATGTTCATCTATTGCAATCTAGTGACCCCGCAAGTGGTGGGAGATACCTTCGCGCAGGTGATAGAGAGCGTAGCCGTGGAATACGAGAGAAGCAATAACACTTACATGACCGACGAAAAGACGTTCTTCCCACAAAATTGGGTCCCACTCATTCAACAGGACTTCAAGACGGTCAACATAGATTTAAGGAACGGATATGGCGATCTCTTGCCATTTGCCGACGGATTTTCCTCTACTATAGTTCTCGCCTTCCGTCCCAAACCGCACTAATGGACGTGCACACCGTCACGGAGTACTATCTTAACCAGGCGGGTGGCGCATTGGACGATCGCGATTTCGTTCTATACAGGGGCAAGCGCTACCAAAGAGGCAGCGGACTCTTTTCCGCTCTTGGAGGACTCTTCAGAAGGGTGTTACCCTTTCTAAAGAGCGGAGCAAAGGCTGTCGGGAAGGAAGCGCTAAAGGTGGGCGCTCACGTGCTCTCCGATGTCGCCACCTCTGGAGCAACGCCCAAGGAGGCCCTGAGGCAAAGGTTAAAGGAGGCCGGGTCCAATTTGAAGCGAAAGGCCGAGGAAAAGATCGATGGCATGCTCGGCTCCGGATTGAAACGCATCAAGAGAATAAAACGAGGCAAACCCCGCCGCGTGAAACAGTCGAAGCTGAAACGCGGAAGGCGCAAGGTTCAGGACGTTTTCTCGTAATGCCTGAAGAAACCGTTCTCATGAATTCCGAACTGGACCTCTTCAAGGAGGTGCCCGTTCAGATGAGCATCGAGGAATCTCGAATCATATTTCTAAACCCTCAAAACACGTTAATGAAAAATGCGCCAATCACCTTTCATTATTCCGGAAATGCAGACGATTACCTGGACCTCACTTTTGTCGTGCTCGAGCTCGCGGTGCGCATTGTAGACGACCAAGGAGCGCCCATCAAGTCCGAAGTGAACGCCACTTTTGTCAACAATGCATTAAATTCCCTGTTTCAACAGGTCGAGGTATCGCTCAACAACGTCATCGTCTCCATGCCTCAAGCCGGCTATCCCTACAGAACTTATTTCGAGACGCTCCTCAATTACTCCGAAGATGCCATGAACAGCAAGCTAGAGTCGTCCCTCTGGAAGAAGGACACAGCGGGCATCATGGACACTTTCGTCGCCAATGCAGGCTTTCAGTGGCGTCAAGGCTTCACCAAAGGCAGCAACGTCGTTCAGCTCATCGGCCCCCTGTCGAACGCCCTATTCAGACAGGAGAAACTCCTGTTGAACAACGTCAGCATGACCATCAAGCTTACTCCCGCCTCGCCACAATTCTATTTGTTTTCCGACGTGGCCTCCTTTAAGGGCTACGCCGAAATCCTGTCGGCCACCCTGCGTCTAAAAACCGTGCGACCCTCGCCCACCATCAAACTGGCGCATCACGCCGTGCTGGCCAAGAGCAACGCCAAGTATCACCTCAAGGATGTCAGCTTTCACGCCCTCAGCATTCCGAAGGAGTCCAGGGCAATGACGTTCAGCGACGTCTTCATAGGGCAAATTCCCAGAAGGGTGGTCGTGGCCATGGTCACCGACAAGGCTTATTCCGGCGATGTCACCAAAAACCCGTACAATTTACAACACTTCAACATGAACTCCTTTCAGCTCTATGTCAACGGTCAACCCGTTCCGTCCCAACCGCTCCAACCCGACTTTGCAAACGGTCACTATCTGCAATGCTTTCAGACCCTGCAGGACGGTCTAGGAATTCATTTCAAAGACGAAGGGCATTCCATCTCCAGACAAGCATACCCCTTAGGATATACGGTAATGGCCTTCGACCTCACGGCCGACATGAGCGCTAACGAATCTCACATGTCGGGGCAACGCCACGGTACCGTCTCTATAAGCATCGGTTTTGCCAAGACCTTGACAGAACCGGTTATACTTTTGGTGCTGGCGGAAATTCCCCGCACTCTCGAAATTGACGCCAACCGATCCATTCTGGTATCATGAACACCTTTCAAATACAACAATTTTTATCCACATGCCCCTCCACGCGTCCTCACTTTTTAGGCGTCTTCCCCTCCGATAAGCTTCCCAAAATTCACGGCGTTAGAAGATTCCCCTTGGCTCTAGTCGCCAACACCGATCCCAGCACGCAACCGGGCAAGCACTGGGTTTGCATCTTTGTACCAAAAAATGGCCGGGGAGAATATTTTGACAGTTATGGAATGGGTCCCCTCTTGCCCCATTTTCGTCAATTTCTAAACAACCTCTGCGGTCCCCGATGGACCCCTAACTCCAGAAGGCTGCAAGGTCATGACAGTACCACCTGTGGGCATTACGTCATCGATTACCTCTCCCACCGCTGCTCCGGTCTTCCTAAGCGCACATTCTTTTCCAAATTTCACGTCAGCAATTACGCACACAACGATCACGTCATTCTCAGAACCTACAAACACGTATGCCAAGGCAAGTGCTCTAACGCTCAACAGTCTTGCCAACCTCTGCAGGTAAGTAGCTACAGCATTGTGACGTCATACTTAGCAAACCTCCTATTCGCACATATCGTCTCTCTCTCTCACTCTTGTGTGTGTGCTTTCAGAACGCGCTCCCGTTACTATAAAAACAACCCGCAGTCGCACCGGCGGTCGTCAGTACCAGTCATGCAGAACGCGCAGGCAGACACGCCATCCAGGTGAGTGCTCAACCGACTTTTTTCTTTTTCTTCTTCTATTGGTTCTCTCTCTCTCTCTCGTTTCACGTGCATTCCAAACGGTTCATTTCTCTCTCTCCCCCTTGTTTCAGTGCAAACGACGAGAGCCATGCAGAAACAACCGATGCCGACGTCACGCAACTCGTCAACAGCGCCAGTCCCGCTCCAACACAACAAGAAGAGGATAAGCACCAACCCAGCACCGTAGTGGGTCCTCTGTCGGACATCTACTTCCTAAATCCAAAACAGAGCAAATTCGTGTGTGTGGGTTTTTCGCCAGTGTCACCGCATCAGCTGGTGGTCAGCATTGCAAAGTGTGGACAGCACAACGCAGTGGTCCTGGGTTCCACACAGTGGCACAATCTCGTCGATGTTAAGGCTATCTTTCAACGTCGTTTCGAATCCGGACAGGGCCCTCTTCAATCCTATCAACTTAGCAACGGCGTCCTCTTTGTCATCAAAAATGTATTTGGAAAGCTAAAGATCGTCCTCAAAGATCTGCAAGGGGTCACCGTCACGCTCAATCATCAAGAGTGGATCGCTCTGGATAACCTGCAACGAATTATCACAGACATTCTCCATCACAAAAAGAAAGAGGAGGTTGACGTTCAAAATCAGATAATGGCCTACCGCAAGTACATGCTTCACCTCCATGCTACCGGTGTGCCCTTCCACACCATGAATTTCACGCAGTTCACCAAATATATACGCTGTGCTAATTTCAGAACTTTCCTGGAGGCAGAGCTTTATCTCAAGTCTGAGTTTGCGCAAAGCATCCAAAAAGTTCCATCTTAATTTCCATCTATTTCTCTCTCTCTCTCACTCCACGCGCTCCTATGCTCGTGCAATCAGTCGCTTTTTCCATCTTCTTAGCAGCAGCATCATGGGTTATAAAAATTTCCTCTCCGTGTACTGCAAAGGACAAAAGGTGTTTAAAAACTACGAGATAGAGGGGCATCCCTGCAAAAATGCTCCTTATGCTCTGCGCTTCGTCGACAACACCTACGAGGGAAAATTCATCACCGTCAAGATTCACAGCTGCGAAACCCAAATCCATTTTGTGGTTTCCAACATCAATTTCAACGACATCCATTTCAAATCATTCTTGCGGCGAGATGAAGGCAGCCACGAAGCCAACGAGGACCAGTGGTTCCAATTCCTTCCCGCAAGGGGTCTATTCATCATTTTCTACGAGCAACAATACATCTCGGCAGACGAAATGCAGCAAACGAGAAACCAAGAGCGCATGTGCCTCGGCAGATGCTTAACGGCGCACTTGGGCCATACTCCAACCTATATTATGGCAGATCACATTCACGGCGATTGGATGTTTAGCGTCCGGGAAAACAGAGTTCTCCTTGAAAATTCAGACGCTGAAAGCCCGCCAAACAGATTGTTTTATTCAAAAAGCAACGGTTGGTGGTAAAATCTCAACGGTTTCCTGTCACACGAACAAAAAAGGCTCCTCCTCCCTGCGGTTTCCCACGGATGTGTGTTATCGCAATCTCCTTCCCCCTCCAGCGCATGTGTGTTATCTCAAACCCAATTAGCGCTTCCGCCGCATGCCTCTTTATCAAGCTCCTCCTCCTCCTCCTCCTCCCTGCGGTTTCCCACGGATGTGTGATATATTTGCCTTCAGTTCGTACTCAGCTCTCGTGGAGGAATGTCCGGTGAACCGTGCAAGACCTACCACTGCTCCGCCTGCTTTCACCCCTTGTGCAGCTGCAAACTCCGTCTTCGTCTCACGCACATGTGCACCGAGTGTCAACTTGGACTATACGAAGATCTCTCCGAACTCAGCGCGCAAATCCAACAGTTTCTCCGCAAGTACCGCAACAGATGCTCCACACAAACTGCCCCTGCTACTCCGTCCTCCTAAAGTTTCTGGAAAACGGACGACGCATCCAGGTGCTGCTGCCCAACGAACGACAAGTGTTGCTGCAGAACGGCAACGACATCTTTCAACGATATCCCCCAGCCGACGTCGACATCGTCTGGAATCAACTTTCCATAGACGCCCAGCAGGTTTGTGCTCCTTTTCGAAGGTGCAAGCTACATTACAACCTACCCTCACAAACCACTCATATCGACGGACCTGCCCCGTTTGTCAAAAACTGCCATCTGTGCCAGCATGTCCCTGGAAGTTCTTAATGAGCTAGAAGAGCTATCCCACAGCGCAGACACTCAAACCGTATCTTCGCTTCAACAGAACGTACCATATCGCGTCGTGGGCGTTAAAACCCTCGACACAATTCACGGAACCAAACTCGTCGCCAAACTTGAAAACGACTCCGAAGTGTTCCTACCAACCAGATTCGCTAAGGCCTCTACCGAACTCATCAACAAACTCAACTCAACATCCTTCTGCATCACTTACGGAGGCGAAGAAAAACTTCGAAGTGGCTTCAAAAGGTACATCGTCAAGTTTACCCCTTATACCCAAAAATAATGGCCTGTCAAACAGATCCTTTCAACGTGGGAAACAATCTCACCATCAAACTCCTCTTCAACGCCCAACTCTCTAGCAAAGGAAATCTTCCCTCTCCCATTCGCATTCTCTCCTCCTACACTACCTTCTTCGGAAACGTCAAAATCGTCACCGTTAAACTCCACATCCAAGATGCCGACGTCATCCACATCCAATGTCTACCAGCCAAAACTCACTCTCGTCAACAAAACGCTCGCTGCACCATATTCCTCGGAAACAGCAAAAATCCTGCTATATGCAACAGAGTAACCAACTCGGGATGCTTGTCTACCCGCTATAACAACGACGTCATCATTCCCATCTCCATACCAACCTTCGACCAGGAACTTGACCAAAACTTTTCGCACCTAATGCTCTCCTGCATCACAGAACCTCTCTGCGATTCATCAAAGTTTCGCATCTACACCAGCAGCGAGGACGAAGAAGAAGAAGAAGACACCCAACCAACATCCAATCTCCAGTGCACCACGCAGTTCAAAATTGTTCTAGTGAAGCAAAACACTTAAGAACTTTAGTGCATTCAAAAAGTGATTTTTTTTAGCTTATAAAAACCATAAACATATATCTGTTCCTTAGTGTTGTGGTTTTTTTTCATTAAAAACAATTGTATGCTAATCTATTACGCAATTTATCATTCACTGCCTTGTTTTTAACTTGTAACAAAAATATTTTTTCTGTGTTCAATAAAACAATAATTTTGTAATTTTTCAATGTATCTTCTCAATAAATAAATAAATAAAAAAATAAATAGTCCTGATTAAGCAACTGGTTTTAACGGTAATCCTAACCGCTCTTAATTTTCAAATTTTCCCGCCTTCATCCTTAATCCCCGGATTAACGAGGCGCTAAATTTTCAAATTTAACACCGTCACCGTTAATCCACGGGATTAAGGAGGATCAAGCAAAGCTCAAGGCGGGAAAATTTAAAAATTTAGGCACAGGGGCGCTAGTGTCGTCGTTAATCCGCGGATTAACGGCGACACTAGCGCCCCTAGCGGCAGGATTATCGTTAATCCAATTGCTTAATCCGGGACTATTACTACTGACGCGCTAGCACTACACCAGAGGCATCGACTGCGATGATTAATAATGATTTTAATAGTAATAATAATAATGAATTTGCGCGTTTTTATCTTTTACTTGGAAGTCCCATTGCTACCCCCCCCCCCCACACACACACACCTGTATTTAACTGGAATAAAATAAAGGAAATAAACAACTATACAACAACCGAGTTTTTGCAAATATGGACACCGGAATTATTAATGGGTAAGGTTAAATTGCTTTCAGAAATTATAGGATAAATAATAGCAATAACAATTTTCGTATATTAAAATCAGTGCATATTGTAATAAGAGGGTATTTGCAAAAGACCTGAAAAGAAAAACCTATAACTTCTAATTAACACAAACACACACACAAACACACACACACACACACACACACACACACACACACACATGCACAGATATATAATGTTTAAAACATGTTTTAAAAAGTAAGGAATACCTGATGTATTTTACAATATGTACATTTTATGTTTGAGAATGGTTTTAACCATCTGGTTTGATCGTAGTTATTCTCTCATTTATATACTCTACATAACCTGCGTAGCGTTACCAGAGATTTAGCTATAGCTGTAGCTAATAGGTATATCAGCCTAGGTAACTGGGATAATGTTTGTTTATGGCACGAGAAATGGCTTATTGTTTATTTCATACTTCTCAACCAGGCATAGAAGTTGAGGGCCTGTAAACGGGAACTAGGCAAGAACGTGACGGCATCCAAACCCCTGACCCTCTCACAGGGGTTATCCGATTTTCACAGGAAATGAATCACACATGGCGCACTCTACAGATAATGATGCTCCCTTGTGGCTTCGCTGGCTCGGTCGATAGAAGTACAGTTGGCGCGAGAATGTGAAATGTGAGCGGGTACGACCGTCGCGAAAACATGCCCCCCACCCCACCCACCCCATCATTAACAAAGTTAGGAACTCTAAATCGTAAAAAGAAGTCTAAAGCCAACTCTCCTGCGCTATGTGAAATTTAAAGGGACCAACTTATTCGCCTACGGGTGGGTGGATTGTGAGACTATGATGCGGGTGCGTTTGCCTTCTTTTTTTCCCCTTTCTTTTTTTATGTGAAGGTCAACGCTCGCTGTTTTATTTCCGCCGCAGGCGAGGTGCACAAGTTAAACGTTTGATGTTAAACTGAAGCGGAACAGTGATACGTCGCTTTTTGTAACGAAGCGAGAGTTACTGAAAATCCGACTGCATGGAATTAATAGTGAAACCGGCAAAAAAGTTAATATGGGCCCCATTTTTGCCAAGTATTAACCATGTTCATGCCTGATGAGAACACATACAACCATCCCTCTGCCCACACATAATATCTCTCATTTTCCCCACTCTCCTATACATCCTATGGCTGTAAACTTCTACCTTTTTGCTTTTCATTAACTATTTTTTACCAAAGAACCGTTAAAACTACTGATATATCCTATTTTATCTCAAATGCAGTGGAGTATGGATAATTTTAAGGGGACTTAGGGGTGAGATTTGGCCCATTTGGTGAAAAAAGTTGATTTTTAGATTTTTATGTTGAAAAATTGTTCAATGTTTTCTCTATTAAAAAGTGCAATGATCTTTGCCAGCGCCATTTTTAAAGGTCTGGCGGCCATTTTTAAATAGTGGTGCATAGTGATTAAATGGCTGGTGGTTAGGCGTACGCACCCACCGAGACTGCATGTCGACGGATCAGAAACTCAATCATGTACATTATCCTCTATCTGCATCCACAAAATCACAAGAAAATATCCTGCAAGTTGTCTCCGGAAGTGGTAACTAAAATTCTACCTCCGGATCAGCGACTTGCTTCTGATCAGCTGCTAGAACGCTATTCCAACGTACGACACAGAATTCGAATGAATCTATTCACAGTGTTGCGTGGAGCTATTTGTTCAAAATAGGTGTGTGTCTAGGAATAAACTTGAACTTTCAGTACTGGAAGGTGTAATGGAGTTTAATATGGAGTGTGTGAAGTCAATTCAAGTGTTGAATAATCTTAGGAATGAAAACATTTCAGTTGGAGCAATATGCATTTGTCAGAAGTGCAATGCTAGACGATGTGTTCAGAGTAGAAAATGCAGTGCCAGGAAACAAACGCACACAAGGAGAGCCCATAAATTGCAGAAATTGTCAGTACAGGAGAGGGTAAGAGATCAGAAAGTGAAACCTATGCTGCAACACACCTCTGATGAGGTTAGAACGTTTTAAAAGTTTAATGCTGTTTTTCTCACTTTCTTTTTTCTCAGCATTTTCACGCATCTGAAAAGCTGCTTGCGACAGAGTTCTTAAGGGATTCTTTTGAAAATTTCAGGATGTGTTCTTATTCATATAAGGCTCAAAAATTGCTCTGGGTTTTGATATCAGTCAAGTAATATTGAACATATTCACATTCAAATGCCGATGGAAAGTTAAAAAAACGTGAAATCTGTAAATAGACATATTAAAAAATTTCCAGATACTAAAGTACTGGTGTAAAATAAAACTCCAGAGCAATTATGACTTTCAAGTGCGTGAAGCATCAGATCACCAAGTTTCATGTCAAACATATAAAAATTGTTACGTAAGGAGCATTTTTAATCAGAGTATCTTTTCAATTAATTAAAATTTTTTAATTAAAAAACTATTTGACTTACATACTTTAAATTTTGAACAGCCGCATATCTAAACACTATATTAACGAGGTTAAAATTTGGTACTGCTAGCATACAAATTGTAGAATGTCCTAAACTCACCCCTAACTCCCCTTAAGATGGAGGGACAAGAAAAAAGTTGGAAATACCCTATAATTCGAACTATAGAAGTTACGTCCAAAATTGACATTTTAGCAAATTATTAACGTTCGAATTATCAGTTCTACTGTAGTAAAAATGCAAGAAAATTGAATTTTGCATTTTGCATATCTAATACTTTGAGATAAACCTTCAATATCTGTCTACACTTTTAAATATTTTACATTATTGAAAGCTTTGGGCTTAACCTGTTTATGGATAAGTAATAAAAGGAGTCGAGACTTCAAGTTATTGCCTCGCACGTGTTCCCAAAGTGTTGGACTGTAGATCTTGACTGCAATTCCTGTGAGTGAATGAATGCAACATTCCATGGATTCTTGTATATTAATCAGGGCTTCTCAAAGCTTAAAGTCGCATCGGATGCGGTCTAACCTGCGTCATGCATCGGGGCGACTCTGTTAAGCTGGGTTCATCATAGGCGCTGCAGAGTGAAGAACCGAGGAAGCACGTGTTAATAGACGCCTTGTTTACAATAAGTAATGCCACGAGTGATTGTCAAATTATCGATGAATTCTAGAGTGACGAGAGTTTTTTTAGAGAATTTGACAAAAACGAGTTGCATTTATTAAAACTATGTCAAATTCAAGGATAATATAGCCCATAAAATGTTATTTATATGCTGTATTGTAATTACTAATTTCTTAAATGAAGCAGGAACACACACACACACACACACACACACACACACACACACACACACACACACCAACATCCATTGACACAACCTACAAGATCATATTTGTTTCAATCTTTTAAGATGTTGACAATGTCAGTTGATTGGAGTATCTGCTGTTAATGTATGACTTCGTTCAATAAAAAAAATCGTCAAACTGTTTCCAAACATATTTAATCTTATATTCTGTGTTCTGGGGTTTCCCCTTTCAAATTATTTCATCTATTTCAGCATTAGATGCTTCGCCGAAGGAAGTTAACCATTTCCATTTTTTACCCTTGAACCTGGAGTCACTGTTGCGTCAAATTAGTTAAGCTGTTGCGCATCTGTAGCACAGTGCAGCTAGATTCTCTAACCTGATCATAACATAAGAAAAGCAGAGGGGGTGAAAGTGTTAACAAGATCTGTCACATTTTTTGCCAATGAAGTCTATCATGGTTGAAATTGAAATTCTGCACATGGGTGGTTGATTTCAATCAAGTCACGTTTGAGTGAAATAGTCAACGAAATAGATATGTGCACTGTAACTACCTAACAATGGAGCCACCTGCTGCAAAGAAAGCAAAGTAAGTCGAAAAGTCCATTGTGGGAGTTTATTTTCTTTTTAAAGTTGTGACGATAGAGCCAAATGTCTCATCTGGGATATAACAATTACACGTTTAAAAATAAGCTGTTGAAAGACACTACAACAGAATACACGCAGAAATACATGGTGAAATCATAGACGATGCTACAGAGGAAGAAATTGTAATGATTTTTAATATGCTGTTGATGTTAGTGTGAGACGATCGCAGAGGTACTATTTAGCTTTTATTAATCTTCCTTGGACTGAAAGTCTTTACAAAGTTTCATTACCCGTGGCCTAGCACCAGTCTGAGAGCTATCAGATTCTATTACTGTTGTCACAGGGAGGAATACGAATTTATTTTATAGATGAAGCAATTAACATCGTTTTAATGAATGTTTTGAACAATTTATTAACACTTAAAAATCATTATCCATCTCGTGAAATACTTACAATTTTCTCGCTAAGTATGGCAGACGAAGAACTGTGTTAAAAACAAAATGGCTGGGCTTAGCCAGTGATTGTGAAAAGTCAATGTTGTTTTCTAATCTCTCCGCAGTTGATTGAACTCAGTCAGTTATTGACGACATAATTCCTTTTTATGAATATCACATTTCACAGTTATTCACTTTTCGATGTGTGATTATTTATCGTTATAATGTCGATCAAAATCACTTCTTCCTTCATTGTATCACATATGAACAGTAGTTAGCCTACACTGCTTACATTTAAACAGTTATTTCAGGGGGCTTTCTGTTGCTTCTATATTTACAATTTGAGTTATTTCAGAGGGCTTGCACAAAAATACTGGCTCAAATTAAAATGTTTGCTACATCTTGCAGAAGGGCATTTTTTATCCAAACATTAGGTTTGTACCATTGGTTTCTGGATCGTTAAAATAAAAGACCAGATTTGTTCATTGAAAAAATGAAAAACAAACCAGTTTAGCACTGCGTACCTAAGCAGAAATTTTGCAGTGAGGGAAAAACAGTGGTGAAAGTGGGGAAGGGGGATTCCGCAAAGCGAACCAGATGAGCGTGAGGAAAGAATGAGTGGGGGTTTGCACGCAGTAAACACCGCAACCTTTTTTGAATCACAATATCTGCTAGACCTGATAGGGCCGAACTCGTATTCACCATCTTCCTATTAATATAGTCGGCGAGATGGAGGTGACCACTTCAACAAGCAACTGGAGAGAGTGGTCGCCTACATAAATGACTCACGCATACACAAGGTCCATAAGTCGCTAGAAGAGATTCTACAAGGACACACAACAGCACTGGAGGACATTGTGACACTTCCACAGTTCCACACACGTTCCCCCCAAATCACAGGTCAGTGACAGGGCATCCGCCATGATACTTGACCTGCCCAAGCTAATGCTCCATATTAACATGCACATCATCCGGTTGCTTCGGCGGTACCGGGCACCACACACCCCTGTTCAAATAAATTGTCACCCTAGAAGAACTTTAATATAGTAAATAATAATAATAATAATAATAATAATAATAATAATAATAATAATAATAATAATAATAATAATAATAATAATAATAATAATAATAATAATAATAATAATAATAATAATAATAATAATAATAATAATAATAATAATAATAATAATAATAATAATAATAATAATAATAATAATAATAATAATAATAATAAAAAACTTGTCTGGATCGAGCCACCTAACAATGTAGAATTCCAAATTTAAAAATCTGAGAGAAAATCTGATATTTTGAATTATATTAAATAATGTTTACTTTATATCATGTGATTTTTGCATGTCTTTCCTGCGTCGTTAGCTAAAACTATATCAGATTTTTCAAACATTTACGAAGATGTATAATAGATGTTTTGGTGGAAAAATAAAAACCTTGAATTCCGAAAGCGATTACGTTTTTTCATTACCTTTTTAATGTTCTATTTGTATGCTGCCTTTAACATCGAAGGTCATATTGGCGGCTTTTAACCTCTTGGGAAAATTGCTCAACAGCAATGGTGTTCACTTGCTTAGCGGTGGTTTTGAACTTAGGGTTTTCTGTTACATTAATTCACACACACGTTCATATTCCCACTTATACTTCCAGACTCCAGGGAATATGGGGACCGCAATATATGTTACGGGACTATCATTTGGTGTAACGTCTAAAGCTATGCACTTCCACTTTGTAGACAAATATACATATACTTCTAAAACGTAAGCAATATCAAGAAGTCACTAAGAAACAGATGTTTGTCGCATAAGATTTGAAAGTTCTTTGCAAATCAAACACAATGTAATGTAACCAACCCTCCATTGCAACACAATGCACAACTAGAGGTTAAAGAATGGCAATGCCCGCGCATAGTGGAAGGGGGCAAACCCAACCATCCTCTTTTTCAAATGTTGGACATCGCTGTCTTTACCGCTGCGTATTCACGAATTCGAGGCCACTAATGTGTGGTTTTCGTCACTAAAAAGTACCATTTCCCTAACAAACAATTTTATTCTTCAGTTAGTCTCATTGGACCTCAGCGATCTGTGTTGTTCATTCTAAGGCAGAAAAAATAGCAGGTTGGTAATGTGGATCAGACAGACAGACACATTGCTCTATCACTAGGGCGAACAGTGGAGAAAAGAGAATGGGGACTAAACTCCAAAGCCTCTAGTCCTAAACGCTGACATAGAGAAAGGGATGCAAAATACCCTTATAAAAGGATCCTGAACAGCTTAGTCAACAAAACGACCGAATGCAGTTTGTGCGCTCTAGCTTCCGATTTAGTTCCGCAATGTAGACTTTTCATTACTCTGTCGTATTCGAAATTAGCTTAAAGTTTGCTTTATCCAAATGAGGAACTAAGTAAAACCTTTCTGATCGTGTCCACCCTCTTCGTTTGGTATTGCGGATCTATGATTTGAATGCTCGGGCTCTCTGGAGGGGCGTTTGAAGTCGACGCTAATGACTTAGAACAGCTAAAAGACTCCTTAGAGCGTCCTTTTTCTTCATATTTGTATACCACACCGGGTCAGTTTTATTTGCTTCCACACTGCACAGTGAAATATCAACTCTCTGGACAATAACTCTTGTCTCAAAACTCGTGAAAATTGATAAAAAAATCTGATATGTTGCACTCGCATAACTTTCTCTACTCTTGTACTAACTACAAACTCTAATTCCACTGTGTTCTTCACGTTAGTTGACATAAACATTTTTACAAATTATCTTACAAGTAATCTTCTTGTAGGTACAAGGGCAATATGGGAATACAGTAGTCTTTGAGCGATAGTGAAATGTTTTAAAGCTGGTAGCTATAGGATAGCTTTGAAATTCCGTTCTCTTTACACAGCTAAGAGATACAGTGAATAACGACCTCCCATTCGAGAACAATTTAAATATTGCACAACTCACACAAATAACAAAGAATATCTCGGAAATGATTCACTCCACAAAAAATGCATTTGGATATAAACTGTGTATTTTAAAGAGATCTAAATTTTTTGTATAGTAAAATTTGGTCTGTTTTGAAACTATTGAAAATATGGATTGTATTCCGCTTGATATTTTGAACGAACCTAAGAGCGCTGAGAGTTTATTAATTCCAGAAAAAGTGAAAGATGATCATGAAAAAGAATATAAAACGTTTTGTGGTTGGAAGAAACGATAAATGTGCTAGTTTGCCTAATGAAACCACGTTTCAGGTTTTCTTAAATACACATAGGAGAAAATTATGTTGTAGTGGTGATGAGGTTATGGGTGTCTTGATGACATGGTAATTAAATCATTTCTGACACTAGTCGTTTAATGCTAGGATTGCAAAAATAATTTTAAACGGAGAAGTGGCTGGTTAACCGGTTCTGTTTTATTTGTTAAAACTCATGGATACCTTCAGGAATTATGCAATACTACAAATAGTTTGGTGGAAATAAGTTATTTACTGTAACTCGTGTTTAAGAAGTTCAAAAATTAAATAGCATCATTTTTACATCATTTTTACTCGTACAGAATTAGGAGTAAAATATGGGTACACAGTTTCCTTAAGTTGAAAATTAGGTAGGTTACAAGAATTTCATATTACCATATAAAAAACTGAATAACCATGAATAAAAATGTTATAACTGTTTCACAGAGTGAGTTGAAGTGTTGCGTTTTACATTCTGTGGTATGGTAAAAAAGTAAAAGTAATTAGACGAAATCTAATTGTATTGTCTGTATTGTAAATTACATGTAAATTAAGGTGGTCGTCTCCTTCGTGCGATGGTAGCGCTGCTGCTTGCCAAGTGGGAGACCCGGGTTTGATACCCGGCACTGGCTGGGAGACCTGGCCTACTTGGGTAGTAGCGACCTCTGGTTGTATAACCGATGGGCTGTTGCGTAGCGGGGTTAGTTTATAAATTAAGATAGGTGGTAGAAAAACTAGTAAATGAAACATACCTGAAGTCTTGCTCCATTTAGCAAACGCCTGAAACGTAAGTGTCCATTTCAAAAGGAACTACTTCTATCGAGGAGTTTTCGCATTTAAATCTCCAGATGTAGTTTCTAGAACACCTGGTTCGTTTAATGAACAGATAGGTACATTCAATAAATCAGATGAACATATGAATAGGTTTCAGATGTATTAAGTTTGTTTGAACTTGGTGTTCTAAATAATAACACAAGGTTATTGCCAACGCTGGACTGTATCAAAGAAAGTGAACGCTCTGTATATGTATGCCAGCTGAACGTGTTGAAGTAATTATCTAGGGCTTCCCACATCAGCAGGCTACAGACATTATCAGCATTGTTCGATCAGCGCTGACTGATTACCACCTATTGTAGTACGTCCGTGAACTATAACAGCCAGATAATTGAACATAAATCAAGCGAATACTATATCAACAACACATTTTTCACGAAGATCATGGTTTGTAATATCAATCGACCAGCGGTGGCTTTTCTTTTTTGATATGTCAAATACGCTCCTCTCGTGTAGCAGAGATTTTTCTTTGTTTTGTTTTATCCCCCCACCTCACCCCCGCCCCACTTCCTAGATAAATATTGTTCCACACTTTGTGACCGGAATATATGGGAGGATAAAGGTTTATCTAGGACCGTAAATGATTTTACGCTCCACTCGAAGAAGGATATAAGGTATCAGTCTATATCCTCCTAGCCGCATTGCCATCGTTAGCTTCCTTTATAATGCAGCAGTTCTGAAGAAATCTTTTGTGTCAATGACAGCAATGACAGACACTGCGGTTTGGTAATTGTGGTTTACAATTTTTAAAAAATCCGATGTTCTACTCGAACGACTTTCTATCCACTCTTGTACGAGCTATTCTTATAAACTTTTCTCGTTTATTTAATTCATATTAAACGAGATAAGCAATTCCAGATATCTTATTACACTCCTTGTAGGTGCAGTGACAATAAGGAAATGCAGTATATTTAAATTTATCTGGGCTATTACACAAATAAACTATAAATTTAAATATTGTATCGCAAAGATTTGGCCAGAAAGTGTTTTTTTTCCTTTGTTTGATTCACTTCCTCTTAAACAGGTCTTGAGGGGTCTAGGACTTACAAGCCAATGTCTAGTGTCAGACGCCTATCGGGGTGCAGAGGAACCTATGGACCTGACAGAGTGAAGACCTGGAAGCGAGTGGTCAGCCAAGCACCAGGAATGAGTGAGGAAGAGGATATGAAATGCAGGCGAAATCGATAAATGGAAAGGTGATTATAGAGCAATTGGTGGAATGAGTTGCGGGGAAAACATGATAACCCGGAGAAAACCCACTCAGATGCTGCTTCGTCCACTACGAATACCACATGCGAGTCCCTGGGATCGAATCCGGGCCGCTTCTGTGATAGGCGAACGGTCTAACAACTCGGCCACGGCGCAGCCTCCAGATAATGTTAAATTGGGTAAAAATAATCTAAAATATGAGTATTCATTAGGATTATTGCTGCTCAACTGCCTCAGTGCTGCTAGCTAAGCGAAACGAAATCTAGGAATGCATTATTTGATTGTCTCTTGTAATAACAGAAAACCAGTTGATGATCTTAAACCTTATCTTTATTTTTAATATGAACAGAGTTTCTTCTGGAAAATACATTAATTATATAATTAATTATATATACTGGGTGTCCCGAAAAAAACCCGACAGCGAATAGGCCCTAATGACCAAGTTGTCAATGGGTTCTTAAACACTACACACTCACTCACCCGAGAATGATTGGTGTGTTGTCCAGGATGGCAAACATCGGTCACTCGCACCAGGAACACGGACAACAATCAGAACAGCATAACCAAAAGGGGCTTTCTCGAAATGATTCGAGAAGTATCCGGCGATCAACTTGTTTGAAGAGGTTCGCGAACGGTCCGTACTGTGTTATCCTCCCTATATAAGGAGGAGAGACAGAGTGAAGAGAGACAGTGGAAGGACTGAGTCAAGGTTACGAGTTGTGAGTTGTAGTATCGCGAAACTACTGTGTTAACGTCATTAGGAGAGATCTGTATTTGTGAAGAAGTTTAGAGCACAATAGTGATGGAAAGGTAGCCGGACTGATTGTCATTTTGTCACCGTGTTTTAGTATGCGCTTTATATTTAGTATATTTAAGGAAATGTATTTGTTGTGGAAACGATATATTTAGAGAAAGAGTAATGAGGGCTTTGGAATAAAAGACATGACACAAACATTAACAAACATTCTTTATTCTGCAATTTTGGATGGTATGTAAGTATAAAGTAAAAATGAGTGAAGCAGGTGATTTTATCGGTTCACCAGGAAAAATTTTAAAAGTAAACACAGATTCTTCGTTGGCGTATTTTTATGAGAATCGTAAAGTATTAAAGATTGGAATCTTTGGGGTTAATATTCCATGGTAAGATCAATTCTTTTGATTAATGACAATATTGATATCAGTAAATTTGGAAGATTAAATGCATTTTAAAGAGAGAATCTATAGCTTATCACAGTAAGAAGTCGAAATAAAGTTTAACTACATGCAAAGTATTGAAAAAACAATACTTTAGAGAAAATGTGCCTCCAATATGTATTAACAATTTTAATGGTTGTAATATTGCAATAACTATCAATTAAGTGAGACTTTTTTTCTTTTACAGCATATTTTCACGAATTAAAGGATGGTATAAAGCCTATGAAATGCTATTTAAATGCTATATTTTAATTTCTAACCTCTTAAAAGAAAAATGGAAGGCATCTGCGTTCATTGGCACAGCCTACAAGATTAAAACTTTCCTGCTTGCGCACGCAGTTTAATAAAAACGTGTTTTCTGTTGCATTCTGTGTTCTGAGGCTTCCCTCTTCGAATTTTCATCTATTTCATCAATAGATGCTTCTCAAAGCAAGTGTCAGCCTGTTTTGACATTTATATTTAACGTTTTGAAATTTGAAATTGCTATGCACACGAATGATTGATTTCAACCAAATCACGTGCGAGTGGAATAGTGAAGAAAAATAAAATAAGTGATCATTAAGCTATATTTTAGCTTTTGTTGACCTTGAATTTCGTCTTTTGATAGTGTGTTCTGTTAGAAAAGCTATAGCTTTTGTTGCCTAGTAATTACGAACTAAAGCAGCACTGATTGTTATAATAGTAGTCAAAATGGATATATGATTTCCAGTTAGCCAGCTCCTACCTAGTCATTGCCGAGTGCAAAGGGGAAGCGAGAAGTGTCAAACAGACCTACAAAAGCAGTTTAAAAGCTCCACTAAAGAGAATCTCGTCCCTAAAAGGAAGGAAGAAGATAAAGTGAGTGGAGATCTATTTCAATAGGATTTTATATCAGACCATGACCTCTGACATTTCCTAATAGGGCAATACTTTGGACCCCGATGGAAATCTATCTTACGGCCAGGCACTATGATTGGATTAGATTGAATTGAACACCTTGCGAATTGTAATCCATTCTGTAGCAATGACCAATAATGATAGTACTAAAATTACAGATGTCATTTTTGCAGCTCGCGTAGTTAACTTTTCGAATAATCTTCATACCTTTGATTCATTTATGTGTAATTTTAAATTTTTTATTTTTTATTTTTTATTTTTAATCTTTGACACTCTTCGATTATTTTTTGATCCCAAGTATTATTTACAGGTTCTACCAAAGGTTTTACACCTATTGATATTTTGAAATTTTCTCTTCCAAGAACACATTACATACATTGTATAAATTCATAGCACATTGCTTCAAACGTACATTGCAGATGATGTCATACTTTATTGGGCCTCCTTGGTAGAATAAATTTACTCTTTTGGGATACTCTTTGTAAGATTCCTACACTCTTGTGCGGAAATATTTTTCCAGGATTCGGATAATGTCTCGGCGGTTTTTCGGCCTGAAGGTTCTACACCTCTACCTTCCAATCTCATATGGATATGACTGCCTTAGCTCTATTTTCCCAGGGCGATGCAACTCTTGTTCTGCCACTTCGCTCCAGGTCTGAAAGGTTGTCACTTTTCCTATACTTTTTTTACTGTCCGTGCCACACATTGTTTATGCCTAGTTGAATTGCAAGATCTCTATATAACTTCCGGAATCTAATTGCTAGCCATTTAATATCCTTCTTCACGTTTTTTTAGCTATTTTTACTTGTTTTTTTTTTCGCACCATAACAAAATAAGATCCACAGCCCAACTAAATGTCATGGCATTACAAGTTCAACGTAGCCGTGGAACTATTTGCAGATAAACAATGCACTATAAACAGACACTACTCCGACTTCGTTGGCTCATTAATCATAGGACTCAATCCATGGCCAAATACTTCTAATTTAAACTCTTTGGTTTCAATTTGATTTAAAGTATAAACATCATGTAAATTGTTGATAAACAGTATATGATAACAATGCCATATTTATGAATATTTCACACATTTACCTTTCCCTTCAGGGAAAAATAAAACTGACACCCAATATATTTTCATGGTCACATCTCCAAAAAGATTTTAAAACGAGATTTTTTCCTAAAACTAAAAAAATAACTCCTTTAAAATAGTGATGTTTACATAATTGTTCTTTAAAACGTACCCTTGAATACCATTTTTTTTGGCGAAATAGTGTATTTGGGTGACATATGCAACTGTCCTTAAACTTTTGGTAGAAGCTGTAAACCAAACATCTGATGTGTTGCACTCACATGACTTTCTCTGCTCTTGTACTAACCATTCTTACAAACTCTTATTCCTATATCTTCTTCGTGTTAGTTGAGATAAACATTTGCACAAATTATCTTATTGCTTATTTCCTTGTAGGTGCAAGGGGAATGTTAGAATACAGTGGCTTTGTGCGATAGTCAAATGTTTTAAAGCTTTGAGATTCTGTTGTCTTTGCACACCTAACATGTAAAAAAAATGAACAAAGATGATCCATTTCACGAAAGTTCTAAGTTTTCCGATACTCACACGCATAACAAGGAATATCACCGAAATGGTTTACCCTACAAGAAAATTTAGAGAGACATAAATTATGTATTTTAGCAAGATCTACATTTTTGTATAGTATGATTTGGTCTATCTCTAACGGTTTACCAGTTATGCAAAAGTCGTCCAGAGTAAATACGACTGCAGGGACTATAGCCAGAAAATTAAAGATATACATTTCATTTGTCATAAAAATATGCCAAACATGTGACATTTTAATCAAAATCGTTAGCTATTTTCAAGAAAATCAAAATTTGTGAAAAATTTTTTAGGTCAAGGATAGTTTAGGGTGGGGCTATTTTCTTAAAAATATTCGTGTCGCATCCTTGAAATACATTAAACTTAAATGCCAATTTTGGTTTTTAACCGACTTTTCGTTTTTGAGTTATGCTGTCCACAGACTGACACACAGACACACACACGGACCTTTTTCTAAAAATGCTTTTTTGGATTCAGGGGACCTCAAAACATATATTTCCGGTGAAATCTCACATCGAATTTTTGGGTGGAATACAATACTTCCCCTACTTACCAGTAGAGAAAGTAAAAATATTCGGTAACAACGTTGAATGAAATCAAGGGAAGACGATCAACATAGGTTGTAATTTCAAGATCTTTTTCTCGGTCGGCCCAGCGGTCGGTCAGGAGATCAGTCAGTCAAAATCAGTCACTGTTATAATCATGTTAGAGGCGAAACAAATACAATGTAATCGGAAGTTTTGAAAAAATACACGGACGTTACCCCTAGGCCAATACCCAAGAGTTTGTTCATTATTTTTGAGGCGAGGTTTTACTAAACAATGAAGTGGCAAACATTTTACCACATTACTGCAATTCGTGTGTCTTGTGTTATTTTTAGTTTCAGCCATTTTAAAAATGTTAATCTGATGCTACCAGATGCTTACGTTTGCAACATATACCGTTACAAACAAGTATTTTGGCTGCGAGCCCAACATAGTAATGATGGTGAAAATTGCTGTAGTCTCGTATAAGACCGATGGTGCTTCGTTTATTGCTACTGCTGTTGTCTGTGGCTGAGTATGTTTGCCTAAGGGAAGCTCCAGTACTCTCGCTGTGCAGTTTTTGTTTATTAAACCCGGAACATGCGTAATACTCCAGGGACTGTAAATGCAAGAAGGGACTGCTGCCTTGGGATTTAATAAAACAGCATTTTAATTTGTTTAAATGTTGCTGCTTCTGATAACATCTCATTGAAGCTTTTATTTAGCGAGGATGCACAAGCTGTTAAAAATATACAATCTATGCAGTCTGTAAATAATATCGTAGTTAATAAATCTAAGCCATGAAGGTGCATGTTAAATAAGTATCCAGGTGGATGAAATTGCATTAACGGTAAATGCTGAGTTTTTTAGTACTTTTTACTTCATATTCTATTGCAAATCTGGGGAAAGTTTTATAGTGTACTAGCAGACCCGACAGACGTCCTGTTCAAACGTAAATCGAAAAATTATATCTTTTTGCATAAACTATAAATTCTTTGGACGTAAAAAGGAATATTTTTAAAATACCTGACACCACCACGCGCATAGTTATCTCAAGTCAACCTATCAGTTGCGCGTGAGTATATCTGTATACTATAAACTTAATTTTTAATAAACAAAAAATAATATATTTTTAATCTTAATATTTTCTGGAATAAAATTCGTCTTTCTTTATCTTATGCCATTTGATGAACAATATTTTTAGTTAATCCCTGAGGGATATAAACGAACAAACTTAAAGGTTTGCCAACCCTTGAACACGCAACATGTAAACTGACAATGCCAATTATATTTATCTTAACCATAAATTGCTCTTCTGCCGCTCTATTTAACCGACGGTTATGGAGTATTTGTGTACTCCTCTTCCACGAAGACGAGGCATAAATACACAACACATAAATATAAGTAATTTATTTAAGTTAAAATTAGTGGGAATATGGACGAAACTTCAGTAAAATGACTTTAGTATGACAAATCAATGAGCCCTTCAATACTTCATAAGTTGCATGGAATCCTTAGAGAACTGACAACTTAAATTTGTAGGTAAAGTTAATTCTTATTGAATGTACGTGTGCACATCATCAAAATTCATGAAAAATCATGTGAAATAGTTCAATACTACAGCTTACATATTTGCACAATGTATATTTTTAGTTACTGTTTAAAACGTTATTTAAATAAATAATATGATATTCTAAATAAGCACGCAGTTCTAGGGCACAAGAACTTTAAAGTGATAACACACTGATATGCGAAAAAGAAAAAGAAGTCCTACGGTCGCAGCGCCATCTATGGGGTTTGGCTGATATGCCAAATCTTAAAAAGAAAGAAAAAATTTCCTAGAATCCGATCGCAGCACCAACTGCCAACTTTAACTAGTATGACCAAAAAAAATTTAAAAACGCGATCGCAACGCTATCCACATAAGTAAATTAACTAAAATTATTTTTCTATCGCCTCAAATTGAGAATTTAAACCATTTTAATCCACTTAATCACACACCCAAACTTTCATAAATCTCTACAGACGTTTAGAAGTAGTTCAATCACATATGCGTGGACAGAATAAATAAATACATATGTTTGGCGTATATTTGTAGTTTCTCTACCATGTGCTTACAACAAGTACAAGTTCAATACTACATCTGAAAATTTTATCAAAAATACATGTATTAAGATTCTCAGAATAAAGAACAAATATAATTAGAAAAAGACCACTGTGTCTGTGAGCAGGATAGCTCATACACGAAAAGTTGGTTGCATACCAAAGTTGGTATTTAGCTTCAGCGACACGAAGATTTTCAAGATAATCCTTGTGTCACCACCTGCGGTGCCGTATGTAGTAAACGCGCGGGTTAAACACTGTAAAACAACAAACAACTCCATTCATTCCTGACTCTGGGACGATAAAGGGTAATTTTAGGTTGACAAAAATTCCCACACCCCAGTCGGGAATCGAATCCGAGACCGTGGCACAGCAGGCAGGTGCTCTGCTGACTGAGTTGCGGGCATCATTACGATTAAATTTTATGGTATGAAAAGTTTTAAAGTATTTTCTATTGTACACATAGCGTTCGAGGGGGGGGGGGGGGGGGGGGAAGTAAGTTACGCTCAACTACATGGTCATCAGCGCCCTTAAGAAACAATTTATGGCAAAAGACATATATAAAGTTTATAAAAAATAAAATTACTAGTAAAAAGGAAAATAAATGTACATAAATATACAAAATAGGTAAATTCCAGAACTAAAACAAAATGTTAAATATGTCAAGAGTATAAAAATGAGATATTTAACGTTTCAAATGCTCAAGCTCATGTTAGTCTCCGCTAACAACTTGAAAACCCTTTCGACCACTTGCTTATCGTCCGCTAGGACTTCTGCAAGTCTGGCAGGTAGTTGCAGAGATTCTCGTAAGAAAAAGCACCCTAACAGCACGTGTCGGACTGACAAAAGGTTGTCGCTTAGCGAAGAGGCACAAGGTCCCGTTTAAAGAGGTAACCGTGCGAAAAATTGCAGTGACGCAAGCGAGTCAAGTTAACCGCCTCGTGACGAGATATGCGAGAGGAAGTTATACAGCTCATCGGAAGTTCTTTCACTTGTGTAAGCTTATTACCGCGGAGAGCTCTTCGTGCCAGTACCACAGTACCGCTCTCCGCATTTTAAGCCTAAAGTCTTCCGAAGTAATACAAGAGATGGTAATAGCGTTCGACGTATTCACAATTGCATGTGTAATAGTGTAAAAGGTTCCATAAAAATAACAAAAATCTATTGCTAGAGTAAATTTTTCACATTTCCAAACCGGCCTGGGTCTGTAAAATGGTCTGACTTGTCTTGAAAGTTCCAATGGTATTTTGAGTAGTGGTCAATAATTGAAACCAAATAACATTTTGTTCGAAAGGAAAAAAAAAATAATAATACATAGTAGCATGACATTTAACATGAAGTGTACTTACAGTACCAATACAAAATTAAGTGTTGTAAAATTTGGTAATTTAAGCATTGCATTTACTTTTACAAGATAGTAGGGAAGAATTAAAGCTGCAACAGTTGAGCGAAGCGTTGTCATTTAACAGTGAAACATTATGAAACATTCTCCAAATGTTCCGCTTTAGTTGAACACGAACAGAATAAGTTGAAACAGAATGTAATTGCAGCAAACGTGCAAGTTGGGTGAAATTGCCTCAATCAGGTGCTGAACTGTTGTTTTGTCATTATTTGAGCTAGCTTAGCGATGCACTGAAAATTGTTATTTTCAACACAGTTTAGCATTTCGAGGAGACGTGGAAATAAAGAGCGGAACAAAATGAGGTGCACGAGCTACCGCGGCTAAAATTGAGTGGTGGACGACTCTCCAGGAAAATTTGTTTCAATTATTTGATATTTGACACAAAAAATATCTGGCACTGATTTTTAGCTCTCGGTCCACAGAATGTTAGTAATGTAGGTATGCTCATAAGTGGGAGTATAGGAACTACAAAGACCTATACCACGTATAGCAAATATAGGAACTATTTCGATGTCGAGATTTCACCGGAAATTTGTTTTGAGGTCCCTTGATTAAAGAAAAGCATTTTTAGAAAAAGGTGCATGTGTCTGCCAACAGCATAACGAAAAGTCGGTTAAAAACCGAAGTTGGTATTTATGTTTAATATATTTAAAGAATGTGACACAAACATTTTGAAGAATACTCCTCCACCCAAACTATCCTTTACATGGAAATTTTTCAAAAACGTTAATTTTCTTAAAAATGTTGATTTTCGTAAAAATGGCTGTTACGATTTTGATTAAAATGCCATAGATTTAAGATATTTTATGGAAAATGAAATATATATTTTGAATTTTCTGTCTAAGGCCCATGTAGCCCTGTTTTCTTTGCATGACTGGCGTAACTGGTAAACCATTAGAGACAGGCCAAATCTTACTATACAAATATATATTTCATTAAAACACACAAGTTATGTCCAAATGCATTTTTTGGGAGTGAACCACTTCAGTGACATTCCTTGTTATTTTTGTGACTTCTGCAGTACTTGTACTTTTCAGGGACATTACAGGTGTTCGAAATAATTAATCACTTAAAAGAATTAAAACAATATTCCGAGTAGCTTTTTCAGACTAAAGTAACTGGGCAACGTTACGTTGAGGTTGGTCAGGAACCCGAACCGGCTTCTGGATGTAAACAGGTTGGTCGCTTGCAAACACGACGCAAGTTGGTATAATATTTTGGAAGATAATTCTGATTGGCACAGAAAGAAAATACTCGCACAGTAAAAACGGAAGGATACGGCACGGTGTTTGTTTACACTCACGAGACGCGTCGCTGCGGTGCTTGCTTATATACTGGCCTAGTGAAAGTGACACTCACACAGTTTGCAGTGTTGCTATGTTTTCGACAAAACTAAAATATCTCCGTAGGAAATGGCCATAGACAAAAATGTGGGATACACAGTGTGTTCCAAATACCAAGTTCTAGCACTGGTTTAAATAACTGTAATGACTTCAATGACTTCCCTTCCACCCGGTATAGTTCTCGGCATTCTGTAACATTTCAGTACAACATGATTTGAAGCTGCAATATCTGCTTTCACCAACCTCTCAAGTACTCCAGTGTGTAACAGTGTTTCAGAACACACGAAGGCAGAATCAAATTCTCGTTGCTCAAAACAAAGTTGCCTTGCAGTGTATCTCATTCTATACTGGCGTTGCTGGGACGAGAAAGCCAATATTCTAGCAAAGAGAGTTACCCAGTTTCAATCCCATTTGTCACTGTGAGGTCTCGCACACCCTAGCTTCAAGTACCCTACACTACAAAACCTGGGAACCTTTTCTAACGCCTAGAAAATAGAAGCAATGACTGACAAAATGAACTACAATTATTATGATATTGGTTTAATAGAGGTTTAATAGAGAGGCTAGCTATATGTATTGCTTAGCTAATCACCAGAGAAAACTGATGTACACAAAGCGCATTTAGTAATATACACTGTTTGTGGCCTTCTCTGTTTCTTATCGTCTTACGGGGTTTCCAAAGGGATGAGGCGTCACTACGTACCAATGAGCTGTTGATAGCTTTGCAATACGGGGCTAGAAGCGTGGCGCTGTAATAAAGACAAAAAAGGGTATAAGGTAGATACACCTGGCCTCGTAGAAAAGCCATGTTTTAATTTTCTTAACATTATTAATCCGTATTATGGAAAAGGTTACAAAGGTTGCTTGTAATAAGCAGCACTTATTGGCTTAACCGATTTGTGTTCCCCTCCGAAGGAGTGTCGCCTTGCCGTGGCGGAGGGGCTCAGTACCCGATCCAGACGGCCTACTAAGTGTGTCTGTGACCACTGGTAGGCAAGAGGTGAGGGGAAGCTAAGAGCATTCCAACGGGTAGATGAGGCTCGGTAGTCTTGGTCGACAACTCATCTAGGAGAAGAGGACTCCGAAATCAAACTCCCCCAGGGGAACCTACCACGGTAGGTCCGGGTTTGGCGCGCCCGGGGCCCCGAGCTGCGCACCATCATTTCACCCCCTCCATATACATTAACTGTGCCACGTGCAGCGATTTACGTTGCTTTTATATCATCCTCTTCCTCTTCTAGGTTTATTCCGATTATTAGTTAGTAAGGCCTTAGTTTTATAACTCCTGTCTCACCAGCAGGGATCTTTCCTATCTCCGTGGTCCTGTCCCACGGTTTTCGGCGCGGCCCCCGACTTGTGTGCTCTTTGGAGGTCTCAGGCGCGAAGGTTAGGCGGACCCTTCACACTGCCCCCTTGTGTAGCCTTAGGTGCGGAGCCCGTCCACACGTCAAGTACACCCACGTAGCTCCTTGAGGGCACGGCCGGTGTTAATCTCCCGACGGCCGCGTGCCGTCGGGTTAGTATCACCGGCCGGACGTGTTACCGCTGACGGAGCCCCGGTGTAATCAACCCGAAGTCCCCTGAATCCACGCTGACTCCGTTGAGGCAGCGTGTGCTAAAGCGGGGAGCCACAGGCGGTTATTCCTGTGGTGGGGGCATAAAACCGGGGTGTCACGTGGTGAACGGTTTACCCATGCGGACAAGCAGTGGAGATCGGAGGGTAGCCCCTCTGAAGTACGCTTTGAGATCAGTCATGGAGGGGTCTCTATGGCGGCACAGACCGTGGAGATTTTGGTGTCTTTGTTTTCTTTGACCCCCGGATGGCAGGCTGACGCCGACGGTTCCGGATGGGGGTCCAATTTCAATATGCATCCGCGCAAACCCTCTCATTTTGACTCTTTTTTTGTTGTGACATTGGCTTGTGAAGGGAAGACGATTATGGATATTAGCCCTTTTTATATTAAACGTGAGGTAGATAGAATATGTGGCCCGGTGCAGAACGCGACAAGACTACGTGACGGTACGCTGTTAATTGAGACCAAAACCGCAGAGCAATCAGAGAAACTCTCGAAAGCGAAGTTGTTGGGATCCTACCCAATTCGGGTAGCCCCACACAAATCGCTCAACACTTGTAGGGGAGTTGTCACCACCTCAAGTTTAGACAACCTGTCGAATGAGGAGATTGTCACCTCTCTCTCTGACCAGCGTGTATGTCAGGCCTATCGCCTTACACGAAAACAGGATGGCAAGGAGTTAGCTTTGCGTACAGTATTTCTAACATTCAAAGGCACGAAATTACCTGAGTACATCTTTTGTGGATATGAACGTGCCGCTGTACGCCAGTATGTGCCAAACCCAATGCGTTGTTTCAGGTGCCAACGGTTCGGCCATACTAAGACTTCCTGTAATAATCCATCTATTTGTGAGCGTTGTGGATCACCAGCCCATGAAGACTCGGCATGTACACGGGATCCTCTTTGTGTGAATTGTGGAGAGAGCCATCCATCAAGCTCGCGTCAGTGTACCAAATTTATGGACGAGAAAGCTATACAGGAGTTGCGCGTGAAAGAACGGCTCACCTTTTTGGAAGCACGTCGCCGCTTTGAACAGCTGAAACCTGCGACAACCCTAGGTTTCGCGTCAGCAGTCCGCCGCACTCCTGCCCACACTGTGGCCATTCAGCACGTTCCAGTCGCTGATGCTGCCACGCAGACTGACTCACCAACGAGCGCCTCTCCCTCTCCACCGTCCCGTGATACACCTGCACCGGCAACTAAATCTTCCGCCGTGCAGACACCTGCTCACCAGCCATCCACAAGCAGAAGCCACACTGTTTCACCTGGAAACGCTCACCATTCGCGACCTAAACACCGGGTGAGTAGTCGTCCATCATCAAAGAAGTCCCGCTCTCGCTCAACAAGCCGACAGGGCTCTTCAGACTCATCTGAGGATGGCGACTTGAACAGACCAGGTCCTAAGTCGGTCAAGATAAGACTGAAAAAGAAAAAGATGAAGACCAAACACTTACATTAAGCAGGTTTAACTTGTATTTTACTTTGTGATTTTATTTTTAACCTTCGCATTTTTATCTGTGTACATTTTAAGATCAGTTTTGAGGTTTTAACTGTTTTTATGTTATCCTTTTAGACCAGGTTTTACATTTGAACTGTTTTAGCTTTTATCTTTCTTTTAGACTCCCTGTTTTAATATTTGATTCATTGTAAGGTGGTGGTGAGTTTTTCCCTGCTTTTATCTTCTGACTTGGGGCCCTAATGACCTAGCTGTCGACGGGCCCTTAAACCCTACTCACTCACTCACCCCCCGATTTGTGTTGCAAGAAAAGTAACTTTGTCCTTAGGATCGCAAACGTGTAAAGCTTTACATTAAACATAATGCAATATTATATTGAAAAATATAAGCATCTTTAATCCTTCTACAAGTTCTCCCTGTATTTATACTGGTGTTAAAATTCGACTCGAAATAGCTTTAAACATGCTTATCTATTACATTATATTTCTGCTTCCAAATGGAAGGTTTTCTTCTAATATATGCAATAAATCGCATTTCTGTGAATTTGCACAGTTTCTAAAATTTGTCGAACTGTTTTCAGCTTTCCGTAGACCAATAATCTGGCCACGTGTAGTTTCTGAAGTATACGGCATACTGTGAATCAAACGGCTCAGCTTAATGAGTAACGATTTACTGAGCAACCAGAAAAAGCAATACTTTCCTTTCATAGCGACGTGTCATTGATTATAACTATGTCCAGCCAGTAGCCTGAATACTGCTGCCATTGGCGAGGGGTAAAGAGAGGAAAATAAGGGGAAACTACGAAGGCCTCGTTAAATAATCATGATACCCTTACGTTTTACGAAATTAGTTTTCTGTAGCGATCAACCCACTGGAACAGCAAAAACTAATTTTATATAGGGTTAAAATTGCATATAAATCGATACAATTCTTCTCTTCGAATTCCTTAACAATATTGGATATTTTCTGTGAAGTAGAGGTCCCATAGCAGCACAACAGCCATCAACAGTTTGTGTTTGTTTTGTAGTAGCTTTGTTACTTACTGTGAAATGACAACGATAAACAGAAATGTTGGCTAATTTCAGCATGTTCCATCATACATTACTACGTGGATAGAAAATGTGAGCAGTAAAATAGAAAGAAACCATTTATATCTAGCACTCAATCTAAGAGGAGGTCGAGCTATTTTGTGACTATAGCCAAAGGACCTTTCAATGGGTACATTTTGTCTTCCTAGTTTTCTCTTGACTACTTTTAAGTGTCATTAACTTGGCGTATAGGCTACAGAGTCCTTATTCTGAGCTATATTGTATCCGAGCAGGAAACGTTCCACTTTTGTCTATTGTGCGTTTCATCTACTATAATAATTTTAGCAAGCATTCGAAAAGCTGTAAAACAATGTTTGCTGTGTAATTTCTTTGTTTTATGTACACATTATTAGGCAAGGTAATGTAATCCTAATAATGAAAATAGAGGAAGAACAAGAAGAAATCTTAAAGCAAATGCAAGCACAGAAATCAAAAAGGTAATTGAGAAAATAAATTTAAATTGGAAGCGAAGAAAAAGTAAACAGAGATATTGCTGCAAGGATTGGGTAACATTCATAAGAAAAATCAACTTGTGTGAAAAAGTGTAGACTCCCAAAATACATTCGAGACGTTAAATAAGCAACCATTGGCGCTAGTCATTTGAAAAGAACCAGTTAAATGATGCATAATGTGGTTATATTTGCTAAACTTGAGATAAGCGGAGTAAAGTCAACTCCACGATTTATTTTCCAGGTTTGTAGACCGTGGTCTATTCCTTGCTCCTTCTACGTTTTGCCGAACATTGCGGCAAGTCTGGACTTTTCTGGACTCTGGAGCTGCTCTCTTGGCTTCGACTACCTAAGGATGCCGGACTTAATGGTGTTGACCACGCCAACGTCAAAGCCTTAGCATTTATGTGAATTAAAAGTCTAGCAGAGAGAGCATGCCAATGTTAAATAAAACCTTTGATAGACTAATATAGTATATTATAATACAATTTATAATAAAAACGAATTAAGCTGTTTACGATGTAATATAACAAATCTGTTTTTACAATTAAGTAAATTTCAAAATACTTTTGGAATATCAGTAAGAACACTAAAAAGAAGAATAAAAACTAGCATTAAGTTTATAAAACAGTGGCTATTCCAATCCAGATATATGCTCATAATATGGGCTAACGAAAAGCAGGAGTTGAATAAAAGAAATGCTGCTCAAATGGATTTCCTCAGAGCCACAAAGAAATGCACAACATTCGATAAAATGGAACACGAAGAAATTAATGGAATTAGGTACTCGTCCTATTAAAGTTATTTTGTTGTTTAACGACGCTGCCAATCGCCTGGATCACATCAGCGTCGCCACAGGAGTTTTCACATGCCAGTAAATTTACTGCTATGGAGTTGTCGTTTTTAAACACACTAAAAACCATCGGTCTGGGCCGGATTTGAACCTGTGACCTTGGGACCAGCAGCCCAGTACCTAACCAACAGAGCCACCCATACCAACTACTTGTATACATTTCAAAATAAATCGATGTAGAGAAACATGGAGAAGGCATTTGCAGAGGATGGACAAAATACGATATTCCAAAATGACAGGAAGAATCAGGGAGTATTTGAATCACCGATACGATGTTGGAAAGGGACATGAAATCTCCTAATCCGTGAAGATATGCTACCACTGGTAAATTATACAAGTGCTTGTTTCAGAAGAGTTAAGCAATCTAGTAAATCAGTCTTTAAAGCGTGTATATCTTCACACTATTGAGGTAAAACCTACATTTGTGTTTTAGTATCACGTGAGTAGAGACGAGGAAAAAAATGAAATTCTATATCATGCTTGTGATCAGTACTGGAAGAATCACTTGTTTTGTAGTGTGTAGAATTCAAGGAACGCAAGAAAACATATCATATTACATAATAATATTGCTAAAATCTTCATATATCTTTATATATACCTTTCACTTTTAAAACAATATCCATTATAGTGAACTGAGTTTTTCAAATATTCTGTTTGGGAAGTTTTCTATAAAACACATTTTAAAAACACAAGCAACTCTTTCGAAGAAGCATGTCTGGAAAAACCTCTATCACCCTTTCCAACAAATCAAGTATAGACGAGAAAATGAAGCATTTCTTCTGTGACGTCATGCGTGAAATTAAACGACCCCTACTCTTGAAGGGCTTTTATTTTACCGAAGCGATATATTGCAATTAGCATTAAGCAAGCACATAGCAACCATGAACTTCTAAGTTTGTGCTAAAACCTATAAACTACCATTTATATTTTATTATTAAATGTTGAGGGAAATATATGAAGCCTAATTATTAGTACGAATGAAGTGAATTTGCTCCAAGCCCTAAATAAGCTTTGGCATTAACATATATATATATATATTTAAATCTAATTTTGACAAACATTTCTTCATATTTTGCCGGTCTCTACAGATGAGGTGAAGGCTTCTATAATTTGACTAGGAACTAACTTCTTTATATCTGTTCAGCTTTACGTGTCTTTTTATACCAGCAAAGATGAATAAAGTGTGAAGTAAATAAATTCCAGTTTGCTAACCTCAACTAAAAATTAAAAATAAAAGTTTGAATTAAACTCCCTTAAAACCTCAATGCTAAGTATGTTTACTTAAACTCTAAATTCAACACCAATTGATATAAATCAGAATTAAATTTGAATATTAAACGTGGTACAAAATAAATACAAGCACTAATAAAACAAAATGTGGTTAAACTAATTTCTACTAATTTAATTTAAAAGGCAAGTTAATTAATAACACTGAACAACACTTACAAAATATTTTTCCAGGACGCGTTTCGAAGGTTAACTTTCCTGCATTATCAACCGGTCAATAACTGGGTTTCCATGGTGTTTCATGGTGCGGATGGTGATGTTTCTTCTGGTAATGGTTCAATGAACTTACTGAAAATGTCCCTCTGAGGAATGTCGAAATTAAATACTCGGTTTCTATTTTTTAAAATAAAGATTTGTTCCCATGTGGACAGTTCTTGTTTTCCGGTTATGTGTTTGAGAAGTTTTGGTTCTAGCTTTGTCATGATTTTTTATCCAAAAGTGAAATGCAACCGCTGATTTTTCTAATTGTTTACTCTTAATGTTTCTAACATATTCCTTGGATCTGTTTTCTAAATTTCTTTTGGTTTTTCCTATGTATATTTCATTACAATCCCTGCATTCAATTTGGTATATGCCAGATTTTTTGTTAGGTGGAATAGCATCTTTGATGTTTGAAAGTAGGTAATAGGTTTTTTTATGGAGTGATGGTTTACCGGTGCTAGCTGAATGTTGTATTCCTTGAACACTTTTTTAAATTTATCAAAGGCCCATGGATGATATGTGAATTTTTTTAATATCATTTTTGTTTTTGCTGCTGAGAGAGTTGTTGTTTCTTTTAATCATTTTTTCTTTTCTGCTCGTTTTACCTTTTTATCTACTAATTTTTTGGGGAAGCCGTTTTTTGTGCTATTTCAATTATTTTGTAATATTCTGTTTTATATTCTTCTGCTGTATTCTATGAAAGGAAGACAATTTCTACTAATTTGTTCTACATACAAACATTCCTTATCTATGGTTAAACGTCGAATTGTCTATTGCAAAAGGGTAGACATTTTCAGACTTGCTGATTTTTTGGAAATCTACTTTCACAGCAAACATTGTTATTATTCCTGTAGGGGTATAGCCACACATTACAAAATATAAAGTAACGAAAACAAAAGGGCCAAATTTTAGGAGATAAACCCAATCAGTTTTGTTCAATAAATTGTTAGTGAAAATAAACATCAACCCAAGTATGTATGCCTTTCTATTTTATTAAGTTGGCATACTAACGGTATTAAGATTTTTTCCACCCAAACGAGGATGTATAAATAGTCTTATGGGTATTTCTGGCTCTTTCATTAAAATGCATTGCGTATTCCGGTATGTTTATAGATGGATCAAAATAGAACACACAACATTCACGGTAACTGTAAAGTGTCCGTCATCCGTATTATCTCAAACGTCCGTGTTAACAGCTTGATAAATAATGTATTCGCCATTATGCAGACAGTACATTTCCCATTTCCCCGTCTACTTCATTTCCAAGATAGAGCAACCGCATAGTTCCATAAAGCACTGGATAATACACACAAATCTTTCACCAAAACACAAGTTTCAACTCTGTTGAAGCACAACAGACTCATTTGACGAACGCAGTGATATCAATCAATTCAAAATTTGTGGAAATTCTTAATCCTTTAGCTAACCTATGCATCTATTGCTCACAAATATATTTTACTCATCAAATATGATATAATATATACTCGTGCTATACAGCTAAAACATTTTTTGTGCATGTAGAATAATCTCGAAAAACTCAACCAATTCTTATAATTCCTTCGCCATTGAAATGCACATTGGGCACGATAAATCATCTTCTAGTTGAATATATTAAATTAAATATAAAATATCTACAAAAACTCTACGCACTTATATACGAACACATTCTAGCTTTCAGAGAACATGCCTACGCAAAAGCCCTTTACTTTTAGTTGAGAATGCCATGGAGTAGAAAACAAAATATAGTTATTATTCACAGAATATAAACAGTTACTCCGTGGAATACAAAACAAAAACGGCTTCATTTTGTTGCAGGGAACATACATATATGTCAGTGATGCAACACTTCTACAAATAGAAGACGGGGTCTAAAAACCTAATGTATGCACTCATATTACTTTCTCTACTCTTGTACTAACTATTCTTAGGTAGAAAAAAATAGTAAAAGTAATAATAATTACATAATTTATCGTATCACGATAACCCTTTTAATCAGACATTTTACTAAATGTAAGTTTGTGTAGTTTAAAGAAATTTTTATTTTGCTGGACTGAAATTAAAATTTGAGATTAATTTCTTCTTCTTTTATTCCTATATTTTCATGTTAGTCCAGATAAACATTTGCAGGAATTCTTATAGGTGCAAGGGGAATATGGGAATATAGTAGACTTTGAAGGATAGTCAATTTTTTCTAAAGCTGGTAGCTATGTGATGGCTTTGAAATTAAGTTCTCTTTGCACGGTCAAGAGATAAAAAGTGAATAACGATCTTCCCTTTGAAAAATTTTTAAGTATTGCAAACCTCGCACATATAACCAGCAATATCTCCGAAATAGCTCACTCAAAAAATACACTTGGACATAACGTGTGCTTTACCAAAACAAATTGTTGTTTGACGAAGCTGTCAATTGCCAAGATCACATCAGCGTCACCGGTGTGCTACAATTTCGTCCCACAGGAGTTCTTCTACATGCCAGTAAATCTGCTGACATGGAGTTGTTTTTAAGCACAGTCAAAAACCATCGGTGTGGACCGGATTTGAACCTGCGATTTTGGGATAAGTGGGCCAGCGTCTAACCAACTGAGCCATCCAGAGCGACGCGTGTTTTAACGTGATCTATATTCTTTACAGTAAGAGCTTTTCTATCTCTTACGGGTTACCAGTTATGCAAAAGTCGTCAGGAGTAAAGAGGCTACATGGCCAGAAAATTGAAAATATACACATCAATTGCTATAAAAATATCTTGAACATATGGCATTTAATCACAATCGTTAGAGCTACGTTTGAGAAAATCAAAATTTCAAAAATTTTCAATTTAAAGGGTAGTTTAGGCTGGAGGGATTTGCTTCAAAATCTTTGTGTCGCATCCTTGAAAGAATTAAATTTAGGTTTTTAATTGAGTTATGCTGTTCACACACAAACACACAGATGGACCTTTTTTGGGTTCAGAGGACTTCAAAACATATATTTCCGGTAAAATCTCGACATCGAATTTTCGGATCGAATACAAAACTTCTACCTACTGCACGTATAGAGGGCATGAAGGGAAAGTGGATCAATAAACATTATTGTCGAAAAAATCTGTTGTATAAAGTGACAAGTAGTATATTAAGTGAGTGTATAACGGAAGCTCTAGAAAACGCCACCAAAACTCGAGGATTGTTTATGTATGAAGATGCTGCTGCTGTCTCATATCTTCCATCCTTGTGTATCAGATTTCCTTTGAAATTCTTCACCGTGCTTTCTGCGTTACATACTCCAGCTACTACATCACATCTTCATTCTTTATTCCCTCTACTGTTTAGCATATCGTAAGAAGTGCATTTCTTTCTTCTGTATTTGAATTACCTACTTGCTACCAGTACTCCATTTTCATTTTGTTTCCCTCCTTATCTTTTCTGAATTCCAGGTGCTTACCTTGGAAACGAGTTGCTCATATATGCATACATTGCATACAGATAAGGTAATTTCTCCAGGCACGTTCTCTTAGATTTCAATGTTCTGCTACTATAAATTTTAGATTCTATGTAGAAAAGAGAACCAAAGCTGTAGAGTCTAGACCAATATTTTTTACTATCGCGAGTCTGCCTTAAAGCATTTCTTACTATCACTTCAGAATAAAAAGAGGCACTTTAATTTTGTTAGCAACCTCGTTAAATTACAGCAGACGTTCTTATTTTCATATCTAAACATAAAGATGGCATACATCTAAATACATCTAAATGTTTTAGGGTATGTATGTAAATGAATACGAAATTATAAACTACGAGATAAGCTAACTTTTTTACCTTCTCTATCACTTATAGTAAAGTAGAGGAAGTATTGTATTCCACCTGCATATTTTGAGGCCCCCTAAATGAAAAAAAAAAAAACATTTTTAGAAGAAGGCCTCTGTGTGTGTGTGTGTGTGTGTGTGTGTGTGTGTGTGTGTGTGTGTGTGTGTGTGTGTGTGTGTGTGTGTGTGTGTGTGTGTGCGTGTGTGTGCGCGCGCGCGTTTTTTTAATTAGCATGCCCCATTCCGTATGAATACTACATGCTTGCATTTATTTATTTACATACAATTTTCATTTTATATACATGTATATATTGTTGATGTTCTATTTGAACATTTACACTTTTATTTAACCTCTAATTTTTATCTACGTTAGTCTAATTGAATACTTCTCTATTGTGCATATTTACAGTTTTTTTTGCATGTGTGCATGTGTGTGTGTGTGTGTGTGTGTGTGTGTGTGTGTGTGTGTGTGTGTGTATGGACGGCCTAACTTAAAAACGAAAACTCGGTTAAAAACTAAAGTTGGTATTTAAGGTTAATGTCTTTCGAGGATAAAACACAAAGATTTTGAACAAAATAGCTCCAATCTTAAACTACCTTTTACATGGAAAATTTTTCGGAAATTATTTTCTTGAAAATGGCTCTAACAGTTTTGATTAAAATGTCACATGTTTAAGATATGTTTGTGACAAAAAAACGTATATTTTGAATTTTCTGTCTATAGCCAATGCATCCCTGTTTACTCTGGATAACCTTTGCATAACTCGTAAACCGTAAAAGATAGACAAAATCTTACTGTACAACAAATGTACATCTTGCTAAAACATTTTTTTGTAGAGTGAACCATTTCGAAGGTATTTCTCGTTATTTGTGTCAGTTTCGGAAAACTTAAAACCTTCGTGAAATGCAACATAGTTGTTCATTTTGTTATATGTTAAGTGTGCAAAGAGAACGGGATCTCAAAGCTTTAAAATATTTGACTGTTACTCAAAGCCTACTGTATTCTAACACTCCCCTTGCAGCTACAGAGAAATAAGCAATAAGATAATTTGTACAAATGTTTATCCCAACTAACATGAAGGAAATATAGGAATAAGAGTTTGTAAGAATGGTTAGTACAAGAGTAGAGAAAGTCATGTGAGTGCAACACACCACATTTTTACTTTCTCTACTACGAATAGTAAGTAGGGGAAGTGTTATTCAACCCATAATTTCGACGTCGGGATATTATGGAAAACATGTTTTAGGCCTCCTGAAACCATTAAACAGCATTTTTTGGAAAATGTGTGTGCTATGGTTGATGTGTGTGTGTTCTGGTTGTGTGTGTGATGGTTGTGTGTGGAGGGGGGAAGAGGGTTGAGCGATAGAAATATAACATCCTAATGTCAAAATGACTGTTGACGAAATCCAACAGAAAGAGGTGAAAACATCTGTGTATTGTTTCCTGGTTTACGACTTAATGTTCATTCAACAGTTCCACACATGCATTGAAATTTTTGTAACTTGTTGTGCAGCTTTTTCCTGTTTATTTTGTTAACGATATTTACAGCCTCGATAATTTAAATTTGAAGTTTGTTTGGTAATAATGGAATTCATAAATACTTTTTGTTTACTTTCACAAATTATTTATTTGCATATAATTGTGGTACCCGGAGTAATCCCTGAATGAAAAGTCGCACGAGAGCTCCATTCCTGTGGTTTACCCTTTAGCAAACTTCATTCAAAATGAAGAGGACTGCAGAAGATATTCCCACAAAATTCAAAAACACTTCATATGCCCTAAAAACATCTTAGCTTAATGGTGTATTTTAGTCAAAATTGTTAGCCATTTTGGAGGAATTAAACGTTTTGGAAAAGCCTTCTCTTCGTATATCGTATCTTTGGAATACCAAGTGCCGTATTTTTAATCGATATTTCGTTTTTTTCAGTTATGAGACGCGCACGTGCACACCCACGCCTTGCTGTAGATTTATTTTTTCCAGTGAGTTCCAAAACGCGCTTTTCCGATGAAATCTCGAAATTGAATTGGGCGCCGGAGAATATTCACGATTTCTTCTTTATAAAACTAAGCCGTAGCAGAAGAGCCCTCTTCGGGACCTGGTCTACCACCCATTCGCAGCATCAGCCATTTCTGACCAGTACTGGCGTTATGAGTGGGGTCCAGTACTGGAGGGTGGGACGTGGTCAGCGCCCCGAGTCCTCTCGGCCGGTTATGTGGCCTTTGCAACTTGGGGTCACTACTTCTTTATGAAGTAGCTCCTCAATTGGCCCCTCCAGGACCTAACGAGGCTAAGTGCACTCCGTGACAGACCTGATGAGGTGAGTTGATCTAACAGAAGCAAATCTTAGTATTCAAAGTGAAGACAGGGTCGTTTCTAAGGCTGCACACAACTAAATTTATCTACTTAGGTTCTTTGCAATATCTAATATTTAGTCTCCATTAGGTTGCCATCTTCACTTATTTGCCGAACATAGCTGGCGGTAATAATATGCAAATATGGGGTTGAAACCGACGAAAACATCCCTCATTTCTGCAGCTTCTCGGGATTCTCATTATAACTAGAAGCACTTCTTGCATCTCTTTGCATTTCTAATGCGCCACTTTGGAGAAATTTCCATACACAGTTTGTTTGTAGATTGCAAATACCCCCACAGTTTTATTTTAAACTTCAGCTGAAGGATTCTTAAACTAAAAGCCCGGAAATGTGGCTTAAACACAAGCATCTCCGCTAACGAACTTTTGATGAATCTAGCTCCATCTTGAAATAACATACTAAGAAAATAACACATTTAAATTAATTTGTGATAACAAATAACATTTATTATTCCTTTCTAGTTTCACAGCGAGTGAAAAAGTAATTATCTCAGTTATATCTATATCAATTTACAAATGCTAATTCACACACAGGTGAATTATAGTGGCTATAGTTGCTGCAGAACTTCAACACAAATCCTGTAGAAAGAGAAACAAAAACGCAAGACACCTACCTAACAATAAAATTTTATGTAAAAGACCACACAAAGTAATATAGGAAGCCCATTTATAGTTCAAGGAAACCCATCTATGAAATTACTGTTGATAGAGCTGTCACGTTTTAACATATAACAACGCACCCAAGTTGAAAGGCATGTTTTAAAATTATATACCGAGATATTTTTTATTATTTTTATACTGGTTAATAAATTGCTCTACACGATGAAATTGTTTTTGAAAAACATAATATCGAGACAAAATGACAATTTGACAAATCCCACTCCTGACACCATTGTGAGCAAAAACAAGTCACTCCTATTACCTTTTTCTCACTTTATTTTCTTCTAAATGAATGTACAACACGGTTATCTTTTACTGACGTTCAGAGTCTTGAGTCCTTCGTGATATTACAACTCACAACTGTTTTCTTGGACGATCCAGTCACTTAAAATTGATTATGGAGGTTTCTACGGTCCTCCGAAGCAGCTACAGGAGACTCTACAACTCAATTTCAATGACACACCAATCCTTTACTATTGCAAATACCGGCAGGTTTTACAGATAATTACGCCAATGGAAGACTACTTCTGACTTGGTGTTTAAATATAATTTAGCGTAGTTGCACTCCATATTTTCTGTATATCATTTAGTATTTTAACATTTCTGTGATCATTACTTTAGCATTTTGCTCACTTTAATGTTGCCAAAATTTATTGGTTTCGAACCATTTTATATGAAGCTAGCCTTAGACACTTAAGATACTGTATGACATGCTTTAAAAGATCACACAGTTGTAAAAATCACAAAGAACTAAAGATGATTTGTGTTTATTAATAATATTAAATAAATATTTATGATGGTTGGCAATTTATGGCATCTACTCATTTGCGGTATCCTTGTGACTCAAGGGAAACTTTTGAGGGAGACTTGGTGCTTCAATCGAAAGACGATCTTTTGTGCTCCCTGCAGGAAGATGGATAAGGCGAATGAATCCTAAGGGTGGTCGGAACGTCGCCATCACAGATGTTAGAGTCCCTACATTTTCCCAGTTAGAAGCACCCCGGTGGAGGCTGGCTCAGCCCGGTTATTATCCCACCTCTTCGGGTCCATACTCCCAAGGGAGCACGGGACTCGGAAACTAGCCCCCCTCCCCCCTCGGACTTGTGTCATCCGAAGGGGGGGGGGGCTCAGAAACCAGTAGCCTCGCTTTCCAGTCCGGGGATTAGATTTCCATAGCCATTTCTTCTCCGCCATGCTGCTGTTGTTGCTATGAAGCTCGCCAACGCTTCCAACCCTGAAAGAAAGCTAACGGAATGAAGGGTGAAATTAAATTATAATGTATCGAAACGGAGGGACAGGAAATTCGGAGAATATGGATATGCTTCCCAACATTCGCTTGGAAACGCCAGGAAACCTCCGAAGGAACCCATGAGTCGGGGGATCGAACCCGCGACCTCCCGAATGCGAGCTACAGAAGTTACCGCCTGAGTCATGCCTCTCGGCTATGGTATCCTTAAGGTGAATGTTTAATGTTTTGAAACCTGCACATAAAAGTTGTAAACCCACAATCTGTTATTCCGTGATAAAATCCATACCATAAAAATGCTAAACAACACACTCGTTATTAATATACATTATAAGCTCCAAGAACGACTTCCAACTTTAGTGGAATGGTGTACTTTCTAATGTAACAATGCTTTGAAATGTGATTAAGGTAATCAGGGGAGTTTTGTTGCTCCCCTTCACGAAGAACAAGAGTTGGGCGAGGTCATCAACACACAATCTTTACATTAATGGAGAGATGTTAAAACTCCAAGCATGACCTTTTTGAATGACGCTGTCTCCACTTGGAAAAACTAAAGTTTCCTGGGGAAACAGAGCAATTTCCTTTCGTCTCCCTCCAGAAACACGCTCAGTTTCCTATTATAATATTAAGACAGCACGCACACAGCTACTTCAATCATTCTTCAATAACGGTTAATTTCTTTATTACCGCTGTATTATGCTCGTTTTGTGGCACTATTATTGCTAATCCATGTAGCGTGACGTTCAACAGACTTGACGGCGTGGTTTAGGAAAGCCCAGAACATATTGAATATCTTTTTAGTTGAAACAGTCCCGTTGAGCTCAAAGGCAATTCCAAACTCATTAGTGACAACATTCTGCATTTATTTGTTTTATATTGTTATTTGTAGTCCAACAACCTGGTTGTTAGTTTATCAATGCTCGGACAATCCAAGATCCCAATTGAACATCATGGTTATTATGTAGAATATAGTGTCAGCTATGGTGGACCAGATGGCCTAGTTCCCTCCAGGTGCTTGTTTCCAGGGTTTTACTTCCTCTTACTTTTACAGTAAGTAAAGAAAGTATTATTCCAGCCAAAAATTCGATACCGAGTTATCACTAGAAACACAACTTTTTGAGGTACCCTGAATTCAAAAAAACATTTTTAGATAAAGGAACGCACGCGAGCCTGTCTGTGGAGAGGCTAAAAGTAAATTAAATATCAAACTCGATATTTAAATGCAGCATCTTCCAACAATGCAACATTAAACTTCTCAAAAAATGATCCCACGTTAACTACACGTTACAAGGAAAAAATTTCCAAAATGTTGATTTTATCAAATGGCTCTAACGATTTTGACTAAAATAATATATTAAGAAATTTGTCATAAACATATAATGTACTGTGATGGCGGGGATGGCGCAAAATAAAGGACAAGCGGGGCTAAGTTACTTCACACCATGTACTAGGCTGGCTAAAAAACAAAGGTGTCCAAGGTCAATCTTCCTCGCGTGACTGATTGTGTGTATGTGATTAACAATGAGAACGGTAGAAAGATCTCGCTACGTCATCGCCAGCGTGTTTGAAGGAGTTCGCGAAAGGTCCGCGTGGCGTCATCCGTGCTGTATAAGGAGGCGAGGAAATAGCAGAGAGAGAGAGAGAGAGAGAGAGAGAGAGAGAGAGAGAGAGAGAGAGAGAGAGAGAGTGTGTGTGTGTGTGTGTGTGTGTGTGTGTGTGTGATGGTATCGTCAGGGCAGTGTAGCAGAAAAAAAGTGGAAAGACCAGGAAAGGGCTGATTAAGCTTACGAGAAGGAGCAGTTGTGACTTGTAATATCACGAAAGACTACAGAAACTGTTACGTTATGAAGAGAACTGCGTATTTGTGATAAAATGGTCAAGGCAAATTAATGTGACAGAATACCAACTGGACTGGATTTAGTCATTTTTGTCACACTGGTGTCAGAAGTGGAATACGTCGAATTGCCATTTTATCACAGTGTATTTTGTATTTTCTTAGAATAGTGTGTGAAATCCTCATTCTTAACGATTTTTGCATAACTAGTAAACAGTAATAGACGAAATCTTACTGCACAAAACAGATCATGTTAAAGTACATAATTCATGTCTTATACATTTGCTTGGGGGTGTAACCATTTTCTAAGTGTTCACTGTTATTGGTTTAAGTTTTCAAACGGTTATAACTTTCTCAAATAGGAAGTCGCGATTCATGTTTTTATATTCTGGCCATGCAAAGGGAATGCAGTATCAAAGCCATCACATAGCAACCAATTATAAAGGACGTATCACTTAAGCCTACTATATTCCCCTATTCTCATTGTACCTGAAAGGAAATATGCAATAAACCACTTCCACAAATGTTTATCTCGATTAACATCAAATAGATAAGCATTTGTAAGAATAATTCGTACAGCTAGGAGAAAAAGGTTATGCGAACGCAGCAGATTAGACTTTTGTTGTTCAGATTATGTAAAACCGAAAAATCTTGTGTTTGTTTAATCCTATGTTGAGGACCCACACTTCCTTAATCCAATAAAGATCGAGGTGCTGCAAGTAAAACTCCTAAGTATCCCCATAAAACTGGGAAAATGAGCAATAAAGGAAAATACTATATTGGGTAGCATGCAACAGGCCATTTGTGGCAGTATTATGGGCATTTATAGATTATAAAAAGGGTCGAAATAACAGTAATTTGTGCACCTGCAGCGACATACAAAAACGACTACTATAGTTTTCATGCACCACTCTGATAGCATGGATAATAACGACGTTGCTCTAAATATCAGCTCAGATTTGTGTAATACATATGGTGTTATTTATTGCATACATCTTCTGCACTTCGATCAATTTAAATGGCTTCTTTCTGGTACGTAGTGACTAATGCATAAGGAAGGAAGATTAAGAATGCAGTAAAAGTACGCTGCAGAATATGCTATTGAACTAATTCAAATTTTCCAGAAAGTACGTTCCGGAGCCGGCAGAGTAATGCTCCGATATCCTCTGTCTCGTTGGAAGTTAAATGATGCTATGAGCGCTCTTTCTGGAAATGCGCATGATTTTAGAACATGTAGGTACAAAGATGCGACATCAATAAACAGTAGAGGCTATCATATATCAGTAGAACGACTAGGAACCATCCCCGTAGCGCAGTGGTAGCGCGCCTGCCTCCGGCGCGAAGTACTCGGGTTCGATCTCCAGTACCAGCGTGGGGAATTTTCCCCGCTGGAAGGTCTGGTTCGGGGTGCACTCAGTCTCGTAATCCCAACTGGGACTCTATATGGAAACGTTACCTAGACCACTGGTGGAATCCAGTAATCTACGTGAGGAGTGTAATATGCAAGGTAAAACAAAACCAAAACAAAACTATATCTGATGTGGTTCATGGTTATAAGTAGTAAGTAGGGGAAGTGTTGCATTTTACACAGAACATTGAAGCCCAGACTACACCCTGACAAGGAGCATTTCTCGGATGTTTTGATTTTATCAAAAATAACTTTTTCTTTGAATCAAAATCGTCAATGTTAAAGATATTTTATGACAAATTAAATTATATGAATTTTCTGGAGATGTCCTCAGAAGTCTTTATCGTTCTTGATGACTTTTGCGTAACTAGTAAACCAGAACAGATAGACAGAATCGTACATTTTTAATTGAAGCATTTCGGAAATATTCCTCATTATTTCTCTGAATTTTCCAATTATTATACTTTTTTTCGTATTATGAAGCAGTTTTTCATTTTTTATCTTTAGGTCATGTAAAGAGAATAGAATATCAAATGTCTCACATAATGACCATCTGCGAAAGATTTAACTATCGTTTAATCCTGGTGTATTCCCATATTCTCCTTGCACCAACAACACAATTAGCAATATAATAATTTGCAAATGTTCAACTCAATTAACAAGTATATAGGGCAGGGCCGTTCAGGGTGCATTGCACGGTGCAAGGTGCAAAGTGCGATTACGAAAAGTTGACCTCGGTGTAAACTTCACTCTCTCCTCACGTTTTTCGCTTTCTCGCTTTACCGTCTCCCTCTTCCACACTTTCACCGGTGTTTCCCTCTGATTGCGTAGTGTTAACGTGCGGTGTGCAGTGTTAAATTGACTAATTTGATTTTTAATATCAAATATGACCTTTTGTTTTAATAAAATAGAAAGAACTGGTACAAACCTTATAAAGAATGCTCTTCTTCATGATGGTGTCGGTCTGGGTGGCTCAGTTGGTTAGACGCTGGTCTACTGATCCCGAAGTCACAGGTTCAAATCCGGTCCAAACCGGTGGTTTTTAAGTGTGCTTAAAAACTGCAGCTCCATGTCATTAGATTTACTGGCATGTAAAGGAACTCCATTATTAGGTAGTTGTATTGCAAGTGTTTTTCATTGATAAGCAAGCTATCACTTCGGGCTTCCTCGAGTCTTCAATTGTTTTTCTCTGCAGTTGAGCCGAGCTTAACCGAGTTGCCACGATGCATAGTGCAAGGATTGCACCCGGTGCGATTTGAAGCTTTGAGAGGTCCTGATGTTGAAGAATGAGCATTTGTAAGAACAGTACGTACAAAAGTAGGGAAAGCCATATAAATGCAACACATCAGAATTTTTTTTGTCTCAATGGAGGTACGATTTTTATGTTTACCCTTATGTAATATTTGGTTTGTATGTATCTCGTGTTGCAATGACAAATCGGGGCTCATTTACAGAGCAACCTAAATAAAAGCGCCTAAAGTAGTTATTTATGCCGTAGTTATTTTTTAATCCACGGGAAAGTTTGAGATCGAATCATTATGGTGGTTCTGAAAACCCGCGAGTTCACAATACAGGTTTTCTAATAAAATTACACAATCTTTTTCACTTCACTTGGTCGTAGTTCGTCCTTTTTGAAGCGTAAAGAATGCAATATGAATAATCAACGTCTCCTGATAATTAGTGGTGGGGTTAGTAAGAATTGATTTAGTCAAAGCAGCGTTGCAAGATAAAGTTCGCGAACAGTTTGGAAACGCTTTGTTCTGCCGCGCTCATAGCCGTCTTTGTTTTGACCGCTGCAGAGTGGTCAGGCCAGGTATCAGGTATCACAAGCAGTGGTGTGTTAGTTTGACCTTGCGTCTCTGACGTACTGCCGCTCCAACATCACAGTCAGAGAAGTAAGAACGCAGTTGGAGGTGTTTTACAACAATGCAGGACATAAACACCCTGTAGGGAATACAAAAACATGCAGATTCCTATTTCTTTGATTTGTACGTGGATGGAGATTTAAAAATACAACCATACGGTTTAAAGAAGTAGATTACATTACACTATAAGGAAATAAAAACAACACGGTAACCACCAAAACCGCTGTTAAATGTTATCCTGTATTGGCAACTATAATTTACGATAACATTTTTGGCACCGAATCTAATCCCATTTGCGGCGACGGTACAACAGTGTAGGTTCGTATATCGTTTTGTTGGAAAGGTCACCAAACTGTTGTGCAGACATGCAAAAGCTTATATTTACTAGACCCTGAGGCTACCACAGGTTATAGAAGCATTTCTTCCATTACTTCTTCCCGGGCAGAGGGAAAGAGTTGGCAAACTCCCATCAGGGCATTCAAATTCCCTCTAGCAATGACTATTTTTCTTCCCAATGTCTGAATAAAATTCTAGGTTGATTATTCAGCCAGAGTGCAGAACTGTTTAATTGTTGCAAAGACAGCAGAGAACTTCGGATACCCTTTCCAATAACAGTTTTAATTAGAGATTTGTATAATAGAAGTGCAGGCTTGGATCTTCCTGAAATTGAGCGGGAGCTTTTAGAAGCAAACATTGGGTTTTGAAAGTCCTTACTGCGCATAGCAGGGCAAATATTTAAACATAATTTTTGATTATGCTAAGTGAGCTTTTCATTAAATTTGTCTTCGACAAAGTGATGTTTATTTAATCAATTCAATATCATATCAATTCAATAGGTAGGCGTTGCATTGAACTCAATAATTCGATATGGGTGTTTCATCGAAAACACATCTTTGTAGGTACCCTCAAAAAACTATTTTATAGAAAAACAATTTCACTATAAGTATTGGAAAATTCAAATTAATATGGAATTCCTCGGAAATGGTTAACTCCACAAAAAAATTTAGGCTTATAACAAGATATTTATTTTCATCTAGTAATATAGTGTAGAATACCTCTTAGGGTTTACTAATTAGGCAAAGGCCATCCAGGATAAATACAGGGTATTCCCAGAAAATTCAACATTTACATTTCGTGTATCAAAAATGTATTAAACATTTCTAATTTTAGATTTGAAAGTTTCAGGGCGAGCGTTATTAACTAATTTGTGTTGTTGATCTGGATGGTTTAAGTTCACAATTGAATCCGTGAAGTAGCGCTGCGATCGCGTATTTTGTTCCGCGATAGGGTTCTAGGATATTTTTGTCGCAGTTTAGGTTTCAAAGCGCTTATTGAGTAAAAGTTATTAAACGTGTGCTTAATACTACACATTGTGCAAATTTGTAAGGTGCAGTATTGAAGTATTTCACATTATTTGTCATGGATTATAGTGATGTATGCACGTCATTCTATAGCAATCCGCTTAACCTACAAGTTTAATATATTATTATTTATTGAAGTACGCTATACAATATACACTGTGCCAATTGCGATAGACAGCTAACAGCCATTGGAACACTATACAACAAATGATAGTAACCATTATAAAACCTAAAGAGATAGATGACAAAGGTAGATATATAAGTGTTTTCCTGTACAATGCAGCATCTCCCAATCAAGTAAAGCAAAGCCACCTCTGAAAATGGCCTCCTTGCGTTTAATTAGCACCTATTGATTATAACATATCACTTGAGCGAAGCGCGCATGCGTTCTTAAGATGCTTATGATTTACTGCTTATAATGTAGGCTAAAGTACGTTGTTCAGATTAAAGAGAATGAAGTATTTACTTAGGAGCGTTGTGATATTGTCCATTGTAGATACAACCTGGAACCCTCCCACCCACTCTGTTTAGTAGGTTTGCTTATGCAGTAATATAATCACGTAACTCGTACAACAAACATGGCCATCTTTCCGCTACAGAGAACGCGCAATGGCGACTTCTAATCTACATGAGAAGCAAAATTCGCGGTATTAGCGATGTCCGCTAGTTTTTACATATGCTTTACTCAGTTATTCTGTTCAGAGACACTCATTTTGTTTTCTAAAATTCCTATTTTTGTCTTCAAGGAGTCTCGAAGCATGTATTTCCAATGAAATATCAGTACCGGATTTTTTGTGCATTACAATACTTCCTTTGCTTACTGTAGAGAAAGTAATAAATAACGTAAGTACAAACATACTTGACTCTGCATCAGGAAAACCTCAAGAAAAGTGTTTCCCGTTTGAGTGGAGCCTCCTTAGTTTAGACTTTAGTTTTAATGAACAGCAGGTTGCATATACCGCAGGCGATATAGTTGTGGGGATGCCCGACGTTAAAGCGGTTAATTACGCTCCATGAATGTTTCATAAAGATTTGAATTGGAAATGCAGTAGTTCCCTGTTGATATGGTTACGTATAATGCGATATCTAAATAATCAGGCTGTTTATACCAAATCTATATAAACTGTCTGAATATACATACAGAGTCCACAATAAAAGTATTCGCGTACGACTGAAAATCTGCGTGCACTCACATGACATTCTCCGTTAACTCTTACATAAATTATTCTTAAAAACTCGTATTCTTTTATCTACTTCATGATAATGTTCATAAAAGTTTACTGAAATTGTTTTATTTCACATTTCTTTAATAGGAGTAGAATACAGTAGGCTTAAGCTAAGATATAGTCAAATTTTTAAGAGCTGGTGGCTATGTGATAACATTTAATTCTCTTTGCATGGTCAAGACATAAAACCAGCGCCAACCTACTATTTGAGAAAGATGTTTGAAAATTCAAAACCAAATGGTTGTCTCTACAAACATTTATATATAATGTCTTGTGACGCCGGCTCATGGCAGCGGCAACACAATAAAGGCTCGGGGCCGAGCTGCCTCAGCTCAGATCGTCCCGACATATCTACCCATATAGAGGAATCTACTATGTAATCGATAGTCCACGTTGAACCTTATTAATATTATTTGTTGTATAGTGCTGTTTAAGAATATACATTTAAGTAATTTTCTTGATAAAGATTAATTAAAATTTTAGGTCAAGATGCAGTAATATATAAGTTGAATAATGGGTTACAATAATTTTTATTTATTATGGATTGTTACTGAAATATAAATGTATGCAGAGTGAAAGGTACTTCTTCGGCGAGAATAATACGAATTTTCGTTTGTGTAAAACGTTCATTTTTTCGCAATGAAAATAACACTGGGCTTCATTGCACATGCTAGTGTCCTGTGTTGTACTCAATTGGCGTGTGCTTCTAGGCCAGCACTGCCTCAGATGTAATCAAAACACTCGCCCAGTGCATTTACCGTACCACTGAAGTGGTCACATTCTCCATCCAATCCACACGAATCGAAGCGTTAGAACTGACAGGTGTGAGTGTTACTAAGATGATGTGTTCGTTCAAGTAATGATGATGATTTAGGGAAGCATAAAAATGAAATAATGGAAACAGGTTCTCTAGGGTTAAAACATGCTGACATAAAGAGATACAGATTTTTCCAATGCTGATTATTACCATCCATTGCAAAATAAAACAGTAGTAATTGCTTTTATACATAAATAATTAATCTTGCTCTTCATTTTCCTAAAATAGTTGCGCTCTTTTTTAGATTACTGGTATGAAAGCGCACTAGTGATTACCTTGTCATTAATTTCATAAATTACAACTGAAGCTGTCATCCTATCCTCCTGGTGTATGAATTTGTTGCCTGCACTACCCTTCCCCCTAATTTTATTAATGCCAGGTGGTACCTCTCCTAACCTGCCTTACTTCCGAAAGTACTCGCCGTCAATGTGTGAACACGCGACGTTACGTTGCCAGATTTCTCTTAGACATTAAACTTTGCATGACATTTTAACAATGAATAGTGGCTAAATTTATTCGAATGAAGGTAAAGCATTACATAATTGTTCACACAATGTTTGCATGACACTTACTGAAATAATGAACCATTTATGTCCATTCGTCAGTCCAATCGCCTTCAAATATTTGATACAAATTACTTTTTTCTAGCGGAATGGCTGTTTATTGATAATAATAGCGTTGGACATATTTACTGCACTCGTGTATAATTTAAGGTAGGGACGAAGCAGTACGTTCTACCCGGTAAATATTTAGTGAACCATTTCCGCGATATTCCTTGTTACTTGTTTGTATTTGCCAATACTTATACTTTTCTCAAATAGGAATACCTTGTTCGTTCTTTTTTCCTCTCTTGTGCTTAGAAAGAGAACGGGATTTCAAAGGCATCGCATAACAACCAGCTCTTAAAACATTTTACCATCACTTAAAGTCTACTGCATCTCCATATTCCCGTTGAACCTACAAGAGAATTAGGAATAAGATATTTCTGAAAATGTTGATTAAAATGTAGAATATAGAAAAATAATCATTTGCAAGAATAGTTTGTATAAGAGTATAGCTTTACAATATTTGCGAACAGAGTTTCTTCAAATGTAACCATACTAAAGGTCTGTATCACTTGGTGCATCTTCTTGGTCAACAAATAATGATAGACTTCTTAAACGTAAGGGTTACCAAGGAAGTTACTAATGACATTTTAAAGTACCTTCGTAAATCAAACGCAACGTGCATGTAACCAATCCGCCACTGCAACACAATACACGGCTGGGAGTTAAAGAGAGGTATATTACACGTGTAGTGGAAGGAAGTAAACCCAAACTCCCCTCTTTGGCAAACGTTGGACATCACTGTGATACGCTTCCGGCTTCCACAGGAATCTAGTAAAACATGATCAAAACACGTCAGCAACTCGATCAATATGAGGAAACGCCCGTCAGGTATGCAACACATCTAACGTAAAGGTAATGCAGGTAGCTTATAATAGTTTTACAACTATGCTGACTCGGTCGTTTCGCTGTCTCTAGTATCTAACGAAGGAGCAGTTATTAAATCACTGAAATCCGTGTCCTTAATGATCTATTTAAATATATCCATATTACGGATTAGTTATTTATTCAAGTATATCCCTGTAAATCTACGGATTTACCATATATTGTGCCAGAGCATGCATGGATACTTTGATTTGGTTTAAGGGCGCTCAACTTCTAGGTCATCAGCGATGGATACTTTGAGATAACAAGCTTCAACTTTTAGTATAAATATTCGATTGTAAAATAAAACTTCCATGAGTGGAAAGCTAATGGACAAACGTAGCATTGTGCATGCTCACAGAGCAACCTTGAATCACGCAGAGACCTGAGCAACCACGTCACGTGACCACTACTGTAACGAGGTTACGAAATGCAAACATTCGCCTTACAATGGAAACTGGGCATTTAGCATCAATTTTTAACTGAGGGCCATGCAACTGAGTAGGACAGTTATGTTGCTTTACCACAAACTGAAGGTTAAACTGAAACTTCACGGCATTTCCTAGAAAATAGAAAGTATGCTTTTAAAATCTCTGATGCATTTAGTCTAGCCCGTTCTTTAGAGAGCAAATTTTAACAAAAATTAAGGTCATTCCAAACACGTGATGTTAGTCACATGACATTCTCTACCCATTCTTCGATCAACAATGCTTAAAAACGTCTATTATTCCATTTCATATTAATTGATATAAACATTTGTAAAACTGCTTTTATTACCCGTGTCCTTGTAGGTATAATGGCAATTGGGGACTATAATAGTTAAGCGATAGTAAAATGTTTTAAAACAAGTCGTGATGCCTCTCTTTGCATGATCGAGAGAATCATGACTTCGCATTTGAGAAGGTATCAAACCAATATAATGAATTTGGAAAATGGTTGACTCCTAAAAGCATACCGGGTGGAAGGTACTATTTTGGCCATACATTAACCAGGTGTTCAACATGAGGGTAACAAATATTTCCAATACAATTATCGTCATTAAAAATCATTTCACCGAAAAAAAAAAGATTCTTGACGAATGGACATAAATGGTTTATTATTTCACTAACTCTCGTGCAAACGTGTGAACAATATGTAATGCTTTTTACCTTAGCTTGAGTAAATTTAGTCACTATTTAACGTTAAAATGTAATACAAAGTTTAATTTATAAGAGTTTTGGCAGCGTCACAACAATATTAAACTGTGAGTAAATTTATTTGAATCAAGGTAGAAATTCATACAATAACATCGATTATTTTATGTTACCCTCCCCATCCTTTACATGACATTTTACTGCCGTTCCAGGGATATATATAAATTGGAGAATGAGCGGAAAATGTAGATTCTTATAATTGAATTCCCATAGAGAGATATTAAACCGGATATTTGCCATATAAATTATTAAAATTTGTTTTCAACGATGATTACACCAACTTATTTAATTCAGTTGTACCTGGTAATATTTTTCAGATTAAGATGCGTTTTAACCTTTATTAATCACAAATTTTGGAAAGAAAAAAAGTGACCGAAATGCTCTTACTGACGAGTTTCTGCCTTTGTAACTTTAACTGTGATATTAGATTCTTTGCAAAAGAAACTTCATTTTCCCTTCCTTTTTAATCAAGTATAAATCAGTAAAATATTGCATTTGAGGCAGTATTTTGTGTGAGCCCTCTGAAATAACTCAAAATATATAGAACAGATAGTATGTATAGCAACAGAAAGTCCACTGAAATAAGTGTTAAAATTTAGGCAGCTTAGGCTAACTTCTGTTCATGTGTGATACAACGAAAGGGAAATAAGCGATTCTGATAGATATTATAACGATGATAAATACTAATTATACATTGTAAAGAAAATAATGAATTGTGAATTTTTGTGGTCTTTGATATAAACAGAGGTTCATCAAGTGCAGTGAGATTAGAAAAGAATATTGACTTTTCACAATTGTTGCCATTTTGCTCTTCAGCGAAGCAGTCCGCCATGTTTAGCGAAGAAATTGTAAAAGTGCTCATGAGAAGGCTGACGATTTTTAAGTGTGAATAAATTGTTTAAGACATACACAGAAGTAATATTGATTCTTTCATAAATATAATATATCCTTACTGGCCTGTGATATTAATATAATTTTATAGTTCTCCGACTGATGCTAGACCGCGAGGAATAAAACTTCGTGAACACTTTCACTACAACGAAGATTATTAAAATAATCGTTCTAAATATCACCTTAAAGTTTGGCTCGGATTGCAGTAACATCGCTAAATATTGTTCTACACTGCTTTGAAGTACAACTAAAAGAGAACTCAAACCTTTCATAGATCATGACTGCCGCTTATAGAGAAGCTTGTTCGTTTGGCTACTAACTCCCGCCTCCTGTGGAGGCTTTTAAAATATGTTGCCAACAAATGACAACGTGTACGATAACGCCTTTTTAAAAGTGGGCTGTCTTTTAAACGGATGGGTCAGTGAATGAACAGATAGCATCTCTCAACTGGATTCGTTGACGTTGTGGACGTTACCTCAGCCTCTCCATGGTAATCGATGCTGAAATAAGTATACTGATATGCATATCCGATAATGTGTGAGCAGGAGGGATACCTACATTACAACTGCAGGACTCTGCCTATTCTAAAACACTCTTCAACTTTTTTATTAATCCACTTCACAATCATACCGTCATGGTAGAAAGTTTGAATTTCCAGTACTAGTAACTTCTTACATAATGGTTATTGAGCATGTGAAATACAATATTTGATAACGGAAAATCATTTACATTTTACCGGATACTTTCTCCCTATTCATTTGCTTTTATTACATATTTCTAAGCGTTGTGGGATAGGTGAATACAGTAGGCTGAAAGCGATAGACAAATACTTTAAAAGCTGGTCACTATGCGAAAGGTTTGAAACTCTGACCATAAAGAATAGAATAGTGGCACTCCATTTCAGAACAGTTCAAGTATTAGAAAATTCAAACCAACAGCCACGTGTATCTCGGAAATGGTTAACCTTACAAAAAGGTATTTGATAAAAACTGATTTAATGAGATCTGTTATTTCCATTGAGTAAGGTTTTGTCTGTCCATGATTGTTTAACAGTTATACAACAATCCTCCAGTATCAAGATCACAATGAAAAATTTTAGAAAAATGTTCTATTTTATATACCTTAGGTACATGCAAACGCACACGCTGAATGTTTCTATGAGCGCCTTTTTGGATTCACGATGTCTCAAAACGCAGTGAACCATTTACAAGATATTCGCTCTTATTTGTTTGAATTTGTGAATACTTATGCTTTTTTACTTTCTCTACTGGTAAGTAGGGGAAGTATCGTATTCCACCCAAAAATTCGCTGTCGAGATTTCACTGGAAATCTGAATACAAAAAAAGCATTTTTAGAAAATGGTCCGTGTGTCTGTCTGTGGACAGCATAACTCAAAAACGAAAAGTCGGTTAAAAACCAAAGTTGGTATTTAAGTTTAATGTTCTTCAAGAATGCGATACGACGATTTTGAAGAAAGTAGCCCCACCCTAAACTACCCTTTACATGGAAGATTTTTAGAAAATTTTATTTTTCTTGAAAATGGCTCTAATGATTTTGATTAAATGCCATATGTTTGAGATATTTTTATGACAAATGAAATGTATATCTTGAATTTTCTGGCTATAGTCCCTGTAGTCGTATTTACTCTGGACGACTTTTGCATAACTGGTAAACCGTAAGAGATAGACCAAATCATACTATACAAAAATGTAGATCTTGCTAAAATACACAATTTATGTCTCAATAAATTTTGTTGTAGGTTGAACCATTTCGGAGATATTCCTTGTTATGTGTGTGAGTTTCGGAAAACTTAAAGCTTTGGTGAAATGGAACATCATTGTTCATTTTTATATGTTAAGTGTGCAAAGAGAACGGAATCTCAAAGCTTTAAAAGATTTGCCTATCGCACAAAGTCTACTGTAATCTAATATTCCCCTTGCACCTACAAGGAAATAAGCAATAAGATAATTTGTACAAATGTTTATCTTAACTAACACGAAGATGTTGGAATAAGAGTTTGTAAGAATGGTTAGTACAAAAGTAGAGAAAGTCATGTGAGTGCAACACATCAGATTTTTCAAATATAAATATGTAATTTTTATTCCTGGCCTTGCAAAGAACGGCATTTCAAAGAGATCACACATCAACAAGCTCCTAAAAAACATTTCACTATCGCTTAAAGCCTACTGTATTCCCATATTCTCCTTGCACCTACAAGAAAATTCACAATAAGGTAATTTCCGAAAATGCTTTTATCGATTAAAATGTAGTAGGTATATAGAGAAATAAGCATTTACAAGAATAGTCTGTATAAGAGTGAGTATAGCTTTACATACACTTGGGAATAGAGTTTCTCCTAATTTAACTATATTAAAGGTCTGTATCGCAATAGGTTACACTTGGTGTATCTTTTAAGGCTACGTCAAATATTGATTGACTTGCTAAAAATAAGGAGTACCAAACAAGTCAATAATGAACAAATGTGTAGCGCATAAGATTTAAAAGTGCTTTTGTAAATCAAACGCAACGTACGTGTCACCAACTCGCCACTGCAACACAAGGCACGACTGGAGGTTAAAGAGAGGCAAAGTCCGCGTATGGTGGAAGGAGGTAAACCACACTCCCCTCTTTCGCAAACGTTGGACATCACTGTGTTAAATTATCCATCGCATTCGTGTACCGGGATCGATTGCACGGGCGCTCCGTTGAAATCAATGTCACGACATGGTAGAAACTGGGACCATATTAAGGTAGACGTGGACGCTTGCTGTAACAGTCTTGCTTACATAAGTAATTTGGTCGTGTTTTGGTATTCTTCCCTTATTTGCTCATTTCCTTCTGACGGCAGAAATGTCAGGTCATGCAACATCTGTCTTTTAACTTTGGAAACAACTTATCTTTTATTGAAAGAAATTGACCATAGGATAGCTTTGTGGCAATAAAAGCTGACCTACATTAGATTGTCATAATCCATATGAAAAATCTTACGAAGAAATCTGATGTGTTGCACTCACATGTCTTTCTCTACTCTTGTACTAACCATTCTTACAAACTCTTATTCCTACATCTTCTTCGTGTTAGTTAAAATAAACATTTGTACAAATTATCGTATTGGTTATTTCCTTGTAGGTGCAACGGGAATATTAGAATACAGTAGGCTTTGTGCGATAGTCAAATCTTCTAAAGCTTTGGGATTCCGTTCTCTTTGCACACGCAACATATAAAAAAATGAACAACGATGTTCCATTTCACGAAAGCTTAAGTTTTCCGAAACTCACACACATAACAAGGAATATCTCCGAAATGGTTCAACCCACAAGAAAATTTATTTGTATTGTCTATTTTAACACGATCTACATTTTTTGTACAGTAAGATTTGGTCTATTTCTAACGGTTTACCAGTTATGCAAAAGTCGTCCAGAGTAAATACGACTACAGGGGCTATAGCCAGAAAATTCAAGATATACATTTCATTTGTCATAAAAATATCTCAAACATATGACATTTTAATCAAAATCGTTAGCCATTTTTGAGAAAATCAAACACACACACGGACCTTTTTCTAAAAATGCTTTTTTTGGATTCAGGGGGCCTCAAAACATGTATTTCCGGTGAAACCTCGACATCGAATTATTGGGTGGAATACAATACTTCCCCTACTTACCAGTAGAGAAAGTGAAAAAAGGGGGAGAAAAGACATTGCATTTGTCATTTGGGGATCGACAAATGCCGGTGACTTCAGATCAAGGAACCCGGCAAATTTGTGCATTAATCCCATTTTGTTCATTCACCACCGCGTTGAAGAGGGTTAAATTTAAAAAATCTGATGTGTTACACTCACATGACTTTCTCTACTCTTGTATTAACCATTCCTACAAAACTCTTATCCCTACATCTTCCTCGTGTTAGTTGAGATAAACATTTACAGAAAATATCTTATTTACTTATTTCCTTGTATGTGCAAGGGGAATATACAGTAGGATTTAAGCGATAGTCAAATCTTTTAAAGCTTTCAAATTCCGTTCTCATTCCACGGCTGACATATAAAAGAATGAATACCGGTGTTTCATTTGACGGAAGTACAAGTTCTCCAAAACCCACACAAATAACCAGGAATATTTTTATCTATATAAAAAAAATCATTTTGACATAAATTGTGTGTTTTAGCAAGATTTGCTTTTTTTTTTTTTGTATATTAAGATGTGGTCTATCTCTTATGCAAAAGTCATCCAGAGTAAACAGGATTTCATGGGCTATATCCAGAAAATTCAAGATATACATTTCATTTGTCATAAAAATATCTCAAACATATGGCACGTTAATAAAAATCTTTAGAGCCATTTTCAAGATCAACATTTTCGAAAAATTTGGGTGAACCTTGTTATGAATATTTAAGAATGTGTATAATTTTGCAGTGTGGGTAATATGGACTTTAAAAATTCACCACTAGTATAGTCGATGTCCAAAATGTTTAGTAATTGTTGTACCAATCGTATTATTTAATATGCAATGATAACTCTAGTTATATACGAGTAAAGCCACAATTCTTAGTCACGTTACCGCGTGCATGGGGCTGTTTCCTTCAGTGCTGTTTGTGGCCTCTCGGTCTAGACCAGGCATGTCAAACATCACTCCCAGGGTGTGAAGAGAGGAGTCCACCCCTCCTTAACTGCAGTAGCACGCGCTAGTAGAGCCGGTTTTCCCTTTGTTTTTCTCGTTTTCCGATTTGAAGGGAGGGAAAATAGGGGAATATTTTCACACTTGGCGAGTGCTGTTTGACACGCCTGGTCTAGGCGAACACATTCACCGTACAAATGACACTACTACACACGATGCGGTACTAAAAATTGTGGCTTTAGTTATATGACATACAACTGACCACAATTACATTCATTGAGAAAAATCTGATTCTATCAGAATATATACTGGTAATGGCACCAGCTCCTATAGCAGGTTTCTCTTTCATGCTGATTGCTAAAAAATGTATCGAAATCTTACTGATTAGCCTCTTTTGTTTTATACTATATTGCACAATTTTGCGTTGAGGATGCCATTTCAACCAAAATACATACTGCTAAACGTACATAATGCCATTTGCCATTATGTTTAATTGATGAGTATTAACATCAATATTTTAATTCAGTCAGAGAACATGGTGCACAGTAACGAAATGTAAAATTGGAAGTGTTTGACTCATACTTTATTTATAGGTAGACATTTAATTTTTCTGTAAACATTGAAGCATATAAAGCATGCCAATGCGTCTTTATTTAATTACCCTCCCCGTAAGGAGAACTTACACGCCCTAGAAGAGGCATGGGCACGTGAGGAGAGGTAATAATTGAACTTGCCTTACTCAGCCCACATTCTGACGAAGGTTGTTTCGATATAACACGTGCAGTGGTGTTTCTTTCCATCTGCGTGGTAGTAACTTCTACGCTGTTATTAGCTATTTTGCTTAGGTTAGGCAAGCTACATAATCTTGAATCTTATAACCTTCCTTTATCTTTTGCACGTAATATCCTTACGTTTCTTTATGATTCACATACTAACTTGTTTCTGTTTCACAATAAATAACGCAATAAAGTTCCATTGCTATTTAGCCATAACATTATTTTTAAACTATTTGATCAGCACAATAGACTCTTTGATTCTAAACTTATCTTCAAACTTTGAAATACGATAGTCTATATTAACTAAATTAATAAGAAACTATGCCCCTAAATACATATCGTACCCTTTGTGTCTACAAATACGAGTAGTACCTTTTGAAATTGTAGATGAAGATCTGTTAGTTTGAGTTATACTTATGATCAAAGCGCCGTTTGATATTGTAACCTTTATATTTGCAAATTGAAATCCACATTAAACAGCAAACTTCCCTGTTTTTGTAACTTACAACAAATCCGTTCCACCACTCTTCATGAAACAGCCACTGATTACGGCGTTTCGCAACCTGAATACTAGTGTAGGGGAGGTATGACAGGTGGAGTGAGGCAAGAACGTGTTTCAGTGGAGTGGCCCAGTTGAGCCAATTTTGCCCATGCCTGCTCTAGAACTTACAAGCCGTGCCTAGGCCTCAGAGAACAGTGTGTAGCAGATGAACCTACTTTTAAAGAATATGCATACTGGACCTGCCCAAGCATTTCCACTACTCCTTTCTTCAGGTTGACTGGAAGGACACGTCGGCATATAAAAGTTGAGTGAGGTATTTTACAATAATACCCCAGAGTGAAAGAACATGTGGTTGTTAATCGAAAACAATTCGCTTCGTAGTTTGGAGAAAATGTTTTCCAGTGAAGCAGTGCTGGGAACTCGCGGCATAGCTAGAGCGACCTTCATTTTTTTTTTTACCTGCATCACAGAATTATCAATGCAAGACCGTGAGCGGACAGCGCTAAAAGAGCACCAGTAGTTCACGCGTGCACTGATGGGAAAACATTCTGCATTGTGTGTGATGTGCAGTTTCAGCCCAATTGAACAATATGTGTTGTAGTGGAATATGACATTCTCTGTACTGATTCTAGAACCAAAGAAACCACGGCCTGAAAGACATTTATGGGGAAACTGTTCTTAATATTCGTCTATTTGTGCGAAACTATGTACAATGTTTAATGCAGTATTATTCCATTTAATGCACTACATTTAGCAATATTCTACTGAGCAACCCCAACCCAAAACTGTGCAGTTGCTTGCAAAAGCAGACCGGAAAATCAAATACAGATTACATGATGTTAAGAAGAACCTATGTTGGAAGGTGCAGGAGCACAATATTGGAAGAAATTGGGAAAATGAATTGGAGAAGCAGACAATATGGTAGGATATATTGCCAGTGTTTAGAAGTTCTGGAAGCAGGCAACCCTGGATGCATAAGAAAAGGTGTTTCTTTCCGCTCTAGCATTGTAAATAGAAGCTGCAGAAATTCCCTTACCCATTTCACCTGTTTTGAAAAGATGAGAATCGTAGATTGAAGCTATTGTTATTACCGCGAGAAGTTCGAAGTTACGAAGAATGTGATAAATATTAAATACTGAAGCTGAATTAATGGGAGCAGCACAGGAAATCCTGGCTGACAAACAAATTACAAGTACCTACATTTTTCTACATAAAAGCAAGCACAATACAAATATCTATAGGAAAATGCCAATGTCTCTAGTGGACCAATGCCATTGTGGAAAAGTTGAGTGATCTGAATCATTGCAGTTGTAAAGTGGTTCAAGCTGATGTGTAAAATTGAAGTTGTTGGAAAAGAACAGGGGATATAAGTCATTGTGTTCTATTGGTAAAGTGTTTTCAGGTGAAAGTTTTTCTATTGCCAATTACGAACTAAATTCACCAATTGTTTCATCTGAAGTAGAGAGGAACTCCTCTATATAAATTATTACTTTCAGACAATAGATAATGATTTTCATTTGAGCCTTTTCAAAAAGCTTTCCTTGGCCACTTAAACTCATTTATTGCAAACAAGTATCTTTTGTTATTTATTTTTAAGTAGCACATATTTACAAGGGCCAATTTGAAGGACTTAGTAAATAGTACCTATTATTTCATAAGTGTCATATAACAAGTCTCAAACTTGAACGAGTAAGTAGGGTTTAAGGGCTCGTCGACAGCTAGGTCATTAGAGCCCGTCAAACGATCCTGTTGTAAACATGTGGTAGAGGGAAAGACAGATACAAAGATACTGCAACACAGTGATGTCCAACGTTTGCGAAAGAGGGGAAGGTTAGATTTACCTCCTTGCAGTAATCACGGACTTTGCCACTCTTTAATCCCCAGACGTACATTGTATTACAATGGCGGGGTAGTTGCATGTACGTTGCGTTTGATTTACAAAAGCACTTTCACATCTTATGTGATAAACATTTATTCGTCAGTAACTTCTTTGGCACTGTTTACGTTTAAGAAGTCAATATTTGGCGAAAAAGTCGTGTATAGCCTTTGTTGTTTGGTAAGAGTTTTAACGGCGCCTCCCATTTGGGGGAAGTTAAATTTGTTAAATTTTGCATATATACTCTGAATGATTTGGTATGTGCTTACGAAGCCCTTAATTTAATAATTATTTCTGACATCTCAAACAGGAACTCAGAATATTCCTTCACAAGCGAAATGAGGCGTTTCCCGAAAGTCGCGAGGATTGGCAATGCGGGCAGAAGCCAAAGACAAAAAATTCTGGCACTTTGTCAGCTATCCCTTGTAATATAATCTGGGCCGTCTCCATAGAGGTCAGCTGTCTAGACTATTAATTATTGTAAAATCCCAGAAAGAGTATGACGAAAAGGTTTTTATACAGGTTACTAATGAAAATCCCACCCAAGGTTTCCTCGAAATTTAACTGCGGAGAAACTTTTAACATAAAAATGGCAACTTGAGGTTCCTGTAAAATTCCAAAGCGGTAGGTATTGCAGCACAAACAAGGATAACATGCGGTATAGCTTTAACTCCGTCACCGTCGCTTTTCTCCTATAGCTTGGGTAACAGAAAATAATGATGCTCCAGTGAAATGTTTTCTTAGCAAACCGTTTCTAGAATTTCCATGTGAGAGTTGCATGTGTTACTATCAATTTTAATAGAATAAAAGTGAATGTAAACTGTTCACCAGCTCACGGTCTTAGGAGAATGAACGGGAGAAGAGACACATTCTAAGTAGAACTTCCGTGCAAACGTTGTTCTGCTGGATACGTTGCCAGCGTACCTCCAATAATATTCGCACTAGTTTACTAGTTTACTCGCTGCCAATTTCTCATAATTTCAGTTGTAAAATTGTAAGAGTCCTAGCATTGTGGGGAAGTATTGAAAAAATCTGATGTTGCACTCACATAACTTCCTCTACTCTTGTACTAACCATTCTTAAAAACTCTTATTCCTATATTTTCTTCGTGTTAGTTGAGAAAAACATTTTCAGAAATTATCTTACTGTTTATCTTCTTGTAGATACAAGAATGAATAACGATGTTCCATTTCACTGAAGTATAAGTTCTCTAAAACTAAAACAAATAACAAGGAATATCTCCGAAATGGTTCACTCTAAAAATGTATTCAGACATAAATTGTGTGTTTCGCCAATATCTACATTTTTTGTATAGTAAGATTTGGTCTATCTATTATGGTTTACCAGTTATGCAAAAGTAATTCAGAGTAAACAGGACTACATGGACTATTGCCAGAAAATTCAAGATATATATTTCATTTGCCAAAGCTATCTCAAACATATCACATTTTAATCAAAATCGTTAGCCATTTTCAAGAATAGCAAAATTTTTGAAAAACTTTCCATGTAAAGCGTAGTTCATAGTGGAGCAATTTTCTTCAAAATCTCGGTGCCGTATCCTTGAAAGACATTAAACTTGAATACCAACTTTGGCTTTTAACAGACTTTTCGTTTTTGAGTTATGTTGTCCCCCCCCACACACACACACACAAGCGGAGGGACCTTTTTCTAAAAATCTGATCTGCTGCACTCACATGACTTTCTTTACTCTTGTACTAGCCATTCTTACAAGCTCTTATTGCTGTATTTGTACAAATAAGATAAGCATTTGTACAAATTATCTTATTGCTCATTTCCTTGTAGGTACAAGGGGAATATTAGAATGCAGTAGGCTCTGAGCGATAGTCAAATCTTTTAAAACTTTAAGATCCCGTCTCTTTGCATGCTTAACATATAAAAAGTGAACAATGATGTTAATGAAAGTTTTAAGTTTTCCGAAACTGACACAAATAACAAGGAATATCTCCGAAATGGTTCACTCTACAAAAAAAATTATTTTGACATAAATTGTGTGAATTTGTCTGTCTCTTAAGGTTTATGAGTTATTCAAAAGTCATCCACAGTAAACAGGACTACAAAGGCTATAGCCAGAAAATTCAAAATATGCATTTCATTTGTCATACAAATATCCTAAACATATGACATTTTAATCAAAATCGTTAGGTCCATTTTTAAGAAAATCAGAATTTTCAAAAATTGTCCATGTTAAGGGTAGTTTAGGGTGGAGCTATTTTCTTCAAAATCTTGGTGTCACATCCTTGAAAGACATTAAACTTAAATACCAACTTTGGTTTTTAACCGATTTGTCGTTTTTGAGTTATGCTGTCCACTGACTGATAGACACACAGACACACAGACACACAGACACACAGACACACAGACACACAGACACACAGACACACAGACACACAGACACACACACACACGCGCGAAAGTTTTCTAAAAGTAATATAAGTGCTGAGGCTTTCACGGCCGGCGTTGTCAACTATGTTAAGTAGATATATTAATTAATATTTGGACTCGGGAGTTCACTAATTGGATCACCCTGAAGATGCTGGACGCAGTTTTCAGCGAAACGTCGGAGGAAGGCAATCCAACTCGACCACGGCCCACAAGCCCGGAAAATCTACTTAACATAGTTTCTAAAAGTACTTTTTTTGGATTCAGGGGGCCTCAAAACATACATTTGCGGTGAAATGTCGACATTGAATTTTTTGGTGGAATACAATACTTCCTCTACTTCACTATACGTAGTAGAGAAAGTAAAAAGTAGTACGTATATAAGTAGATAAACCCCCACCTAGGAGTGCTGTGAAACCTGCTATGATATTGTGGTTGTAGAACAAAGGGGTTCAAAGTGACAGTTCTATATGTAAAACAGATCTTTATAGAAGGTTGAAACAAACCTAAAGAGGGTTTCAAAGCGGACGCATTTTTGTTTTATTGGGCCATACGAGTTTGCTTGCTCCAAGCATGTGTGATCTCAATGCCATAGAACTAGCTTGGACCACTGTAAAATGAATACTTGTAACAGGTAACTTTCACAAATTGCATGATATAACGCTCGAGGATGTATCACTTCGGACTGACAGACGGGCAGGGTTTTTGAAAAGTATAGAAGCGGTAGAAAAAATCAGTGGGAGAAAGATACAGTAGTTGAAAATATCATTTACTTTTTATAAGCTAATGTACTGCATGAACTAGAAATAACATTTAAGTTGAGAGATTTCTTTGCTTTAACCTCGTGTGAATACACATTCCAAAGTTGGCACTACTATCGTAAGTGGGACTAGAAGCATGGCTCCAGCTTCAGATATCGCTGGTGAACAAACAGTAGTTCCGGTGTGACGTCAGCTTATACCGTTGAACTTGCTGGAACTGAACACTAGTTCAGCGTGTGACGTCTTCGCTTTCTGTACTGCTGCCGCAGGGGAAGTGAAAATAGTTTGAATATGTAGTAACATTAATGCTGACGTGTTTAATTACACAATTGGTCACAAATTGTAAACAATTACATTTCAGCTCCATGGTATGAGAAAATATATAATTCAATTTTATATGAAGGACAGTCATTTTAAAAAGTGTAAATAGAACAGAACACACCATTGTATCTGCAAATTAGAAGAGAACCATACAAAACAAAGTTACTAGAACCACTGGCTGCTTGTACTGGCCTTGTTATTGTCATAGAGAGCGTTACACCTGGCTGCACTCACCAATTCCGTACTCACAGAATCGTTTATCTAGACAACATGGTACATGGCTCTCATCTGACGTCACACTGCTCTTCGTTCCGATACGTCACACCGCTTGAAGCTGTCATACTCTGGCTTAATTTAATAATGAATGAGACAATTACACCCGTTAACGTGAAGCGGGGTATAGAATGTGGAATAGTGCAGCAAAAATTGTGTTACGTTGATGAAGCTGCCCTTTTGGTAGATGGGAAGGATAACTTACGAAGTAAGCACATTCCATCACGATTGTCAAAACTTTAATGTAAAATTATCAGCTATATGCCCATAGGTAAATTTCCGTTGATGTAAGATGGTGCTCGAGGGAAGGGGGATTAAGCAGTGCATGGCTTTTGAGCATCTAGGAACTGAGCCGGTTTGTTGGGTTATGTACTAATCGAACGTTTTATGCCTGGATATTAGAGGAAGGCGCCTCAAAGGCGTTACCGACCGATTGAAACATTAGAGGTATGCACATTATTGTGCGAGATTCTGAGAATGCATGGCAGAACTTGGCATGTGTACTTGGACATCAAACATGTAGGTCTTGTTTGAATTCAAAGGGCCTTGTGCCAACTCCTACATTGTCCGCAGTGCTGTGTATTTTAGGATTTTATTGTGTTAATCGTTGCACTAGACTAAACCCCAGGCTCGTATGATCTGTCATCTTTTAATTTTTGCATCATAGACATTACTAACGTGAATATAAATCCTTATTGTAGGTTTAAAATTATAAAATTGTATATTTATTAGGTCTGTTTAGTCATAGTATTGTCTACTTTAGAGGATTCTTTTGATTTTAAGTCCTAGTTTTGTAATCTTATTGGCCTTTACATCTTTATGTATGCAATACATAAGGGTTTATTATAACCAGATATGGGGGAAACTCTCAGTGGTAATGATCTCTGCGTAAGCATAACTGAACTGTGGAACTTTTACGTCACAGGGGGGAGGTCGTATGCGAGGGTGTGCAGTCTCTTTCAATGACAAAGTGGAACTGTGGCGTGAAGTGCACGGTGCGTTATTGTCAGTGAACTTTCTACCTCTTTTATTTACATGCCAATCACAACATTCCCCGCACTCTACGGTCGATGCGTAGTCAACGTAACGTCCGTGTGAGATTTTCCCTCAGGTTTAATTATAACTCACATTTTTTCCTCCAACATTCATTCCACCAATTGCTCCATTATCACCTTTCCAATCATCGATTTCGCCTGCATTTCATATTATTCTCTTCCTCATCTCAGACCGGGTGCTTGACTGACCACCCGCTTCCAGGTCTTCAATCTGTCGGGTCCAGAGATTCCTCTGCTCCCCGAAAGGCTCTGGTTTGTAAGCCTTAGGGGGTGTAAGTCCTACATAAGGGGAGGGTAATCAGGGAAAGAAGTATAGAGCTATCAGTGCAAGCCGCGAGCGGGCTGCTCTCAGAGAGCACTAACTCCCTTGCCCTGGTCGAAACAATTGAGTTGTCAGGGCAAGATGCCGATACGATATTAAATTCCCCAAGTGATTCACATTTTTCCCAATAATGCACAAGACGATTGTTTGATATAGTGGCAATTATCTATGAAGACTGGGACTTTAAATGCTTAAGATATTGTAAATTGCCATTGGAGTATATTATCTCAAAATGAATTTGACAGCGACTTATGTATTACCGGAAAAAATAAGTCACTTGGGAGTTCAAGGTCGCACCGGTATGCTATGAAGTTAACTCACTTGTTTAGAGCAACCGCACAGAAAGCGGAAGATCCATTTTTCAAATCCCGGCTAAGGCGTTTAATTTCTCAGTCTGACTCTATCCAAACTTAACCTGCACACGGCTTATATGAAAGCACAATCATTAATTGCATAACCTTTAGCAAAAAAGCCTGTGGAAGGAGGGTTTTAAAGACATGAGTAAATCTTTCATTACCTTGAATAATGACTTCATCATTTTTATTTTTTCATTTATATCCCGCCTAAAGTGCTTTTACTCTCATCACACTTCCAGATCCTAGGAAGGATAAAGGATAATCTTGTCTAGAGAAAATTAGCGCCCTCGGCCGGAGCTCGCACAGCAGGCAGAGATCATGCTATCTTGTTGCGTGTCCCCTGGGTACACACTCCGGATAAAGGAGTATACCGAAATATACCTGAAAGTGAGCAATGCTTTAGATTCCAGAGTCATATGTAATTCAAACTACAAAATCCCTAATTTCAATGTATGTTTTGAATAGCTTAAATGTCATGAAGAACTTAACTGCAACAGTCTCCTTAGAAACAACTCAGTTATATATGTGAAAGGCTGTAAGTATAGTGGAAGAAGTATGAGTGAAAATTAAGGAAATAAAAGCTGCAGAAGTTAGGAAAAATAAGCACGATAAACTCCAGAACGTGTTAGAAAAAATGTGTGCTATGTGGGATGTCTTACTGTAAAAAGCAAGCGAACCCTCCAGATTGAAAGCTGTAAGAAATATATCAGACAGTTATATAGTTATATACCTCTTGCGATTTGGAAAGGAGTTTCTCACTTTATAGATTTTCTTTAAGTGAGAGACGGAGAATGTTCACTTTACATATATGAAAAATGGTGTTCTGAACGAAATAAAACATTAGCAGTCGTCATGTATGGCATAGTATACGCATCTTTGTGATATAACCTGTAACAGCACTGCTTGTACACAGACTCAACCACTCCAACATAAACGGTCTACAGGATGTTCCAAAATTAGACGACAAACTGTGAGACCTGATGAATAGGATTATTTTAAATACTTTTTGTTAAGGAAACTTTTTTGCTGCGGTGCTTCGTTTAAGCGCTAGACGAGTTACTGCCTCCCACCCAGTTTTAGTATTTATGACAAAATCAACACAATTCAAATTCGTATTGCATTTATCTTAGTAAGGCATACAGTCTTACTCCAAGAAACACACACAGAACACAAACATCTCATTTTTTACCGTTAATCACAACTTTAATATTCAAAGCAAACGTTGGAACGCACGCCCATGGCGATTAACACAGAGTCCATCGGCGTGCGCTATTCTGTCGTACTCTCGCAAAGACACCAGTCTCACCAAAGAAGCCCGGGTTCGATTCCCGGCAACCGCACGTGGGATTTTTGCTGGACGAAGCGGCGCTGGGGTGGGTTTCCTCTGGGTTCTCCGGTTTCTCCCGCCACCTCATTCCACCGGTGATCCATCTTCATTACATGTATCAGTGTCACCGCCTGCGGTGCCGTATGTAGTAAAAGCGGGCGTTAAACACTACAGAAAAAATACACCAGTCATTTCTCTGGTTTGTCGATCTAATTTTGAATAGTAAAGCTGTGATTAACTATAAACAATGAAATGTTTGTTTTGTTTATGTGTTCTGTGTTTGCTTGTTCCAATAAGATTGTGTGCCTTACTAAGATAAATGGAATACTAATTTGCATTGCTGATTCTGCAGTAAATACTTAAACTGCGTGGGAGGCAGTAATCTATGACATTAACTCGTCTAGCGCTTAAACGAACCACCGCAGCAAAAAAACTTTTGTTAACAAAACGTGTTTAAAATAGTTATGTCATCTCCCAAGGTTTGTTGGTCTAATTTTGGGACGTCTGTATAAATGTAAAGGCAATCTCACAAAAACTGGTTACGCTGATCCGCCTCTTACTTGTAAAATATTCAGAGAGATGTTTTTTAAAACGAAATAATCTCCCAGATAACTATTTTGAAAGAACCAAACAGTTTCAAGCGTGCGGAAAATATTTAATTTAGTAAAAAAACAGCGGTCATTTCGTGTTGTGTACATCTTCACAAATTAAAAACTGAACTCTTAGTACAGCTGACAAGAAATTCCGAACTTCCATTCCTTAAAATTCTCCGATACAAAGCTCTGCTGCTTTATTGCACATCAGTGTTAGGTACGATTTCCGATTCTTTCGTGTTTTCGGAGACTTCGGGCTCTTTGTAAGAAAGTAGGTCGATCGGCCAATAAATCGATTAAATTTACACTGGGAACGAATTCGCATTGCGAGTGTCTTTTGTTCCCATGTCTAGTTGGCTCGATTGGAATCATGCCATTGAGACAAATGGCAAAATATCTCGCTTTTTCCACTGCTTCCCATCCTACTTCCAACAGTCAACATGACCGCCTCTGTGATATTTGTTTACTCTCGGCAGCAGAGTTCTCTGAAATAGCGGCCCTAGATGTTGATCCCCTCCGAAATTAAAGTTTGAATGTGCACCGCCCTTCCCTAAATATTGCATTCATCGTTCATGCTGTGACGGCTTTCTGAAATACCTAAGAGAGAAGACTCGCGTTTGAATCAATACTGTATAGTGAATAATTCCTTCACATAGGGTTGGAAATTTGTCAAACTTCGCTTGCTTCAGAAATGAGATTAGTCCAAGAAATGATAATGATTAAACGCTTCAGCTTCTTATGCAACAAAATAAACTAGGGTTATTTTAATAACCAAGGAATAGCTCAGCACAGTGCCATTGTATTGCTATTTTATGCACTGTTGTTGCAAATTCTTATTTCTCTATACTACATTTTAATCGACATTGTAATTTTCAGAAGTTACTCATTGCTAATTTTCTTGTAGGTGCAAGGGAAATGTGGGAATACAGTAGGCTTTAAGTTATAGTGAAATGTTCTAAGAACTGCTTGCTATGCTAATACCTTTGAATTTCCGTTCTTTGCTAGCCCAAAAGATAAACGAATAATATAGTTCTGTTTGGAAAAAAAAAAAAAAAAAAAAAAAAAAAAAAAAATTATAAGTATTGGTAATTTCAAACAAATAATAAAGAATATCTCGGAAATGGTTCACTCAAAAGAAAAAAAAAAGTATTTGACATAAATTGTGTGTCTTGAGTTCAACATTCTGTGTTTACTCTTTACCACTTACGCAAAAATCATTCAGCATGAAGAGCTCTTCTGCGGACATCGCCAGAAAATTCAAGGTATAATTAGAAGCGGCCATGGAATTGTCTGTTTTTGTCCGTCACTGAATACTGACTCACTGTCCCTCCAACTGAAGGAGTGGAATAGGGTATAGGCGCTCATTATGTAAACGTCTCCAGAGAGACAAGGTTGGACATGCCTGTTTTATTCTATCAAAATTCTTAGCTGGTTGCAGGTGAATTACCGCTTACCCGAGACCTATACAGGATGGAAGGAAAGTCATTACATTAATTTAAACCAGTGATAGATCTCGGTATTTGGAACACATTTTGTATCTTACTTTTTTGTCTCTGACCATTTTCTGCGGAGATAGTTACGTCGAAAACATGCTAGCAACACAACAGATAGTGTGAATCTCTTTCACTAGTTCAGTACATAAACAAACACTCATCGCTACTGCTACCACGCGTTTCATAAACGTTTATTTCCATGTGCACTGTGTGAGTGTAGGCCAATCACAAGCGTTATCTGGCAAAACATTACTTCACCCTGCAAGTGACCGACCTGTTTACATCCAGAAAGCAGATCAATTCCCTGATCAACCTCAACGTAACCTTGTCGAGTTACTTCACGTCTGAAAAAGCTGCTTGGAGTATTCCTTCACAACTTTTAAGTGGTCAATTATTTCGAAACCCTGAGCGATGTCCCATAATTACAACCGAAGCTGTCAGAAATAAGTTACTCTACGCATCTTACAAGTAACAAACTGTTATCTTCTTACAGTCTTGTGAAATTGCGCATCCAATTTGGATAAAAAATCATTTATTTTTTCGAACAAAATCAAAGAAGAAAATGCCATACATTAATCTTAGGCAGCAAAATACAAACTCTATTAGGTGACTAAGTTCACTCTGTTTATAATAATTCATTCAGCGTCTGTCTTCAGTAAGTATTAAAATAATTATGTCCGAGTGTTTAATAGTTGTTTAACTACGCTGTCAACTGCCAGGATCACATCAGCGCCACCCGTGTGTCGGAATTTCGTCCCGCAAGAGTTCTTTCACATGGCAGTAAATCTTCTAGCATGGAACTGTTGTCTTTAAGCACACTAAAAACCATCGTCTGGGCCAAATTTGCAACCGCGACCTTGGGATCAGTAGGTCAGCGTATGTCCGAGTGTACTGGACGTGTTGCACAAATTGAGGACCGTAGTAATAACCGGTGTAACAGCTAATACAAATTCGTGTGGGAGTTTACATTCCTGTTGTCGGATTTTACATTTGTACAGGATAAATACCTTACAGAAGAAATTACACAATGCCAGAGTTTACTGCCACCCTTATGGTGACCTACTCTTACTCCTGTTACTGGGAGTCGAGTGAAGTCGGAGTTGACAGTGACATTGGCAGTTTTTCAGTAGACAGTCCTAAGTGCATTTCAGCTATGAGTTATCTCTGCACTTCAAGCTGTGATTCGATCCTATCGATCAGTTATACTGAGTGTGTGCAACAATCTGAATTAAGCGGTTCCCACACCCTGTATAGGATGCGACGCTGAGAAATATGGTTAAAGAGCGTCCATAAATAAAGACTTCAATTTCAAGTCAGCACTACACTACCTAAGGCAAACAGCCTTTTGCCTTAATTGTGGAGGGTCAATTCTTTCCAACTTTCCGACTTTTCCTTTCCTTCCCTTACTCTCTCATCCATTGCCCTTTCTGTTTACAATATACTGTTATGTGGTTATTTCAAAACTGGCAACAAAAAACCTTTATTTAGGGTATTATAGAAGCTCAGTAATAGAAATATTTGAACTTTTACCTCATTATAAGCCCCTTTCTTCAATGAAAGTAATAAAGATCTTATACCTATTCTCTTAACCCTGCATTAGTCGCGGCCGATCTGATAGATCGTAAAGGGACATTTTAAATTATACCTCGGTCGGCATGGGCAGTACTGCGTTTAAAGTCCCGCTATTCTCCTCCAGGAGTCCAGGAGTGAGTACTAGTCGTCTGGGTTAACCCAGGCGGATGGTAAGGTGGCCACGGTACCTATCCGTTTAAATACGGATTTACCCGTGTGGTGGTATAGGTTGGTATATGTAACAGGCTTTTTTGTCTTTGTATGTCTGATGGTGCAGGGTGGGTTCCTGTGTTGTCACTGGCGGCGGGATCTGTCGGATCTTGGATGTCTAGCCATCCAAGCGACCTTTTCCCTACTGATTACTTCGTCAGCCTTGGCCGGCGAGCAATGCAGTGCCAGTGACAGGAAACCGAGGGGAATAGGTGATAGGTGTGAAGGATGATGAAGGCAAAGCGGTACCTACCAGCCAAGGGCGTCCTTGGGTAGACGGTAGCTCTGTCTCCGCCTAGGGAGGCGATGGTCATATTGCCCCAGGCTGTTCACCAGCTGGTTTGGGTGAGGTATGAGTTTGTCATACATTGTGCGAGTCCTGTCCCGCACTACGTCCACAATGTATGGGATGCCGGAATGAGTGTGAAGGATGTGTGATGGAAACCTACGGTCGGTACCGTAGATCATCCTAAGCGCCCTGTTCTGCACGGTCTGCAGCCTGCGGATGGTGGAACGAGCCACCGTACCCCAGACCTCGCACCCGTACAGGATCAGGGGCGGGACGATCGCACGGTACAAGCGTAGTTTCAGGTATGTGGGCATGGTTGATTGGAGTATGGGATATAGCTGTCTCAGGGCGCCATGTCCCTGACCGACCTTTGTTCTGACGTGTGGAGTGAAGGTTAGACCACGGTCAAGTAGTACCCCCAGGTATTTGGCAGAGTTAACCCAAGGGATTCTTCTCCGCCGCATTGCCAGGGATACACCCGGCCGCCAGTTTCGAACTTTGCCCAGTAGTAGAGCTTGGCTCTTCTGCGGGCTAATGGCCATTCTCCACTGTTCACTCCACCTGCCGATAGCGTCGAGCTGTCGCTGAAGTGGAGGGAAGCAGTACCGAACATTTTTGTTCTGTGCCAGTATGAGGACATCGTCAGCATACTGGCACGTAACAGTATGCGGTTCCACGGGTAGGTCAGACATGTAGGCAGCAAAGAGCAACGGCGATAGCACGCTACCCTCCGGAACTCCAGCCGCTATGGGTCTGACCGAGGACAACTTCCCCTCCACCCGCACCCGAAAAGAGCGATCTCGAAGGAAGCTACCAATCAGGGTGAGGTAGGGGGGAGGGATTTCAGCCTCTCTGAGTTTGTACAGTAACCCCTGGTGCCATGTGGTTGCAAAGGCTTTTTCTACATCCAGAAGCACCGCGACTGTTTTGAAGTTTTCCTGGAAACCCAGGGCAACCTTCTCAACCAGCCGCAGCAGCTGTAGTGTAGTGGAATGTCCATGACGGAAACCGAACTGATGATCCGGGATAAGTTGCCTTTCCTCGAAGAGAGGAGTGAGGCGGGATAGGAATAATCGTTCAAAGATTTTTGAAACGATAGGTAAAAGGCTTATGGAGCGGTAATTGGAAGGGAAAACCGGGTCCTTGCCGGGCTTCAAAATGCAGACCACCCTCGCCTCCTTCCAACAAGTAGGAAAGTGACGAAGCTGCAGACATGCATTATAAATCCTCGTCAGGTGGACTACGGCCTTTCGGGGAAGGTGCTGGAGCATGGGCGCCGTGACGCCATCATGACCAGGGGATTTGCCAGGTTTTAATCTTCTGATTTCAGAAGCCACCTGTCTTGGGGTGACTAAGGGGATTTGGATCTCTGCGCGTGGCGGCGGAGGTGCCTCATAGAGGTAATCTACCGTCGCCTCCACGAGTTCAGTAAAGTCTTCGTCCTGGACATCTTCCCGGGGTTCGAATTGGGACTCTAGATGGTCTGCGAAAGCCGTGGCTTTCTCTTGGGGCTCAAAAGAGAGTCTCCCGCGAGTGCCATGTAGAGGATGCTGATGTGCATTTTTGTCCTTTCTAAGGGACCTAATTATCCGCCATGGTTGTTTCTCGGAGAGGTCTACGTTTGCCATCGTGTTTTCCCAGGCTGTTTTGCGGTGTAAACGCAGCAGGCGTCGTGACAGGGACTTGAACCGCTGGTAGACGGCCTGTATCCTGGGATGGCGGAAACGCTGCCAGAGCCTTCGGACAGTTGCTTTGGCTTTGAGCAACTGTCTGAGTTCGATGGGAATGGTGCGAGGGTTAGGTATGTCGGATGGAATGCGGTGCGTGTGGGCACGCACTACATCCCGGATGTGTTGGGAGAATGCCGTGGCTGCCGCCTCCAGTGTATCGATAGAATCGACACGCGGACGCGGGTCCACAGACTGGTTGAGTTCATGGGTGGCTGCATCCCAGTCGACCTCGTATGTCCAGTCTGGAGTGACCAGAGCTGGCAGGTCAATGTTGGAATCCACCAAGACAGGGTCATGGTCGGAGTCCAATTCATTGACCGCTGAGAGGTCTAGATGAAAAGGGATGTTTTTGGTGACCATGATATCGAGCACATCTGGCCTCCCTCGTGCCGGATGGAACGTAGGTCCTCTCGGTCCATGCGCAAGAATGCTTGGGTTACCGCTGATCAGGCGGTAGAGCCCTCGCCCCTTGGCATTGGTAGCGCGGCTATGCCAATGTGCATGCTTAGCGTTGAGGTCGCCGGCGATGCAAACCGCAGGATGCAGGTTCAGGAGGGTGTTAATATCAGCTTCGTAGAAGCGGTTATCAGGAGGGTCGTATGCCACTACCAACACCGTGTCCACCCCGCCAATGGCAAGCCTAATGGCACAGGCCTCCACGTGTTGTAGTGGTGGGATAGGGAAGGATGTGTGAGTGATGTGGTTCTTGATGAAAATGGCTGTACCGCCCCCCGGTCGGCCGACCCGATCAGACCGATGGGTGACGTAACTCGGCAGCGAGAAGTTGGTTGCAGCATCCAAGTGGGTTTCGCAGGCCATCAGAATGTCAATTCCATACGACTGCACAAACTCAACAAGGCTTGGGTAATGACCCCTTATGCCATTTGCGTTCCAGAACGCAGCCCTGAATGGTCTCCGGACAAGTCTGGAGGCCATTACTTGGCTGAGTTAGGGAACAGCTGGGCCAGGGTTTGGACCAGTAGGGCATGCTTCTGCATGGGGCTCAGGTTAGGGCTTTCGTATTGCAGCTTGAATTTACGAAGTGCAGGCAAGATTCTGTTAATTATATTGTTGAACCACAGGGTTAGGTCCTGAAATTCCTCCAGATCCGCCTGCGAGAGCGTTCCCCCTAATACAGGGGGGGTCATGGGTACAGTGGGGACCACAGGTGTCACCTGTGGGCCGGCTGTAACAGCAGTATCCCTTGGTGCCAGAGCTGCCTCAGTGGACTGCTCTGCCGGCGCCTTGGGAGGCTGTTGAGGAGCTGTGCTTGCTCTCTCCGCGGCTTGACGCTTGCTCTTGTGTTTCCTTCGCCGCTTAGGTTTAGGAGGAGCATTGGCCACAACAGACTCCTCTGTATGGCCTGGAGGTGGTGCCGAAACTTCAGTCGTGGCAGGGGCAGGTACTATTGCCTGGGTCAGTGTCTTTTCTGCCCTATTAAGGGCGTATGAGAAGGAAACGCCGGGGCGGACCTCTGCCGCTTCCGCACGTCCCTTGCGACGGCTATCTATGATTTTCAGACGCGTCGCGCATCCTTTGTAGACACTGCAGTGCGCGCCTTTGCAATTGACGCATTCCCTGTCCGTATCCGGCTTAGGGCAGTCCTGCACTCTGTGGGTTCCACCACATCGTAGACATGCGAGCGGGCGCTCACATGCCATGCTGGAATGGTGAAATCCCAGGCAATTGCGACACTGCACGGGACCCTCCTTACCGTAAAAGCGTTCCACCTTTACGGCAGTGTAGATTAGGTGACGCACAGTGTCAATGGGCTGAACTTGTTGGTCGCGCACTTTGTCCACCACGACCAAAAACAGTGGCATGGGCACCTTTTCAGGTCCTCTGTCGGAGGCGATAGTCTTCTTCAGCTGGGCCACTGTTGCTGTAATGTCATGTTCTTCGAGGAGTGCCAGCCTGACTTCCTCGGTAGAGCAGTCGGAGGCAAGGCCTCTGATTATTCGCCTTTCCACGTAAGGACGTATGGGCGAATAACTGTAAAACGGGATTTTTAATTCCCGAAGTACAGCCTTGGCTGCCTCAAAATCCTCAAGTGAGGAGGTCTTGATGTTGACTTTCCGTGGCCTCCTTATTGCCTCAAAGCGTCTTTTCAGGCGCGAAGCTAGGAGCCGCATGGTTTTTGTATGCTCCTTGAAAGCATCCGCTACTATTGGCGGTATTTTCTCCCCCCCTTTGGTTGGGGGTTGGGTAGTAACCTGTGGTTCTTGCTGCTGAGAGCCCGTGGAGTTACGCCTGCTCCGGCGTCCCTTCACCTCCGTGAAGCCCTCGGTGTCAGTATCCATGTCTGCCTCTGAGTCAGAGGGAGAGAAGGGATGATGGGAAACCAGTGGTGGTGACTCACTATCTATGACCTGTCGCGGGGCAGAACACTTGCGCTTTTTACGCGCAGGTGGTACCGCCTCGGGGACAGAGATGCATGATGATGATGTTGTTGGTCCGTCGGTCAGCACGGTTGCCCTCCGGCTGCTTGCAGAGGACCGGACCCCCTCCTTAGAGGAGGAGGCGCCTGGGCAAGCCATTACGGCTTGAGGTGTTGGACCAGGGGTCCTCACCTTTGGCTGCAGCCTTGCAAGCCCGTAGTCACGTGGTCCGTCAGTCAGTTTGTCTGAGTCGGGAATGGTGATGAAGGAAGGGGTATAGTTACCTGGCTCCGCTATGTACCTGCTCGCACCCCTCCGGGAGCAGGATCGATGTCGAAGAAGCGCAAGTGATGACTGGTGCGACACGCTACCGTTTGCTGTCAAACGTCTTGCAGCGTGCCGCAAAACTGTGCTTTCACCTGAGTTGGTGCGTAGTTTTTAGCTCCACCACCACGTCGCCGCGGTCGTTCTCCCGCTTATTCCCCTGAATCGAGGATCCAGGCAGTCCAAGCACTCCAATCTCCCAATGGTCCCGCAGAATCGAGGTGTAGACGCAGCGAGCTCCAATGAAGGAGTGGTGGCTATTCTCCTAGCTCCACAGTTAAAGCATATTAGTATGAGGCACACGTTGCTATTGTTAACGTCGTTTATTGCAGGAGGCCTTTTCATGTCACATCGCCGTGACTAAAGATATAATATGTAAAGATATATATGTAATATAAATCTAAAATGATCCGTGAGATTGCCGCGACTAAAATAGAGCAATTCGTTATTTCTCAGGTGTATAATGGATCCAAACAGAAGATACAATCAAGATGATTTGTGGGAGGTGCAAAGGAGGTTACCAGATGATTAATATCACAGCAACGTTGAAAGTGAAGAATAATCTGACACAAACAAAGATGTGGCATACCAGAAAAAGAATACCCATGTAGTAAATTCCTGGAAGTGGAGAAAAACTCCAATGAAAACTACTAGGAGACGTGGGCCTCAAAACAGATTGCTTCATGTTCCTGGGGTAAAAGGCGACGAGAGAAGTATAACTGATGTATGTGATACTTCGAAGATTTTCATAAATAACAGCATACTAAATATTATTATTCAGTATACAAACCAATATACATCAAACATGCAATGCATATTCCAGAGATTTAGAGACGCTAAAAAACCAAACGACCTAACAGAAATAAAAGCGTGAAAAAAGACTTAAACAATACAGCTGTTATGCTTGTAAGACGCTTGTCTTCAGAATTGCAGAGTCAGCTGTCTCCTCAATTACGAGTCCATGGATGAGCAAGATCATACATGAAAGTGTTAAGATTCTCAAATTCAGTGTTTAATTAAATAATTTCAATTTTTCGTATATCTATTGCATCGCTGACATGTTCTCTTAAAGACTGTAGTGTTAAATGATTTACGTAACACGAATACTACTCTTTTTATACTGTCGCGCCGGTCAGGGCCTGATCTCCGCCCGGCAACAGGAACGGGCCGAAGGCATTAATCTGCCCGAAAGACCTAGCCGCCAGCGGGACAATAGAGCCTCCGGAAACAATAGCTATTGTCTAGTGGTGCGGTGTCTGGATTGTTCTCTCACAGCCACTCCCGATCATTCTACTTCCCGAACTTTTCCATTGTCTAAAGAACTGTATAAGGGACCTGTTCGTACCCGGGGAGCAGTAGTAGAGTAATATAACCAGAAGTAGTCGCTCTTGCAGTGAAGTGTTGGAGTGAGTTAAAGCGTTTACGAAGCGTTCAGTGGACAGTGCCTGTGTATTGTGCCGAGTGTAATCTGACAGTTGTTTATTGTGATTCGATTTCACAGTTATTCTATGCTCCGAGTTTGTACAAAAGTGATCTAAGTTAGCACTACGCTAACTGACTAGAAGGCAATAAAGTGTGATTAGTAGTAATTGGTGTTTTCTCATTTGTTACAATAATTTTAAAGCCTTTAAAATAATTTTTCTTACAAACTGATCTCTGAGATCACCGCGAAAAAAATACATTGTTTTAATGCCGGATTAAGAGGGATGTCATCTAGGATCTGTCCAATTTTCGTAGTATTCGGTTTAGAATGAAATGAAAATACAGGGGACGTTCGGAAATGATTTACAATAGTTTTTATATATTATTTATTAATAAAAATGATTCAATGTACACGAATGTCTCGGTATGTTCCCCACCAACATTAATACACTGTTGCCACCTTTCTGGGAACTTCATTATTGCGTCAGGGAACCATTGTTTGGGGGTAATATACACCCACTGGTGGACAGCTGCCTGCAATTCCCTTTTATTGCCAAAATCTAAACTTGCAGCACGCCCTTCGTGTTGCCTAACAAAGGCCTTCTTCTAGATGACTGTGTGGTAGTGATTCGTCACTAGTTTCTCTAAAAAAGTAATCTTTATTTTCCATTCCCAATAGTCGACAATAGACTTCAACTCTACTCTCCACCTGGTGCTGTGTTAAATCCCGTGGAGTGCAATGTGCACAAAACCTTTTTCATATCTTTTTGACTTCTACCTTCCACAAAACCCAGGCCATGGCTCTCACCTTCCGTATTGTTCATGACTTCCTGTACTTAACAACAAACAAGACTGCTCTTTTACTACACACTCTCTTCACAACCACCATCTAGTGTCTGTGTGGTGTACTAGCATCAGTGTATCGTCCTACGATACGTAGATGGAGCGGTATATTTTATACAACACAATTGTAGGTCGTTCCGCAAATTTTCCTCGCACATAAATCAAAACCTAACTTTAGGGGCATCTTTAAGCTTTCGAATAGCCATTAAACATGTTGATATGGATTATTTGTCCAAAATCTAACACTAGATGATTATTTATGCAAAACAGAAAATGAACAAATATTTCAGATAGCTAGATTTATTACCTGCATACTTAACAAAGCGGTAGCTAAGTTAAGGTTTCACTTGTCCAGTCAATCACACTAAATGTTGAACGTAAACGCTGTCTCATCTGTGTATGCGTTTTTAGCATAACATCGACCTATTCAATTCATAGGAAAGCAAACTTGTCTAAGAAAAATGTCATTTCATTTAATGGTGCAATGATGGTCCTAAACTTTATGATAATTTTTAACTGGACTATTTTTATGCACAAAATATTTAAATATATGTTAATGTGGCATTATTAAAATCTGCTTAAATACATTATGTAGCTTATATTACGTTAAGAACAGTTAAAATTATTTTGAAAAATCTGATGTGTTGCGCTCACATGACTTCCTCTACTCTTGTAATAACAATTCTTGTAAACTCTTATTCCTATATTTTCTTCGTGTTAGTTGAGATAAACACTTGTAGAAATTATCTTATTGTTTATTTCCTTGTAAGTGTAAGGGGAATATGAGAATACAGTAGGCTTTGTGCGATAGTCAAATCTTTTAAAGCTTTGAGATTCCGTTCTCTTTGTACACGTAACATATAAAAAAATGAACAACGATGACCCATTTCACGAAAGTTCCAAGTTTTCCGAAACTCACACACATAACAAGGAATATCTCCGAAATGGTTCACCCTACAAGAAAATGTATTGAGACATAAATTGTGTATTTTAGCAAGATCTACATTTTTTGTATAGTATAATTTGGTCTATCTCTAACGGTTTACCAGTTATGCAAAAGTCGTCCAGAGTAAATACGACTACAGGGGCTATAGCCAGAAAATTCAAGATATGCATTTCATTTGTCATAAAAATATCTCAAACATATGACATTTTAATCAAAATTGTTAGAGCCATTTTCAAGAAAATCAAAATTTGCGAAAAATTTTCCATGTAAAGGGTAGTTTAGGGTGGGGCTATTTTCTTCAAAATCTTCGTGTCACATCCTTGAACGACATTAAACTTAAATACCAACTTTGGTTTTTAACCGACTTTTCGTTTTTGAGCTATGCTGTCCACAGACTGACAGACTGACAGACTGACAGACACACAGACACACAGATACACACACGGACCTTTTTCTAAAAATGCTTTTTTGGATTCAGGGGGCCTCAAAACATGTATTTACGGTGAAATCTCGACTTCGAATTTTTGGGTGGAATACAATACTTCCCCTACTTACCAGTAGAGAAAGTAAAACTGAATAACGATGTTCCATTTGGCAGAAGTATAATTTCTCCAAAACTGACACATAAAAGGCATATCTTTGAAATGGTTTATTCTAAGAGAATAAAAAGTTATTTGTGTATTTTAGCAAGATCTACATTGGTAAGATTTCGCATATTTCTTACGGTTTACCAGTTACGCAAAAGTCATCCAGAGTAAATAGGACTTCAAGATATACATTTCATTTGTTATAAAAATATGACATTTGGCATTTTAATCAAAATAGTTAGACCCATTTTCAAAAAAACCAATTTTCGAAAAATTTTCCATGTAAAGGGTAGTATAAGGTGGAGGAATTTTCTTCAAAATCTTCGTGTCACATCCTTGAAAGACATTAAACTTAAATAGCAACTTTGGTTTTTAACCGAGTTTTCGTTTTTGAGTTATGCTGTCCACAGACTGATAGGTGCACACACACATACACACGCGGGCCTTTTTCTATATATATTTTGATTCAAAAGTTATTTCCAGTAAAATCTCGGCATCAAATTTTTGGGTGGAATACAATACTTCCTGTACTTTACCATCCGTAGTAGAGATAGTAAAAATGAGGAGAATACTACCCAATTTAGGTTCCAAGCGAGACAGCTCCGAGGTCTCGTGTAACGTTCACAATCGGGAGGTCGCGGGTTCGATTCTCGCCTCTGATCTTTCTGGCCCGTAGATATCTGCTATCTTTCCTTTCGTTTCCATGCAGCGTTTGCGGGTTGCGTGACTGCTGCATTGTGAGGATGGCGCCTCTCCATGGGTGGTGACTATGCTTAGTAATAGCTCTCGGAGCTGAGATGGCGTTGCGGTCGTCTGCCCTAGAGGGGTCCACCGGTCGAAACCTGGATGGCAGGCCCGTGCGCAAATCTCGGCTTGAATATTGCAAGGTAAATTGAGTCCCTCCTAAAGTTAAGGTAGGTAAATTGAGTCCCTTCTAAACTTTAAAGGTGGGTAAATGAGTCCCTCGGGCCGTAATTGTGACAAAATTTCCCCTCCCACTTTGCGCAGACTTGGGACTGCGCAACCATTAATCAGGTTGGTGTGGTTAAGAATTTTGTCATGTTAAAATCGTTCGTACGAGCAACTTGCAATAGTATTGTCACACAAGTAAAAATTTAAAAGAAACAGCTTTTGCAAGGTCAGATCGCAGTATGTCCTTACTTTACCATCTGGTCCCTTAAAATTGTTTATTTTTCTAATGTTTTGTTTTTCTTTCTGCCTGTACTACATAACTGAACATACACATCTGAATGAATGCTGGTCAAAAAGTCAACGAAGCTGTAATTGTGTGGATTTGAAGTGTAAAACAATACATTTAATTTGGCATGGAAATATTCACAGCTATTAGTTGTGCGATTTGTGGTAGCTGTAAAATCAGCCCAAATAGCAGGGGGAAACGTTGAATCTGCCGCAATGTATGTCTCCAGGAAGTAGTCACAGAACTCCTGTATTTTTGTGTCTCGTGGTTGTGCAGCCATCAGATCTGCGACAAAGCAGTCTGCTTTGCGACCGGCATAGCCAACCATAGCGGACTCAATTTACCGAATGATTAAAAACATTGGAACTCAACTTACCGCTTATAGAATAGTAAACAACTAATTATGGACTCAATTTACCTAGCCTCCGCGACGATATGAACTTCCGTATGCCTGTAGGGAGCCTTTCTCAGTTGGTATCCTTGTGGCCCACTAGCAGCCCGCTGGGTATTATCATCCACTCTCTTCCACCAGGAGTCAAAATCCGAATTAGCGTGATAAGTGCGGAATCGTCTCCGATATGTAGTCAGTCTAGCAACCAGTTTAGGTCTATTAATAGAGGAATACAGTTTTAGCAAATGGACAATTAACACGAGATATAATTAATAATGCTTTAAGACAAGGATATAGTTTATCTCCGCTGTTATTTAACATTTATGCGGGCGACATTCTTAAACAATTATTAAGTGAAATACCATTAAAATAAAACTAAATAAAAATAATGCGTTAAATAGGGTACTCTTTGCGGATGATACAATGTTACTACAAGACAGAGAAGATAGGCTGCAAATAAATGCATACAAGTTACAAAAATTGATCCAGAATTATGGTTTAAATAGAAAAACCAACCTTTATGGCATTTATAGGAAAACAAAGTTCGAATATAGTCTCATATAATGTTAGAACAGGTGCGAAAATTTAATTACTTTGGTTGTAATGTAACCTTTAAAACAATGCAGAAATAAGTAATACAGTAAGTTGCAGCATGTTAGTGAAATAATGGCTCTCACCCTGAAAAGAAAAGCCCGAAATGATACAAATCTAAAATTTTATAAGACAACGACTGTTCCGGTTTTACTGTACATATGAATTGGAGACAGGACACTTAAAAAAAGAGATTGGAGCCAAATACAAGTGGCAGAAATGAAATATCTCAGAGCAGTAGAAGGCTGTAGAAGACAAGATCTTATGGGAAATGAAGAAATAAAGAAAAAATTAGGTTTATTTTCGTTAAAAGAAAAGGTAGAAATAAATAGAGAAAAATGGGGGTGTCATTTGCAAAGAATGGACAACTCTAGTATTCAGTTACAGTCATGCAAATATAAACCTTCTGCTTATAGAACAATAGGAAGACCAATAAAAGTTGGGAAGCATCTGTCATGTTGATGAAAGAGGAATAATAATTTTGGCATTAGAATCATCTGTTGCGACTAGCATAGCTTTAAACATAAATAACTCCTGATAGTCCAGTAAGTAGTAATATTATAAGCCTCCAGATGAATAATTGTTCTTTAGTATACCACCTGATTTCCTCACGTGTGATTTACCTAAGCAGGTAGGTTGAAAGTTAAATACAAGGGCCCAGCACCGAAGCCACCAGTGCCTAGGTAGCTTAGCAGGTAACAACCCCCAAGCCTCCCGCGGAACCGGTGTGATTAGCCAGCAGCTGGTGGCGAAGATACAAAATTTGGGACTTGCACATGACTATTGCAGAAATTAAATCGGAAAATTACTTCATATTTGGTTTACCAATGCTGGATCCTGATGTGGTTGGTGACTTTATGGCAGTGATGCCTGTCTCGGAAAAACTACATACGTTTTGCGACCATTTAGGGAAACTTCATGGACGAAAGTGGATTATTTGTCTTTCTGTGTGGGCAGATTTAAGTTGCAATAGACAGAACTACGAACGCTTGCGAAAGTTTCCACAACAAATACCTACAATAATCAGTTTTACTCCTGCAGTCCAGATCTATACAGATTTCTTGAAGCACTGAAGCAAATTCTGCTGGAAACTAAAATTGCAACCAATTCCTCCATAAATAACACAAAGGAAAGGTCTATCCACACTTGAAACTCATGATGCAGCAAGTGGAACATTTCAAAGCTGAAACATTTCAACAATGGAATACGTGAAATCGATTTCTTATGGAACCAAACATGGAAATACGTGGAGGTAAAATGTAAAAGAAAGAACTCCGCTTATTTTAAAGACAAAAATACATATTACTGTGTGATATAGGTTTAAAATGTCAAAAATAACGAAGCATCTAAATGTAGATCCACTGTGAGTAAATTACAGAAAATAATGAAACAATCAAATAATGACGAAGGTGATAAATGTTGAATGTTTTGGGGCGCGAGTCAGTTCGCCTCCTCACGGTGGCGTCACCCTGGGTAACGCTAAACGAACTGAAACAACAACGGCGAATTTAAATTTAAGCATTAGTAGAGGTTCATTCTTTTGGTATTACAGCTGAGTTTCTTTTTTATTAACCATAAACACAAAAAAATGTTTAACATCTTCCACTAGAAGTGTGTAATGCTTCGTCAAATATTATAAACACCAAACTGGAACTGCTACCTGCTTTGTCCGGGAGGCTTGGGGGCTATGTAATTACGGACCTTAAAGGGTCCGGGAGGCTTCGGTCCTGCGGCCAAATGCAATATTACTCATTCAGGCATTTCTAGACAATGTATATTTCCCTTGGATTTTGTTCTTCTGTTTGATTCGTTGCCTTTCTATCAGTATTCAATTTTTCTTTCATTCTTTAAAATGTTTCTGCCGTAATTTATTTTCCGGCTTTTGCTCCTTTTCTCCTTCTCGCTGTCGCTTCACAATGCTTCGAGTACGTTGAACTCGCCCTTGTATCATCTCACCCCCTACCCTTTTGTGCCTGTGTATATACCTGGGCCACGTAAGCGGCAATTAACGGAGTATTTGTTGGGGCATACCATTTCTCTTCTCTTTAGCAGCACAAACAGCCCGGCGCACATCATTAGAATCGGCCTTTGTTTGCAAACCATGACGACCGGTCCAATATTCCAAAGAGCACACAACACAAAGACATTCATACCTATTGCAAGACTCCCTCTCCATCCGCTCCAATTAGGATCGCCATGTTCCGGGGTCAAGAGCGCCATTCTGCCTGAAAAGGCGATCGATGTTTCATTAACACAAACGTTCGTAGTGTCCTTCTGTGGCTTTCACGAATTAAAGAACTAGTTCACCAAGATACGCTGATGACTGACTAAAGATGAACAGGCAAGCTGCTTGTTAATATATACTTTCCTGAAACGTTTGTATAGAATATTTTTAGAAGCAAACGAATTACTCATTCCTTTTTCTTTCTTAGACATTTACTTGGTGCTAACGAGAGGGGAATGCCAGACGTCATTTTGAAGTCGTTATTTTGTGTTGAATTAAAAATAAGATGCACACTCAAGAGACCAGCGTCACTTTCGAAAAGCTTTTCACTTCGCTAGAGCAGCTCCTGCACCACTCAGTGGTTCGCCAGATACAGGTTCAATAAAATAATGTAAACACAAACCCTAATGCAGTAAACTCTCCCAATATGAATAAAATATGACGTAAAATATTTACGTTAACAAAATCCGCTCTATCCGAATTTCGTATTCATTGGAACAAAACAAGTAATGCAAATTTGATCAGGAATATTTGTTCGACAAAGCTGTATTGGCTTTTTTTGCCGATTTATGATATTGCTACATTTGAAAGGTTGTATTTTACATATACAACTCGCGTATGCTTACAAAGAAAAGGCACAGCGAAGAGTTTTCAAGGTTTTTATTTCCGAGAAATATTTAATATTTTTTGTTTATGTTAAATTCATGTTTAATTTATTGACATAAGCGATAAGCTAATGTTACATGCGTGTTTAGTATCGGCCATTCACCATACGTATATAAACCCATAACAATAGAATTATAAAATGAACTTCCTGTTCACTAATCATTTCCATTCAGTTCTTATATTCCGTAGAAATTTTCCCACACCTCTTAGTTCAAACGTTTTTTCACTGATTGTCAGCTCTGTATTTATCTAAGCATTTCCTATAGATCAATTGTTTCCTTCAGTGGCCGGTAACATAACGTTGTAATAACAAATTAATGCACAACCTTCCTTCAACTCATTTTTTCATCAATTTCAATTTCCACATTCTCAAACGAAACCAAGCGATTTCTCCACTCTCATTCTCGTCACAAAACCTAACATAGCAGGTGGAAAGTACTGCTTCGCCCATACGTAGTTGTGTTTTGTCATTGTTTCATTTTTCGCAATCTGCACGGGCGGCTGTGTGCGGAAAGTAGGGTTGCTACCAGGAGAGCAAAAAAGTTCCGAACGGACTACTCGGTGCCTTGTCGGCGTTCTCGGCACTTGTAGCCGTCTGTCGCTATCATAGAAAGGCGCAGATGAAACCATGCAATATTTCTGAAAACTAAGTAATTTTAAAGGCTTTACTTACCAATTTCATGAAGAGAGATCCTTATTGGAGCTCTGAGTAATCTAATATTTTTTCACGAATTACGCCTTCATGACGAAAACATTGGTGTATAGTGCACCATAAGTGCAGAAAGAGGTATAGGGCTAATTTTTTTCGAGTCAGTTGACGCCCGTACCATTTCATGGCGTCGTATTTAATTGTTCGGTAACGTAGCTTGCATAAGAATTCATAACCATATACGCATCTTGCTGGTACAGTCTTCTATCATCTTCTATCTCTTTCAATCGTTCTCCGTTGCTCTAGCGATGGCATGCTAGCCCTCGGCTTCCGAAGTCGTGGGTTCAAACCCAACGGAGGGTGATGGACTTTCTCGGGCGGAAGGGAAGTAAAGCCGGGGGCACGTAAAAGAACTTCAAGGCCGAGCAAGAGGCCTCTGAGCAAAATTGAGCGGTCATTCACGGTAAATATGGAATGGAGTGCTCAGAATACAGTAGTAAAGGAGTGTTCACAAATAAAACTCAATGTCAATTGTTCTATTGTTTTCACCTTATATTACATTTACCCTATTTCTTACACAAGCTTCTTAGGCTTGTCACGTTCTAAGTTACTAGAATTTCCAATACTTACTGATAAAAATTGATGTCTCAGCATTTTGACAAGTCTAAAATAAGCATATGCACCAAACTTTGTTTCCTCTCGCGGCGCAGACCACGAACGTTCTCCGATTAACTCATCTTTGTTCCCTAGCCGGATTCGCCCGCGGGACAAGGCACGTGACCTATGTCACGCTGCAGCTAATTGCGTCACATTTACCACATCTTCCAATGAATTGCTGTACAGAATAACCATTTCTCGTGCGGCAGAATTATGAGGGAGGCAGCCAACTTGGTCTACGGTTAATCCTTCCTTGTAAATATCATGTGTAAATTTTGATGCTGTGAAATTTCTTCTAAAATAATTGTATGGTCAACATTCCTTATCAAGAATGCTGTTATGAAGCTTAATTCCGTGAGGGAGAGGAGACAATTGATACCTGAAAAATATGATAAATTTCGCATCAAATGTTGACTGTTACTATTCTGTTAAATCAGATGGCAAGGTGCGTACGCTAAGTATAAAACATCTTATCTGTTACACTCACATGACTTTCTCTACTCTTGTACTAACCATTCTTACAAACTCTTCCCATATCTTCTTCGTGTTAGTTGAGATAAACATTTGCAGAAAATATCTTATTGCTTATTTCCTTGTAGGTGCAAGGGAAACATGACAATACAGCATACTTAAGTGACAGTCAAATATTTTAAGAGCTTGTGGCTATATGATGACCTAGAATTTCGGTCCTCTTTGCATGACTAAGTGATTAAAAAATTAATAATGACCTCCCATTTGAGAACGGTGTATGTGTATTGCAAAACTCTGACAAATAACGAGGAACCTCTCCGAAATGGTCCACTTGACAAAAAAATGTCATTTGACATAAACTGTGTGTTTTTTGTATAACAAGATTTGGTCCATCTCTTACGGTTTACCAATTATGCAAAATTCGTCAAGACTATACAGGACTACATGGGTTATAGCCAGAAAATTCTAAATGTACATTTCGTGTGCCACAAAAATATCTTAAACATATGGCATTTTAATCAAAGTTGTTAGATCCATTTTTTGAGAAAATAAAAAAATGTTCGAAAATTTTTCCATGTAAAAGGTAGTTTATGGAGGAGTAATTTTCTTCAAAATCTTAGTGTCGTATGCTTGAAGGATATTAAACTAAATACCAACTGTGGTTTTTAATCGACCTTTCGTTTTTGAGTTATTCTATTAGAGCGCACACACGCACATGCACACAGAGAAACACACACACACACGCACACACACAGGACTTTTTCTGAACATATTTTTTTATTTGAATGTTTTTTATTTATTTTTAGTATTGATTTTTATTATATATGCCTTAAAACATTTTTCCGGTGAAATCTCGACATCGAATTTTTGTGTCGAATGCAGTACTTCACCTACTTACTATACGTAGTAAAGAAAGTACAAATGGGCAGCTCACCACAGCGACAGACAATTGACTGAAACCCTCGCACCTTTCCCCTTCAATAACTCCAAGAAACTACACTTGGTACCCAAGTGGAAGCCCGCTGTGCCTAACTATCGAATATCACTAAAACCCATCTCGCCCGTCAGGTTCACGCCGCAAGACAAAAGCACAGAAACATTCTCTCCAGAACTCTCCGTTACTCATAGACTGCAAACATAATGCAGCAAATGCTGAAGTCCGTTACCTTTTATCTCTCTTTATTTCCTACAATTACATGGGTAAATACTGGCTTCACTAAAAGCAAGTGCAACCAACACAATTTACGCATAGCGTTTACAAACATTCATACAAATCTACACAAAACGCTTGAAGTGTTGCACATCCCTTAAAGACCATATTCCAAGCGGTTATCCTGAATTGCGTGCGATATCCGTAAAGCGGCCTGAGTTCCGTGCGGATTACTGAAGCATACGCTTGAGTTGCGTGCGAGCTACCTGGAAGTTTATCCATTACTTCTATTGTCCGTTTTTCTGTGCAACCTATTAGCAAACTTAGGAGGCACCAGGAAAAGGTTGATTGCTTAGGCACCTATATATTGTAATTCGCTTTATTTACCTTTCTTTTGCTTTTCACATTTTTGTTTTGTTTTTGCTTTTTAATATTTAATATTACAATGTATATGAACTTCATATCAGCTTTCAACTTTGACATACGTTATTTTGGCAACATGTTTCGCGTTTTGTCATTTTCACATTAGATTTGCATTTCTGGGAGAAACCTGAATGACTGATCTTAAGAACAGCATCCTCGCTTTTTGACCTTTTTGTTACAGCAGCATCTATTCTCTCAGGAAGCTTTCCTTTATAACGGCTGCTTTGTTCCTTTGGCGGTTATTGATCGCGTACTTTAGATTGGATGCCTTCAAAACATCTACAAATATAAATGTATTTGGGTGTGCTGTGGACAAATATTGTTTAGTTTTGAATCGAACCTTTCGCATCAGTTTGTCGTGCTATTGATTGAGGCGTCAAAACCTGCCCAAATCTTGGGCGGAGAAAGCCTTTCTAGTGGACCTAAAGTCAGTGAGATTCTGAACATTTGCCTCTTGAGGTATTAGTGCCATAAGATCCTCAATGAAACAGTCATATAGTTTTTCTGGTAATCGCGCGTCTGTTTGAGAACACGTCACAATGAGCGCGGCACTACAAAAGATTTTCGAGATTATTCGAAAGGCGTCTGGTGGACTGCGTATTTGTAGAAGTTCCAGAAAAGGTGAAGTTCGAGAAAGGTTCATGTTACGTCATCCTTACTATATAAGGAGGCGAGGTAACGATTTTGGTGTCAGTTTTTAGTTTCAGCATGTGTGCGCCAGCTGCGTGTGTATGGTCGTCGTGAGAGAACCGTCGCGTCGAAAGGAAAATAGCGAAGTAGTTAGAGTATTGAGTGATCCTATCATTAAAATCCTCTGCTCGACCGAGAAAGTGAAGAACAACAGAAAATTGTGTGTTAGAGATATGAGAAGAAAACAGTTGGGTTGAAGTATCACGAAGGACTGAAGACTGTGTTAACGTCAGTAAGAGAACTGTGTTGTTACACATTCAGTTAGAGGAAAATAAAGTGAGAAAATAGTAACTGGTCGGACCTTTGTAATTTTTTCAGTGGTGTCAGGAGTGGGATTTCTCGAATTGTCGTTCTTGTTGCAATATATAGTATAGACAATGTTGGTAAGAGGGACTCGAGCTGTAGATCTTTTGTGCCTATCTCCCTGACGGGTCACCCCTGGGAGGGAGTGGTGAGCTGAGAGAATGCGAAGTGTGATGGGACCTAAGGAGAGACGACAGTAGAGGGCAGGATCCCTGACCACCCCCGACATTTACAACCCTGAAAAAGCGAATCAGATGAAAGGTGAAGCGAAACGAGATGTGGAGTGAAATGCAGGGACGGAAAATTCGGGTGATGTAGCGACCTGGAGAAACCATGCATCAGGAAGGTCTGCTACGGGAATCAAATTCAGGACCTCCATAATGGGAGCATTACACGTTACCGTGGTAGAAAAGTTGTATTAAAGCGAAGATCATTATCCGATATGATATTTAACTCAGTTTTGTGTAGGGGATGGAGCATTCCAACAAGGCCAGAGAAAAGATATCTGAGTAGATATGTATATAACATGGAATCTTTATAACAGTAAGCATGCGATACAATTTGTTTCGAATATGCAAATGTTTGCGCTTGGGGAAAGAAGAAGAAATCTGTTTCCGTGACGACAGAATGCTTTGTTTCTATGTAGGACGGAATTTGTCCTTGAGGCAATGCATATTAACGTTTTTCTACCACGAATTTGATTTCACAAGTGGTGTACACCCTTAGGGTCACAACCCCGTTCGTTCGTTCGTTCTCATTTTTCCTCTTTGCCTAGAATAACAAACGCGTCGTCCCTGTGATAGGGGAAGGGGAGTTTCCACGTGGATGTTTCCAACACGTGTTCAGCGTTAAAACTTTCCCAGGGCGGACATTTTTCGTTTCGCTTCTTTGGACAGAACTTGTGAATAACGGCTACAGTTAGTTGTACCTTTTAGGGGCAGAGCATGGAATTCCTTTCAAGCTTCTGTCCGTTTTATATTACCCAAAGTTGAAGTTTGATGATGTATTTATTGATTTGGTTTATTGAATTGGACAGTCAGCTGACGCAGACGTTGCCCCAAAGAAAGAAAGAAAAACTAATATACACATTCAGACAATGCATAAAAGCTCTCGAAAGAAGCTTATTTATTAACCAATCCCTAAAGGGGGGCTATATAAAACTTTTTTGAAGTGAGTATTTATAAATCCTACATTTTCCAACTTAGAAAACTGAAATTTGGTATGATAGTTACTAAAGCTTGTGTACATACTGTGATATGTTTCCAGACTTTTTGGATGTCCTTGAATTGTATTATATTACGCGTTTTTATCTAAAAACAATGTGTAGTTTACTAAAAAGTGCTGCAGATATTTCAATGAAAATACTTGAGATTTCTTAAATATACAACACATAATCCAGTGAAACATTATTTTTTTATGTATTATTGATTTCAGACAAAAAATCTGATGTGTTGCACTCACATGACTTTCTCTACTCTTGTACTAACCATTCTCACAAACTCTTACTCCGATATCTTCTTCGAGTTAGTTGGAAATAAATATTTGCAGAAATCATCTTATTGTTTATCTTCTTGTAGGTACAAGGGGGATATGGAAATACAGTAGGCTTTGAGCGATAGTCACATCTTTTAAAGCTTTCTAATCCCGTTCTCCTTGCATCGTTAACATATAAAAATGTATAACGATGGTCTCTTTGACAGAAGTACAAGTTCTTCAAAACTCACACAAATAACAAGGAATATGTCGGAAATGGTTCACTCTACAAAAAGTGTATTGAGACAAAAGTTGTGTGTTTTAGGCAGATCTACATTTTTGTATAGTAAGATTTGGTTTATCTCTCACTGTTTACCAGTTATACAAAGTTATCCAGAGTAAGTAGGACAGTATGAAAGCTCAACATAGAATTTTTGAGTGCAGCACGATACTTCCTTTACTTAAATATACGTAGTAGAGAAAGTAACAATATACTTTGATATGATAGTTTAGAATTAATTTTAGTAAAATCTCAACCAAGTTTGACTAAAATGATTATTGAAATTCTGTTCCACAGGATTATGCAGGAAGACCTTCCCTATCAAATGGGCAAATATGATAACTACACATGCAATAGTTTTGAAAATACAATATATCCTCTACTTAGTAGTAGAGAAAGTAAAAATACATATTCTCATCTTGAAGATCCAAACTATAGGGAGGTTGAGTTAAAAATTTACTTAGAATTTTATTGGTGCTTAGGTGTTTCAAAAGTAAACATCTAAACAAAGTGATCTCAACAAACGCATTTCACAATCTTGTCCACAGCCTTCTAAATGCTTACAAAGAATAGTATCAGGGAACACAAACGAATACGGGAAATACAAAAATGGCAAACTCTCTTAAATAGGAAGTAACAAGGGGGCGTGGCACAGCAACATCCACAATTATGTTAATTAAGGAAATCAAAACTATTAACTCGAAACTTCAGTCAACTTTGCACCAAGAACTAGCAATATTACTAAGATAAGTGACGTTTTTAGTTTCTAATTTGTTCTTACTTTAGAATTAATAATTATTTTTTAATACTTAGTGTGATGATAGAAGCGTGAAACTTCGGGAATGCAATCTCAATATTGTAAACTATTTTAATGAGAAAAAGATACGCAAATTAAAAGAACTGTTGTCTAAATCTAACCTTAATCCTCCAACGCAAAAGTTCACGACCGTAAACTGTTTTGACAATTTATTTTATTTAATCCAGAATGAAGAGGTCTTATGAAGACATTCCCAGAAAATTGAAGGTATGAGTTAGACACTGCCATGGAATCGCCTGTTTGAGTCCGTCGCTGCATCTGACTGCTTGTGAGTCTAAACGCCACAGAGTGAGCCATCCTTCGACTGAAAGTGTGGATAGCGAATAGCAGCTAATTACGTAAGCGTCTGCAAAAAGACAAGGTTGCTGTTTAGTTTCCTTCATCAGTGTTGGTAGAACCATGAATACCTGCTGAAGACTGAACTACTGACCATAGCGCCAATACGTGACCAGGAGAATCCTCAGAGTCCTTACTGTTTACAGTATCTACGAAAACTACAACTAGAGCTTCAACTTTAATCAGAAAGTATTGAACATCTTTTGCACAAAGAACGTTGCTATGTTTGGTATTTTGGCTTTATCTTAAGATTGAGACTTTCATGCGACATGAACCTCATCGATCCCTGCTTCTTGGCACGACGCCTTAACAGCTTGGTAGATATGGATTATTTGTCTACAGAAATTATTTGGGGTTGTAAGAGGCAGCTATGGTCAGCCATGCGTGGCTGAAGGTGCTCCCGGGCGAAAGGATCCATCTTGTGTTGTCCTCTTAAGCATATATTAAATATGAAGCACAGAGAAGGTTTCCTTTGAACTTGTGCCTTACTCCCTCGGGATGTTGTCTCGCTTCTGACGACAAAGGGAATAATATCAGGCTCTTCCTCAATATTCAGCATTCAGGCCTAGATCCTTGACAGCGATTTTCTTTTAATTTAAGCTAATAATTTACCATCTTAAAGTTAATTTCCTTAATTTTCAGTCCTATAGTATGGCTAAACCACTTTCGAGAACAAACTTAAAATATTTTGTTAGACATTGTAACACAAGAGTAACTGTTTAACGTAGCGTTCCAAATTTTGGAGCTTAATGTTTTGTACTTTCGCTACATATGCCGTTCTTTCTCTAATTCCTAAACTGTTTTTATATCCCATTCGCAAAACCCTAAATGTAAGCAATTCGAAAAGTTCACATTTAAAGAATGGAATGGGCTCCAATGCATAACCAAACATCGTAAGATTGAATCCCAGTGACCGCAGACAAATGTACCTTTGGCAAGGGATGGGGGAGGCCCACGCAAAATAATCGGTGTGATGACATGCATCGAGATGGGGTTACATTTGATTGCAGTTGGATGAATTTTGCTGTTTGTTCAAAAATATTCTGATATTTTGAGTCACATGTCTTGTTCTGTCGTTCTACAAACTTCTTACAGGTGCTTATTCGTCGATCTACTTCATACTAATGGGGATAAACATTTGCAGAAATTGTCTTATTGATAATTTTGTTGCAGGTACCAGGGGCATTCGGAAAGTAGTAGCTTTTAAAGCTGATCGTAATGTGTTGACTTTGAAATTCGGCACTCTTTGCATGGCCTAGGGATAAAACGACCAATACTGTATTCCTGCTTAAGGAAAACAGTTATTGAAAAGTCAAACACATAACAAAGCATATCTCGGAAATGGTTCACTTTACAAATATATGCTTGACAGATTGTGTGTTTTAATGGTATATACATTTTTGTGCAGCCAAATTTTGTCTACATCTTAAGGTTTTTGAGTTATGCAAAAGTCATTTAGAATGAAGGCCACTTCTGAGAGCATCCCTTAAAATTGAAGATATTTCATGCCAAATGAAATGTGTATCTTAAACACGTATCACCTTAATGAAAATTGTTAGATTTTTGTGAAAATTAGCATTAAATATTAAATATCAAGTTCAGTATTCTTAACAATGGGTTAATTTTTCAAAATAAATATCATAAATGTTTTGCTGTTTTAACATATAAATTTACATTGATATTGTAATATATTTCGTTTCTTTAGTGTTTTTTTTTTTTTTTTTTTTTACTTTCTCTACTGGTAAGTAGGGGAAGTATTGTATTCCACCCAAAAATTCGAAGTCGAGATTTCACCGGAAATACATGTTTTGAGCCCCCTGAATCCAAAAAAAGCATTTTTAGAAAAAGGTCCGTGTGTATGTCTGTGTGTCTGTGTGTCAGTCTGTCAGCCTGTGGACAGCATAGCTCAAAAACGAAAAGTCGGTTAAAAACCAAAGTTGGTATTTAAGTTTAATGTCGTTCAAGGATGTGACACGAAGATTTTGAAGAAAATAGCCCCACCCTAAACTACCCTTTACATGGAAAATTTTTCAAAAATTTTGATTTTCTTGAAAATGGCTCTAACGATTTTGATTAAAATGTCATATGTTTGAGATATTTTTATGACAAATGAAATGTATATCTTGAATTTTCTGGCTATAGCCCCTGTAGTCGTATTTACTCTGGACGACTTTTGCATAACTGGTAAACCCTTAGAGATAGACCAAATTATACTATACAAAACATGTAGATCTTGCTAAAATACACAATTTATGTCTCAATAAATTTTCTTTTAGGGTGAACCATTTCGGAGATATACCTTGTTATGTGTGTGAGTTTCGGAAAACTTGGAACTTTCGTGAAATGGGTCATCGTTGTTCATTTTTTTATATGTTACGTGTACAAAGAGAACGGAATCTCAAAGCTTTAATAGATTTGACTATCGCACAAAGCCTACTGTATTCCAATATTCCCCTTGCACCTACAAGGAAATAAGCAATAAGATAATTTGTACAAATTGTTTATTTTAACTAACACGAAGAAGATATAGGAATAAGAGTTTGTAAGAATGGTTAGTACAAGAGTAGAGAAAATCATATGAGTGCAACACATCAGATTTTTTCTGTAGTGTTTAACGCCCGCTTTTACTACATACGGCACCGCAGGCGGTGACACTGATGACACATGGAATGAAGACGAAGCACCGGTGGTGTGAGATGGAGGGGGGGGGGGATCGGAGAACTCTGAGGAAACCCGCCCCGGCGCCACTTCGTCCACCACAAATCCCACATGTGGTTGCCTGGGTTCGAACCCGGGCCGCTTTGGTGTGAAGCGAAAGGTCTCACCACTCGGCTACGGCGCGGCCTTCTTTAGTGTATGGAATCAATTAAACAAGTTATTACTTTGGTTTACGTTTTACTTGTAACAAAATTTACAGAATGAGCTATTGCATTTATCGCGTTCATTTGTTGTAATATTTGAGGGTAATTGCGTCAATATTCTCTGTACAGTATTCACTATTATCTTTCTTAACAAATTTACTTTTGCAAACGTTTTGATTTTATGTGGGGAAGATGATGCTTCATTGCCTCGTGAGATTATTAAATGCAGGTGCTTCTGTAACAAAGGGAACATTTTCTCTGGACGCATTTTATTTCCCGGAGTATTTTTAACTTAAGTACGGAGCCATTCTCACTTGATGTAACCTAACTCACGTAATGTAACCTAACTCACGTAATGTTTCTTTCCTTTCCTCGGTATCGCACATTAAATAAACACTGTGTTAACCTTCTTTACATTCTTCTTCGACTTGAATATTCAGCGTAGTTACGCACATCTGTTTGTTTATATAACACTATAGCATCTCTTTTGTAGCTTCTTGATTTTTCATCTTTGCCAACGCGAGCCTGTTGTTGAAGTAACGCCGTTGCTATGCACTTTAAACTCACTTATACGAGTAAAAACACCAGCGCAACAGCCCATGAAGGGTCAAGGCTTGCCGCCCAGCCGCTGCGTCTCCCACCTCTACCCACTACAGGCGTCATTAATGGGGTGCAGCACTAGAGGGTAGAATGTGGTCAGCGCTCCGAGCCATCCCGGTGAGTTATAAAAGGCCTTCTCGACTGGGGCCGCTACTTCTCCATCAAGTAGCTCCTCAATTGGTCCCCGGGACCTAACGAAGCTGAGTGCACCCCGTTCCAGACCTCCCAGCGGGGGGAAAAACCTGCGTTCTCCGCGTCAGAGGCAAGTGCGCTACCAACTGCGCTACCAACTGCGCTACGGAGGCGGTCACTTATAAGAGTATAATACTATATTTATATAAATCTCGTTGTCGACGGACCCTTAAACCTCACTTTCCTTTTTGTAAGATTTTGTTTTGCAATACTTTTGTAGCTAATATGATTTTGTTTTACAAAATGAATATATTACTAAATTAACTCTCGTATTGCTTATTATTTCAAGTTTTCGTTTCATATTGTTCAGTTTAAATAATTAAGTCTAGCAATTAATTTCAGAAAAATAAATTACCGCTTCAACCATAGCAGTTAAGAGCTTCCATAAATGAAAACTTAATATGTTTTTGCTAAGCATACTGTTGACGTTATGGCCTTATTGCTTATTATTGTGAAAGTATTTTAAAGAAAAGATATTTTATAAACTGAAGTGCAAATATTGCTGTTGCTTGCACATTGCAGGTAGTACATGCAGATTAGCGATGTGCCCATGTTTCAGAATTTCATGATCTCGTAGCCAAAGCCAGTATGTACAATAACCCACTGTGCTGAGACTCAAGCACGTCATTCAACTTTCCACCAACTGCACTAAGCTCTTGACGCGCGCGGTTCTCTCTATTTTCATTTTGCACTGTTCCGACGGTCGATTCTAAAACTTGAGTTGAGGTGATTTTACTCTTCATTTTTTAGTCTCGAAAAGGTGACCGGTGTTCTACTTTTGGGCAGGGCTCATCAATGGGGAGTTACGAGATATTGCTATTCCAGAACTATTAATCTAGCATAAGCTAGAGTAATTAGAAAACATGTCTTTCTTATGTGATGTCATTTAGATGAATGTATTCAAAACCAATGAATGAATGAATCCTGTTGTGTCCTTTTAAGGGCAAAGGCCTCCCTACAGAGGGATAAATTTCTTTTCATATCTCTCGCGGTGAGCCTTTCCGTGGGAAATAATGGAACACTGGACACTTGATTTTGTCTCTTTATTGTTACTATCACTGTCTATTCTGCACTCTCCATCACTTTCCAGCTCTTCCTGCATCTGGCGTCTGGGTATGTGTCCCATATGGTTGTTCTTATCGACCATCTGTCATCCGGGAGTCTAGCGACGTGTCCTCCCCACTTCCATTTTTTCCTGATTGCTAGGCATGCAGAGTCTGTTGTTGATGACTAGCCTGAGGATTTCTTAAGCGCCTATGCCAGAACGAATAGAAATTAGGTTGCGCTGCAGCTGAACTTTGGGCAGTGCTGTTGGAGGTTCCACCCCTATCTCCACTCCCTGTACAGTCTGTGGACATATACACTGCACCTTGTTCTGTTGTCTTCAAGTGCCGATTCCGTGTCGCTTTCTCTGGCCACATACGTGGTTATATGCAGAAATACAATATGTGTGAAAAACGGAAAGCGAATATACAGAATATTTAAAGACTTCGGTTCACAGTATTTTACTATTAATGGTGATATAATAAAAAGACAATTGTCCTTCATAAATGGGAGGGAACAAACGCTTTAACGATGTACAGTATTGTTGTAGTAAACGACATTGCCAACAGGCCCATTTGGTGGGTTAAAATGAACAGGGTGAAATTATGACCTCTACCTCATAACCCAGCACACAATCTGACCTTTTTTTGCAGATTTTCACATGATGCTACGGACTAATATCCCATTTAAAAATTACACAATCCACGTCTTAAAAGTTTCATGGGAAAGTACACAAAAAGAACTGTACTAAATGCCAGAACAATACTGAAGGGATACCGATACCACAGTAGAGATTTCCTCCCAATGGAAGACCTGGTTTGGGGTTGACTCAGCCTCTTTAGGTCCTTCAGAGGCCATATTTATTTTCCTGTGTGGTTTTTATTACTTTTGAAAATCAATTTATGCACTTACGAAAAATAAACTAATAATAAATATGACGATGTTAATGATTTTCTGGGTCTTTCCTTTAATTCTACTGAAAAGTCTTCAAACCTATTGACAAGGTTCAGCCAGCTGGTGGTTAGTATGCTAGCTTCCAAATCCAGAGGAAAATTGAAATGTCTGTTTATTTAGCAGAGACTGTATGAGTTCCATTTTTACTTTCTCTACTGCTAAGTGGAAGTGTTGTATTCCACCCAAAAATTCGATGTAGAGATTTCACCGTTAATACATGTTTTGAGACCCCCTGTATAAAAAAAACATTTTTAGAAAAAGGTCCGCGCGCGCGCGTGTGTGTGTGTGTGTGTGTGTGTGTGTGTGTGTGTGTGTGTGTGTCAGTCTGTGGACAGAATAACTCAAATGGAACTCGATTAAAAGCCAAAGTTGGTATTTAAGTTTGATGTCTTTCAAGGATGCGACACGAAGATTTTGAAGAAAATAGCCCCACCCTTAACTACTCTGGAAAAGTTTTCAAAAATTGTGATTTTTCTTGAAAATGGCTCTAACAATTTTGATTAAAATGTCATGTTTAAGGTATTTGTATGACAAATGAAATGTATATTTTGAATTTTCTGGCTATAGCCTATATAGTCCTATCTACTCTGGATGACTTGAATAACTCGTGAACCTTAAGAGAGACAAAATCTTACTGTACAGAAAATGTAGACCTGGCTAAAACACATAATTTATGTTAGTAATTTTTTTGTAGAGTGAACCATTTCGGAGATATTCCTTGTTATGTGTGTGAATTTCGGAAAACTTAAAACTTTCGTGAAATAGAACATTGTTGTTAATTTTTTTATATGTTAAGCATGCAAAGAGAAATGGATCTCAAAGCTCTAAAAGATTTGACTATCGCTCAAAGCCTACTGTATTCTAATATTCCCCTTGCAGTAATGGAAGTCGTTATTAGTTTCGTTCCCCCTGTCATACCAACACAACGGGATTTCAAAGACATCACATAGCGACCAGCTCAAGATTTCACTACTGATAAAGTCTACCATATTCTGCTATTTCTACTCTATCTATAAGAAAATATGTAATATAATAATTTCCACATGCCTATTTCAATTAATGTGTAATAGATAAAAAATAAACATTTAGAATAGTTTGTAGAAGAGTGAGAAGAGAAAGTCATGTGAATGCAACGTATCAGATTTTTTCTCTTAATTATTTACAAATGTGGTTTTAACTGTTCCTTAACGTTACCTCAAAAGCTATTAATTATATGTTGATCAGTTAGTGTTTTCTTCAAAATAGTGTAAAATACTAAATTGAAAATATTTATGCGCTACAAAATGTACAAATTAAAATGGTAAATTTTTCATATAAAGGTTTTAAAGTCCCCATCTATTAATATACCATTGCTCTCAGATCCATGCTTTACGTGCAATCGTGCATTGGAATGTGTTCCTGCCTACATTGTTTATTTTGCATTGTTTTGGTTCGAATACTCGATGCGAATAAATTCTTGATGCTGTTTATGGTATTTCAGCAATTACGTTATTGATAATTCCACGTAGTGAGATTGGAATGTTTCTAAAGAATGCTCAGTTCATCCATCATAATCTACCCGACATTCCTTCGCTGCTTTTGGGGATATTTCTCATTCGAAGGTCATAAAGCATGTGTTTACATTGGTACTGCTTGGAAAAATTCTCTCAGTTAACAATAAGACCGTACTAGTACTTTACAAGAAGGAACACATGTTATATTATTTTCTAAAAGCTTCAAGAAAAATTAGGGTATAGTTGGGCATTTCGTGTAAGCATAAATTCCAAACTCTGTAACTTTTATGTATGGCTTAATATTGTACCCAAACTATGTTTTAAATTGAACATTTTTTAATTTTTTTAAATGGCTTGCAATTTTGTTTAACATAGCACATGTTTAAAGATATTTCCCCACAAGTTAAATTGCTATTTTGAATTTGCCAGAAATAGTATGAGGATCTCTTCATTCCGAGTGACTTTTAGATAACTCATAAACCGTAAGAGATCGACAACGTATATTTCGTTAAACCACACAATTTATTTTAAATACTTTTTATAGAATTAACCATTTCCGAGATATTCCTGTTACTGATTTGAATTCTCAGTGTTTTCAAACAGGAAGAGGTTAATCCTTTTCATTTTGCCCGGTTACGCAAAGAGACCAGACCTTCAAAGCCCATACTTGGCGACCAGCTATTAAAAAATTTGACTATTGCTTAACCCACTACATTCCTCAATTTCCATTATACCTACAAGGAAATATTTAATAAAAGCATTTATAAATTTTTGTATTGATTAACGTGAAGTAGATAGAAGAATAAGCTTTGGTGAGAATGGTACGTAAAATAATGAGTGGTGAAAGTTACACAAATGTTACACTAGTTTTACTCATGCCGCAATGGCAGGAAGTATTGGTATAATAGGGTTGTTTTGATTCAAATGCTTTGTAATAGTTTGTGTGAATGAAAAATTAACACACTCACACCAACCTGTTATTTTCTAAAATGACCTCTTTTGTATTCAATTATCTCAAAACGCGTATTTCCGGTGAAATTTGGATACAGAATTTTTGGGTAATACAACACTTCTTACCGCTAAAATCACGTGGTAGAAAAATAGTGTACATACACTTTAGCTACCAGTATTAAGCACAAAAAGAACTATATTATATAATATATATTATGTATTATCTCCCACTTACTGTCACAATTTGAAGCACTGACCGGTTCCCCGCGGTAGACAGACAATAGCGGGAGGCGTGGCTTGGTAACTAATCGCTGTGAGGCAGTGGAAAGGGTTAAAACCACCATGTAAGGGGAAGTGACACATTCAGTGAGTTCTCCCCATCTATGCTTTTGATAGATGCCCCCCCCTCCCTTCGCCTAACAGTTTTGCCTCAAATCAATGACATAGTTCACTACTTGATTTTTCCCCTGGCCGTAACTCCACCACGAAATGAACAACGCCTGTGAGATAGACTGTCCGATCTGCTTTACACTTCAATGTGCGACCTACTGACCCAGGTAGTGCAAGGTCAATGGCCTTGCAGAAATCATAGGAACTTAGTTATGATACAGCATTCGTTACCGTGTTACATTATTTGTTCCGCCTACTCTACATTGCGCCTAATGTGCCATGCCTACTTGGAGGTACTGAGTACATACTACCTTAAGTAAAATTATAGGTTCGCAAATGAAATAAATATTACTGTCAATTACTAGTACAAAAATCTGCACTTTTACCCTTCAGAAGTTGTATGCAAGTATTTACCAACTTAAACACGCTTACTAATACTGTATTTTGTCATACATAGTGGAAAGTCTGCAGTGATAAATGAAAACCTTTTGATTCCAGTATGCCTCTTTCAGCAGATACGTGCTTTATTAAATTGTAGGATATATTAATGATTTAAATGTGAGGTCATATCCCTGGCACTTGCTTTGGTACCAGTAGATGTAGATTAAAGTTAAAATGTCAACCATGCTTTAAAATCAATACAACTTGACAATCACAATATGTAAGGCTTGTTCGATGTGTAGAACACAAGTTATAAATTCAAAAGAGGGTAGCGTTGTGATAGGAGGGGAAGAAATTAAGCAACGATTTGGAAGTCGGCAATCTGAGGTGACATGCACGTGTGCTTCAAGATTTAATGCACAGAATCTCTATAGAAATGCGTTTCACACTCCAATTGAACAGTTTTATACTTGTGTTTACTGTTGACTATCAAATTAGTGTCTGACTTACTGTTTCCTTTTTGCAGGTAAGACCTGATCTCTGCCTTCTACATGATACTGAAAGATGTAAGTAAAACGTTAGAAATAGTTCCAGTATAACATAGCAGGTATTTGCAGAATAGAGGCATTGGTAATGAAACTTTTTTGTAGGATTCGGTGTAAGAATACATACTGTGTTTGTTTAAAAATAATGGTCTGTAATGATAGATGGTCGAGAGAGATGGATAGGGTAAGAGAGGCAGAAAGAGAGGGGGAGAGAGTGAGAGATAGAGATATAGCTATAATTGGAGTAATTAGTAAGTGTTACCTACAAAATACGACGTACTATGTACCCAAACAACGCAAAAAATGTCAACTTATGATTAATAGTCTGGACACTTTATCGAAAGCTTTCATATAAACAGGATATGCGTTTTTAGGTTAAATGCTCTTCATTTCTCAATTGCTTGCTTTAAAGTGAATATCGATGAAAACCTCCATTACACATTTCGTTAAATACATAACAGTAATGCAATAATCTTAAAACGATAGTCAAATCTTTTCAAATCCGGTCGCTGTGTGATTGCTTTAAACTTCCGTTCTCCTTATGCCCAACGATTGTCCCCTAAGCGCGGTACTACTTACCATGCAGGAGATCCGCGTTCGATTTCCGGCACCGGCGTGGGGATTTTCTCCCGGTGGGAGACCTGGTCCGGGGTGCACTCAGCCTCGTTAGGTCGCTGAGGGCCAGTTGAGGAGCTACTTGTAGCGGCTCCTCAATGCCGGGAGGGATGGGGGCGCTGACAGCGTTCCACCTCCAGTACTGCACCCCGCTCTTGACGGCCGTGGTGGGTAGAGGTGGAGGATCCAGCGGCCGTAGGGCTGTTGCGCGGCGGAGTTAATTATGGTCATAAGAGAGAGAGGTGAATATCAAACAGGTTAACCTCACAATAAATAGCTTATTTGACATAAACTGTGCTTTAACGAGATCTACATTTTAACACTCTGGCAATAATATTTGTAGTTCATATTGTTGCAAAGCTTTCTGGAAGACAGATTCCCTATCTTCGACGTGTGCTCTCAAATACGCTATAAGAGGGGGCGAACTAATGTACCGATATACACATTGTCAGAAAATTCTATTGTTAAGGCAAATGAATTCCCAATGAAGAAAACGTCAATAGATCACTTGTCAAGAATCGGCTGTAAGTAATATTAAGTATGCATCTTCCTCATTAATGAATCAATTCGATTGTCACTCTGCTCGTGTATATTCTTATTCCTATTTTTCAACGCTTTCTCTTATTCTACTTTTTGTGATTTTCCTTTCTCTTATTACACATGGTCTGTCTAAAAGGAATGAAAAATAAACATGTTGAGATTTAGGCGCTTGCTTGGACCACACAGTCGCACGTCGAGAAACACTCTTATGACCCTCTCTCGCTCCTGGGAGTGACTAACATCGATTTGCCATTAGCTCACCCAATTGCTTTTCTGATTGCATTGCTGACGAGTCTGTGCACTTTACATTGTTGCTGATGGGACTCATAATCGACTATCGATTGATATTATTTGTTCGACCCGCGATGGGCTCCTCAACTGCAGATAAGGACAGTCGAGTGTGGCGGGCATAGCGGTTAAATGAGGTCGCTGCAGCCCTGGAATACCCCTGGGGTTCCGAATGACATTACTGGCACCAAATCCCCGCCATCATCAGCACCACAATACCTAAAAGTGGAACTGATGCGTTGCGTGTTACCCAAGATACACCCATGACAGCATTACCCTCTCCCGTCGATTACTGCAGCTTTGTGCATACTTAAAGTGCTTTTTATGCATGGTTGGAGATCAGAACCACTTTCTAGAGAGAGGGCATAACTGAGTAACTGTTTAAACCAAAGTGATATTCATAAGTAATGCCACGAGTGATTGTTGTCAAATTAGGGATAAATTCTCGGATCACGAAGCGAGGAGAGAATTTATCCAGAGAATTTGACTATCATGAGTTGCATTTCATGAGAGTATTTTACGAATTAAGGGTTATTATAGACTATGAAGTGTTATTTAAACGCTTTATTGTAATTACTAACATCAGCGTTCATTGGCACGGCCTACAAGATTATCATGTTGATGTTCCAATCTTTTAGGATGTTTGCAATGTCAGTACTTGGAATGTCTGCTGTTAGTTTTTTAATTTCGTGCGATAAAAATTTGGTCAAACTGATTCCAAACATATTTCCTGTTGTATTCTGCGTTCAGAGGTCTCCCTCTTTGATTATTTTTAAGCATTAGATGTATCACCGAAGGGAATCTGTCACCCGGCTCTGTTGTATCAAATTAGAAAGCTGTTGTGCATCTTTAGGACAGTGCAGCTGGATTCTGTAATCTAATCACAACATAAAAAAGCAGTGGTCATAATGATATTTGATAAATCTTTCGCGGATGAAGGCTGTCATTCGTTGAAGTTAGAACTTGTGCACATGAATGGTTGATTTGAACGAAGTCACGTATGGTTGGAGTAGTTGTCGAAAATATTTGATCATTTTTCTCCTGGGCTTAATATAACTCGCAATACACGCTTTTGCAAAAAGAGGTTTTAAGTAACCAGCATTTCACTTATAGTTGGATGAGAAAATTAGTTCTGGAAAGGACGCTGTTGTCCAATGTCGGTAGGGCATGTTAAGTGGTTAACCTTCTCCAGCCTACATTTCTGTCCATCTGTTTCATTTTTATATCTTTCAGGACTCAGAACTAGGCAACGGGTTTGGTACTATATGGTGGGGAGATGACGTTGCCTTCAGTATATACGGGGGCTACATTTTTTTCAGGGTCCGATAGGTCGGGAAACCAAAACCACAGTAAAAATCAGTTACAGCTTTGTGAATATGTGCTGTAGAGTGTGTCTAGTATACCTGTTGATCGAAACACGTCTTGCATATCAGTTTTCTGAGTGCACTCTGAGCATGTAAATGTAGAGAAGTTGCTAAATGTTTGAAATAAAACATCTTTAACTTTCACTTTACTTTTGGTTTCTCGACCCCTCGGACCTTGGAAAAAAATAGCTCTTGTATTTCTCCGTGGGCAAAACCCCTTCATGGAAGGTGGTGGGGAGGGGGGCTTCGTTCTTACCGCAATCCCCACTTTGAAGATAGTACGGACAGGCTCGCGCCATCAGGTTTGGTGTAACTCTGAAATCGTTAGGATAGTGAGCAATGTAGTCCGGATCTGGTTACCCTTCGGGTATGTCTTTGCTACCCAAAGTCTCAAAGGGTTATTAATAACCTATATCCGGTGTTGAGCTAATGATCCTAATCCTAATCCTAATCCCTTGGTGGAGGTATGTGGACGGCCAACATGAGTCGATTACTGTATTATACCGTTGAAATTTTGTATTTTAAAACATTGACTATTTAAATTGATAACTTCGCATTTTGGGACTAATTTTATCCAAAATGTTTTATTTCACTGTCGGAGGCTTCTCAAGTTCAATTCATCGCAGCAGAGTGATGAACAAAGATAAAATATGGGGCAATTAGCCGTTCTGAAATATCCAGTTATACTTTTATCCTGAACGAAAATTCAGCTTTCCCTTTTACTAAAAGAAAGTAACCTGAAATACATTTATTACGGGTAGTATGGACTTACTGAGCACTGCCACATGAAGAAAACCAAACCTAAAATTACACGTATTTCAATTTCCTAACCAAAAAGCGGTTTATAAACAAATAAATCATACTTTATTCCCAACATTAACAAATAAACTTACTTCTGTAGAAATACATTAATTATTAAAAGAAAAATTGACAACACAGTTGTCAAGTTGAAACGGAGTGGATTGTTAATCGATTGCAATGTTTAATGGAGTGTTTTTCAGCGATTTATGGGGTACAGTTGGCTGCACTAACTAAACAAAACGGTGACCTAGAAATAATGTGTAACAACAAAAGAATGGCCAGGTGATAATTCGGGTTTGATAATTTAGCGACTGTATGTATGAAGTAGTGAAAGTAAATATACAGTATATAATCATTATAAATGAAAGGACATAATGAATAAATAGGACTGGGCAAAAACAAGTATACAAAACGTGGCTAAACCTCAGAGCTGTAGGCAGAAGATATGACGTGGATCACGGAGAAGACAATGACCATAGGGATTAAATACTAGAACGCGAAGGTGAGAAACAGAAGACTAGGAGCAAGGGAAGTTTCTGTTGAAATAATTAATGTTAAAACCTATATTGAAACAATGGTTCCACCTGTAGAAAGTCTCTTGCTATTAATTATTTATGTACCTCATTTAAGAAAGTATTTAACACTTCATGCCTTATCTCTATTGGCTCCTAATGGGCACGCAAATTTCCGTAGGAACACTTCCGCGTTCATCATTGCGTTAGAAATGAGTGCTAAATATAATATTTTCATACCACAGTAGTGTCCAGGTTAAGGAGTGTTTTTTGTTTCTTTACAGGGTTATCAGCACGCATCACGCAGAGAGTGAATTTAGGTATTGCTCGGGACATAACTTTAGGAACAGCGCTGGTTTGTTACCGCTGTTATCGTGTTTACATTCTTGTAGCCTTACTCGCTATACATAACAGGTGTAGTTGATGCGCAGGCTCCATTTAAACAACGCAAAATATACCTGTGTCCTGAGTGCTAGGTTGCCAGGTGTAATTCATACAGCGACAGCGAACACTCGCACACCATAGCCTACGTACGGGATGTTTAAGAATAGGAGTGCACAGATTTCACGTGAGGATAGATTCAGATATGACTAATAAAATACCCAGTAACAAATTCATGTGTTATGGAAGGTAAAGTTGATAATTGAACATTATTGAATAAGGTATCTGCGTAGTCTGGTAAAGAGGTGGACTGAAGAAACGAGCACTTTAATTACTAATGCGGCTTCCCTTGTGAAGTATACATACATACCTATGACGAGTGAAAATCCAAATTAGGGTAGCCCTAAAAACCTGGTTTACCCACGTATGTGTTACCAGCTACTGCAAGGAGTGGCTTTCTTTCAAGCTTTCCGAGCAGAATTTGTGAGACCTGAGCAGTCAATTTTACTGTCAATATTCCTGAGCTTCCGCTACACCCACACGCCAAAGTTCTCAAGACTATGTCCACGAATTTGTTTCAATAGCCACGTGGGAATTCAATTTTTACCATTTTGGAACGACTAATTTGAGAAAGAAATGAAAAGTACACAATTAACTCAATGCTAATTGCAGAATTAAGTGATAAAGGAGTGGCAACTTTAGAGCAATAAAACACTCAGCAATTTTATTTTAATTTATAGAACCATGCACTATAGGGGAAAATTGTAGAGTAAGGTCTATTTCGGTCTAACGTCAAGAAGTCGCCTTTAATGTCTGCCATTCATACCAGTTACACCTGGTGTATGTATCATGGCTACCACGACTTCCATGGAGGAAGAGATGAAGTGGAGGAAGCACAGGAGGCTACCGGCCGCAGAGATGTGTCTAAGTCCCTAACCTTTCTAACTGTAGGGCTCGCCTGAGTACTAGAGGTCCAGAGACGACGATGAACAGGTCGCTTTATGGGGTCCTTGAAGCAAGCATCCGCACCATTTGTGCGGCACCGCCTCACGCCGCGAAACCTAGCAGCACACCTGATACTTGAAGGAAACGGCATGAAAGGAAAATGGAGCAAGGAAATCTTCCTGTAAGAGAAACAACTCTAGCATCCTTGTACAAACCAGAGAAACTGCAGGTTATGTTGGCTCCGATGTCGAAGTACTCGGATCACAAGTTGACTTCCTAATTGTCACAAGAACAATCTTGCAACAATTACGGTGTCCAGCTAGTAGCATCCTTTGGGTTGGCAGTGATGCATTATTGGAGCGATTGTTAAATTTCAGATTACACTTCGTTATGAAATAATGCACTTGTGGTTCTGGTAATTGAAGTTCTCCTTCCCGGGCTAGCTGTATGAGCAATGAAACTTTAATCTCGAGGTAAACGTAGGTGTAACAAAACATGACCAAAGATTTACTTTTCACCAAATTTAATGTCTGAAAATGTTCGTAATTTCCGATGAGATGTACCGACCACTAATCCGCTAGAATATTAACTCACTATCATTTAAACTTCGTACTTCACTACTGTTAGTGTGCATTATAATAAACCATTTTGGTTTACTAGTTGATATACATGTAATATCACTTGCATTTTAATAACGTGTAAACTGGATGATGCATTTTCCACGTCCGTTTACTACAACAAGCGAGGTGCGAGTGCTTAACCGACGCTTCCTAATGGGTCGCGACGCTACATTTGAAAATGTATGGTACGTTTAAAGCCATACTCTCGCACCCTATATATTTTCTATCTCCATAGCCTTTATCTTTGATTACTTTAACTATATCAATATTATTTATTTACCTATTTATCTGTGTATCTATTTATTACCTTTAATTTACTTCTATTATTATTTATATTAAATACTTTGTTCCCTATAAAGTATAAATTATTCATCTTTAAAAATTATGACTGCTGTCATCAAATGACTATATGCACCACCGTCGTCAAATAAATTTCCGTATAACATTACTCGCCGAATGAGAACCTCAGTCGTTTACCACTGGGCCATCTTTCTCGGTAGAGAATATAAATAACAATAAAAAGAATTTAACATGTCACCTTCAAGTTAAAGTATTGTGACATCGGCCATCAAAGACGCTCGATATCAAGCTACTTCACACCACTACTTTAACTGGCTGGCGACGATGTAGTTATCAGAAGAAGGACGACTATGAGTGCGGCAGACCAAAGCCTTTCCAAATTGTTCGAGAGACTTTCGGGAAAGCGCATACTTCGAGAAATATCCGCGCTACTTCATTTTCGGCTATCTAAGCGAATGCGGTGTCAAGTGTTAAACGAGGCAGTTGTTAGCAGTGAGTTACCTTTAGTGTGTATGGGTCTGTGTACAGTCATTGTTGCGAAAATGTGTGTATCGTCAGAGACAGCTGTATACGTTTAATCGTCGCGTCGGAGTTAGTCTTGAAGTGAAACAGTTTTAGTGAATGTTGAGTGAGTGTCAGAGCCAACCATTAGTGAGACGGAGAGAGTCCAGAGAGACAGTGAAGTGTGTGTTAAAGTTACCATCGCACAGAACAGCTGTGAATTGCAAGGTCACGACGAATTGTAATTTGTGTTAGCGATAAAAAAGAGGACTGTGTTTTTCTAATTTCATTTTAAGGGAAATAAAGTTACAGAAGAAGTAACTGAAAGAGTGATTTGTCACTTTGGTGTCTGAAGTGGGATTTGTCACATTGTCATACTGTCACACTATTAAAATCTAATATGTTGTACTCAGTAGCTTTCTCTACTCTTGCACTATTCCTACAAACGTATTTATTTATCTTCATTTTAGTCGAGATAAACATTTTCAGAAATTATGTTGTGATTTCCTTGTAGGTGCAAGGGGAATATGGCGATAGCCAAATGCTTTAAAGCTGGTCACTATATGAAGCTTTTGAAATTTCATTCTCTTTGTTCAGCCAAGAGATAAAGTGAATAGCGACCTTCCATTTGAGAAAAGTTTAAATACTGGTAAACTCGCAGAAATAACAAGAAATGTCTCCAAAGCGGTTTCCTCAGAAAAGAACATGCATTTGGACATACATTGCTTTTTAACGAGATCTACATTTTCTGTATAGTAAGATTTGGTTTATCTCTTACGGTTTACCAGTTATGCAAACATCAGAGCAAGTAGAACTACATGGGATATCGCCAGAAAATTCAAAATGTGCATTTCATTTGCCTTAATGATGTCTTTGGCATTTTAATCAAAATCGTTTGAGGCATTTTTTAGAAAATCAATCTTCGAAGGCTAGTTAAGGGTGGAGGATTTTTTCTTCAAAATCTTTGTGTCGCATCCTTCAAGAATATTAAACAATGGTTTTTGGCCGACTTTTCGTTTTTTGAGTTATGCTCTTCAGACACATACAGATGGACCTCTTTTTCCATTCAGGGGACCTCAAAACATATTTCCGGTGAAATGTCGACATCTTAAGTTTGGGTCGAAAAGAATACTTACTTCCCTACTTACTATACCTAGTAGAGAAAATAAACATGAAATTAGAGAAATCTGAATCTGCGATATTTCAGGCTTTATGAATCAGTGTGTGGTAAATGCTTGGCATCACAAAGGTTGCCTAATTTTTGTACGTGTTTCGGACTACTAATTAAACTACGCTACTGACCTTATCAATATCTCAACTACTGCTACCGCTACCTTTAAACACAATACCAGTAAAAATACGCTAATTAAAATCATTGGCGAGCAGACGTGTTAAGATCCACTAATAATACCGCGGAGAATGATGTCAGCTGAAACGCCACTAGTTCACATGTTAATTGTTAAACTGATCAAAAATGGACAGCAATTTTCAACCACAATTACAGAAATACTGGCACCTCGATTACAATGTCGATTACACTGTCGTTTATTTTTATTCAACGGAATAAAACCCTTTATTGCGCTGTCCACGATCACACGCTTTGGAATGGTATTTGAGCTGCAATTTCTAAATTACATCATGATGTGCTGGGACATAACTGAAGTTACGCGAATGGGGTGGAATATTACGGCGACTGCAATTATTTCACTAGGGAATTTACATACCACATGTGAGCATTTTAGTGTTTAAATAACATGCTTTAAATTCAACAAATATCTACGTTACCTTCCATCATAACCTAACAGTTATAAATGTTTAAGACATTTTTTGTAGTGTTTAACGCCCGCTTTTACTACATACGGCACCGCAGGCGGTGACACTGATGATACATGGAATGAAGATGGAGCACCGGTGGAATGAGATGGCGGGGAAAACTGGAGAACCCGGAGAAAACCCACCCCAGCGCCGCTTTGTCCACCACGAATCCCACATGTGGTTGCCTGGGATCGAACGCGGGACGCTGTTTAAGACACACCGGAATCACTTTTCTAACCTTTTTTAATTTTCGTGCAATATTTTATGTGAATATTAGTCCACTTAATTCGAGTAAATAAAGAAATGATTGTGATAAAGGCAGTTTCTGACATAACAAATTACCATGCTCATTCAGCTATCGAAAATATAATAGTGACACTTTGGTTCTGATACTTTGATACAGTGCAAATGAATACGAGAGTTATTTTTACCGATGTTAATGGTGGAGTGAACGAATGAATGAGTGAGAGTGAGTGACTGGGGTTTACTCGTAGATCATTTGCATTTCATATCATCCTCTTCCTCACTATCCTACCTGATGCTTGACTGACCACCCACTTCCAGGTCTGCACTCTGTCCGGTCCATAGGTTCCTGAGGCCCCCCCTCCCCCAACAGGTGTCTGACCCTAGGTACTGGCTTGTGTACGTCCTATATAAGGGGAGGGTAGTCAGGAAAAAAGAAAAACAAATGTGTATTCCAGGTTGTCAAACGGTTTCCTTTCGGTATACAGAGTTCCATCCTCTGGAACCACTTCTGGAAGCACCTATACCACTCAATTTCTGGCACTACAAACTCCTCTTTGTATACTGAAACTGCTTTTTGAGGGCTAAAATTTGGGGACATCAAAGGCACTTCATATTAAGAAACAGGAAGAACTTGCATGTGCAAGATCGGGATTATGGGGTTGATGAGTCAGTAACTTTGTCTCAGTACCTTGCAGACGCTCCATTGTTACTTTAGAGGTGGGAATTGATACAATATAATAGGGCAGCAAAGGGCCTCCTAGTCCTGTCTTTGAAGACATTTCAACGACCATTAAGTTTTGTGCTTGCTATTACTAAAGTACCCTTTGAAGATTTCTCTAAAATCTTATTGCATTTTCAGGCATCAGATATAGAGGTCTCTAGTGCTTTTCAGTTCGCAATTGAACCACTCCAAAATCTGGATGAATCAAACTCAGAATCTGTTATTGCGAAATACAAAAATGCCCTGGAGATAAACTCTGCATTTGCACACATGTGTACCAAAATGTCATTTTATTGGATTGTAACGATGAATGCAACTATTATTCGTTCAATATGTCATTCTTGCGTTATAAACTTGTCACGTCAGAAGACGCAGAAGGAAGATTTTCTATATTCAGGCTTATTGCAAGTGAAACTATTCTTCTCTCGACTTTGCAAATAAATACACCTTGTAATTCGGTGCAATGATTTATAAAATAAGTGTATTTTGTTCATTTAAATAATTTAGGTTAGTTAGTAAAGTACGGTATTTGATATATATCTTGTGCTTGTTCTTACACATGGGAATTGGTTATTTCGGAACGTTAAAACATGTCCTACACGATAAATTACATTATACTAGGCAATTACTTTGCACACTGGACCTGCCCTATTTTGTCGGAATGTTGACAAGCCTAACTATAGTGCCTTCTTTCAATCCTCCCTCGTGCACTCTTTAACTTTAGTATTTTGGTACCATGGGCGTGTTTCTGCCGTATGACAGTGGGTCTAAGGCTCAAATTTTCGATTTTAGCAGACAAAATGTGGGCTATGATTTGACTATAACAGTTTCAACTAAAATGCCTGCAGTTAGATTACACAGCAGATGTACAGTTCTAGAATGGAGTGGAAGTTATGCATTAGTTCTGAAAAGCTAATGTTAAAAAGTAATTATTTGTATGAAATCAATGAATCACATTTAGAGCTCATGGGATTGAGAACAAACATTTGAATGAAAGGTTGAATGTGGAAGTGTCGATAGGCTCGCACGGATTAACCTACCATTTACAGCTGTTAGATGTCAGCATTAATAAGTCATCAAAGAATAACACGGGACGCATCGATGATCAGAAAGAAACGCCTACAGGAAGGCATTTAATACGTGAATGGATTTTGTGATTCTGGCATGATGTTAATAAGGAAGACAACTGTTTCAAATAGGTTAGATCCGGTACAGCAGATAAACAACTGACTAAAGTGAAAACAGTACTGCTGAATGTACCAGATGAAAACCAGGCCAAGTGATAAAGCTAAATTAGAGGTTAATTAAGTGGAAGGAAATAGCAGGCAAGTCTACCTATGGTTATTTTGTAGTTTCATGCAACCCACAATTTATGGTGGGTATGAAAGCGTCGCTCCCTTTAATAGAATCACTTAACATCTTTGTTTCTTTTCATTTTCTCCCTATTTACTATCGCTTTAAACCAGACATAGGCACGAGAGGAAGGTAGCGATTGAACTTTCCTTACTCACTCCACATTCTCTTGCCGAGTGACGAACGTTGTTTTGATACAACACGTGCAGTGGTGGCGTCGTCCCACCTGCATGGCAGTAATAATTTCTACCATGGTATTTACATATTTTGTGTACAATAATTATTATGGCCACCTACTGCAAATTACATAACCTTCCTTTATCTACGCACGTAATGTCCTTACGCTTCCTTATGATTAACTTACCAAATTGTTACTTTTCACAATAAATAAAGTAGTAAAGTTCCATTGCTATTTAGTCTTAAAAATATTTTTAAATTATTTGATCAACATAATAAATTCTTTGATTTTAAGCTTAATATTATGTTCAAACTTTTAAACACGAAATAACAGTATTTATATTAAGTGAAGGAATAAATAACGAAAGCACCAAAAAGTGGAATCATATCGTCCCTTTTATATTTTTACAAATAAGAGTATTCAGAAAACACCTTTCGAAATTGAAAACAAATACCTTTAAGATCACCAAAGTTTGATTTATGCTTCTAATTAAAGTGTCGTTTAATATTGTAACGCTTTATATTTTAAAATTGAAATCCGCATATTAAACAGAAAATCATCCTATTTTTTTAAGTTGGAACAAAGCCACTCTTCATGAAACAGCCATACTCGCCACTACATAAGGCGTATAGGAATCTGCACCGCAGTGTAGGAGGGGGATGGCAGGTGGAGTGAGGCAAGAACATGTTTCAGTAGAGTGGTCCAGTTGAGCGGATGTTGCCGATGCCTGCTTTAATCACATGGTTTATCCCGGCGGATCTACTAGGAGATACTTGTGGCTCGGTGTGTGACGGATGGTTAATCTTCCAGATCTTAGCTCTTTGCCACGCCTTCTTGATATACATACGTATAGTATCGCCCATACCTGAACGATCTCCCTCATCCCACTGCCTTTTAGAGTGTCATCTGATCGCGTAGTGTGTGACAACTTTGATCGCTCTCAGGTGTAACTCGGCAAGCAAAATCTTTAACAACACTCTGAATGCACAACTGTAACCAACTTGGCAACAGAATGTTATTTCGCTAAGAATATATTGAGAGGGCAAATGGTAGTTGTCACGCGTCCACACAGATTTTAGTGCACTTGCAGAACAGATTACCTGCTTTCATTATCTGCTGGTTCATTGCAGAGCGTTTGCTAAAGCCATCTATTTTTACTTTGTCTACAACCTAGAGGAAATACGAGAAGTATTGCACTCCAACCAAAAATTCAATATTCAGATTTCACCGGAATTAAACGTTTTGGGGCCCCTAAAATGTTAGAAAAAGTCCCTATGTGTGTCTGAAAACATAATTCAGAAACGAAAAGTAGATCAAATACCAAACTTGGTATTTAAGTTGAGCATCTTCCAATGATGCAACAGGAAGATTTTTTTAAAAAAGATGTCCATTTCAAACTTCACTTTACATGGACCACCTTAGAACATTATTTTCTCAAATATTCCTCTAATGATTTTGAATAAATACCATCTGTTTAACATAGTTTCATGAAAACTGAAGTGCACTGCACGTGCACGTGCGTTTCTGGGATTAGTCTCTGAAGGCCGCTATATCCTAAATCACTTTTGCATGACTATATCGTCCGCAGCCTTGCAAAGTAAACAATATACAAAATTGTAGCGGGTCCCTTTGTTCGGCAGATATAAGACGCGACTTGACATGTGCGTTATCTGAACTATCATTACCACGTCAATGGCTTCTGGCTTTTGAACTCTTTATTGCCTAACAGCGGCCTGCCATCTAGCGAATATTGCTCACAGCCATAGAAAGAAGTGAAAGAGTGGATATATTCTGCATTTCTTGCGTAAAATAAGGTATAACGCAATTATGGTGTTGGGTATTTATTAGGTTCAAAACAATTCGCTTTTCACTATTTTGTGGTGACTCTTTACGTACTCCACGACAGAGGCCATTTTGTACAAACTCCATTCCGTCACTTCCCTCTATGGCTGAGTGCATATGCATTTTGTATTGCAGTTAAATGCTCTATTAATAATTTGGATATTAATGTATTCCATTGTTTCTTATTAGTGGCTTTAAAACTGTTTTGGAAATAATTGTGGTAGTTATTTTAAATTTAACACTATTTTGCATGTTAGTTAAGGAACTACATTTTATATCGCACCTGCTGGCATAGAAGTTGTGCGGTTCGGTCAACCAATGGAGTGTTACCCAAATACGTGCTTTTGTTTACATTGCAACCTGTAAGAGATAAATAAAATCGTACTTCACAAGAGACGTAGAACTGGTTAAAGTACAAAGATATTTTTTTAATAATATTATTGTGTTGCCTTTTAAGATCCTTATATTTTTTTTTTTGAAATTGGAATTAATGTGTAATTGGTGTTATCACTCTCCATGCTGGTTAAACACTTTGTTTTTCCTTAAAATTGTAGTTTACACCCAAATCTGAAACGGTAATATTTGTTCGACCACTATAAAGATACATTTCAGAAGTGTGTAAATATATATTTAGGAATCAGTTGCCACAGTGAAATCTACAAAGCCGAAATAAAACTACTTATTTTATTAATATTGCCTTTAATTCCAATTAGATTTCTGATGACTAACTGCTACAAAAATAACACCTCCGATATTTCTGTTCCATTGGTCACAAGCTGTTTTATGCTTGCTTTGTAAACGCTTGAACACAGGTTCTCCTAAAAAGCAGGTCAAATGAGCAAAACCCGAGAAATACAAACATCGCATAAATTGATATACCTCGAGTGAAATGTTATTTTTGTCAACTGACAGGAAATAACAGAGGAAGGCTTAATTTCCTATTGAAATAATGGTTCTGTGCAAACAATTCATATCAAAGGAGAGTTATGTGTCTATATCGATTTCATTTTAGGCAGCGGAAAGAAAATCAATTCTTTATTTTGTGGCCTTAATGGCCTTTAGCCGAGCAGGCTATACTAACAATGGAACCAAGCACGAAATAAGAAAGCAAACGATCGCTGTTGTTCGGTCTGAGATAGGACTCCGAATAAACACGATCTAAACTGGAGAAACCGAGATTGAACCTAGACTCGCAGTGTACTGGACAAGAATACTATGTTAGTGATAACAATGTGGCTAATAATTACCTTAACATATGAAACAGAAATAGTGTATTAAAGCAGATAAAAAAATCTGATGTGTTGCACTCACATGACTTTCTCTACTCTTGTACTAATCATTCTTCCAAACTCTTATTCCTATATCTTCTTCGTATTAGTTAAGATAAACATTTGTACAACTTATCTAATTGCTAATTTCCTTGTAGGTACAAAGGGGGATACAGCAGGCTTTGTGCGATAGTCAAATGTTTTAAAGCTTTGAGATTCTGTTGTCTTTGCACACTTAACATATAAAAAAATGAACAACGATGACCCATTTCACGAAAGTTCCAAGTTTTCCGAAACTCACACACATAACAAGGAATATCTCCGAAATGGTTCACCCTACAAGAAAATTTATTCAGACATAAATTGTGTATTTTAGCAAGGTCTAAAGGTTTTTGTATGGTATGATTTGGTCTATCTCTAACGGTTTACCAGTTATGCAAAAGTCTTCCAGAGTAAATACGACTACAGGGGCTATAGCCAGAAAATTCAAGATATACATTTCATTTCCCATAAAAATATCTCAAACATATGACATTTTAATCAAAATCGTTAGAGCCATTTTCAAGAAAATCAAAATTTTCGAAAAATTTTCCATGTAAGGGTTAGTTTAGGGTGGGGCTATTTTCTTCAAAATCTTCGTGTCGCATCCTTGAAATACATTAAACTTAAATGCCAACTTTGGTTTTTAACCGACTTCTCGTTTTTGAGTTATGCTGTCCACAGACAGACACACAGACTGACACACAGACACACACACGGACCTTTTTCTAAAAATGCCTTTTTTGGATTCAGGGGGCCTCAAAACATATATTTCCGGTGAAATCTCGACATCGAATTTTTGGGTTGAATACAATACTTCCTCTACTTACCAGTAGAGAAAGTAAAAAAAAGAAAGAAAGAAAGAAAGAAAAAAGCACAGCTGTGTGCGCCATTTATTTTCTTTACCTACTTACTCGTAACTTTATAGAAAAATAAACAATGTTTATCATTAAAAGTTGAAATAAGAAAACAAATTCTAAATAGACGTATTATATTTACGCTTAGTGGATTACTAGCTTATAATATAACTTTAGATAAAATATTTATCATTTTATAATATTGAAGTGACTTAATTACATTGCATTTTTCATGTCTTGCGCAATACCATAAATATTCAAAATGAAAATAAATCTCTTTAAAACATGCACAAAACAGAGACACTGTACCGCTTTAATTTCAAAGTTAAGCACATACAATTTCTATACGTAAGTGTACTGGAAAATCATTCGAATTATGTACAGATAACACGTGTTATTAGGTAATTATTAGTTATTTATGCCAACAAGCTTACTGCTGATGTTTTCAAACACACAAACTGTGTGTGGGCAATATTTAAGAAGTGGAATCAGGAAGTCTGATCTCTGATGTCAGGTTCTCCTGTGGTCTAACCGGGAAAGTAGGAATCGGTTGGGGAGTTTAATGTCATGCTGGCAAGTTGGCCATGGTAGCTTAGGGATTAGAGCAGCCGCTCGGTAAGTGGAAGATCCGTGGTTCAAATCCCGGCTATGGCATTGAATTTTTCAGCCCTGACTCCTCTTAAATAGCTATTAGCTAGGTTTATTTGCTAAATAGAACTCTACTAATGATGTTAGCACTAGCCAGATTATTATTAGCCGTTCTGACGCCAGCTTCCTTTCGCACATCAAAGGTGCTCAAGGTCAAGCTGCCTCACACCACTCGCGGCAAGCAATTAGAAACAACAATACGGCGCGGCAGAACAAAGGACTTACCGAAATGTTCATGAAGCCTGGACTAGTGGCTTAATTGTGACAGCTTCCAGAAAAAAGGCCAATTTTGAGAAAGGTCCGTGGTACGTAATTTCCAGCAAAGAAGCTTGCGGGACGCCAGAGGGCAAGTAGCTTTTGTGAGACAAAGAGTAATTTTTGTAATTAGGTGTGCTTGCGTGCGCGCGCGCGTGTATGTGCAGAAATGAGAGAACCGCTTGTATCGACAGATAGTTAGGGACATCGATACGTCGCGCAGAAGTGAAGAACAGTGAAGCAGTTTTAGTGAGTGTTGAGTTATTGTACCGTCAAAGCCAGCTGTGTGTGTGTGTGTGTGTGTGTGTGTGAGAGAGAGAGAGAGAGAGAGAGAGAGAGAGAGAGAGAGAGAGAGAGAGCTGAAAGACCGAATAGCTGTGAGTCGCAATATCACGAAGAACTATAGATATCGTTAACGACGGTAAAAGAAAACTGTTTTGTGCTACAGTTTTAGAAGCAAAAGACAGTAACAGGAAAAAAGTAACTGGATCTGCTTGTTCATTATTGTTAAAATTATTCGTATTATTATTGTTACTATGAAACTTCAATTCTTGGTAATTTAAATACGTATATTTAACACAACACTCATGTCTTACTTACTAAAAACAGAGGAATATTAAGTTCGATAAGATCTACCTAATGTTATCAGATGGGATTAGCCTGTTTTAAAGTTTTGCGGCTGAAAGATTGACAAGCTATGCTTGGTTAAAGCGAAAATAATTATGGAATTGATTGAATCGCTGTACTTATTTTTCAGTAATAGTGAATGCAGTGTAAGATCTTTAATTTAGTTTGAATTATAATTCTATTTGTCCACAACTGGGCCCTTGACACAATAAGACCAATTATTTCCTGGCGTTCTGACGCATAACGTGCTAGTGTTCCAATGCTTTCTGTGAGCATGGCCCACTCTGCAGACACACAATTCTTCACAATAACACAGAGACAGAAATCTGGAAAATTTTGTGGTCATATAATTAGTCCAAATGCTTTTGTTTATTCATGGCAGCTGACTCTCTATTGCGGACAATCAAGAATATCTTACAACCCTGGCTGACCTCTCGCAAGGATTCTCGGCGTTCGGAAGCTATTCTAACCTGCTTAACAAAGGTGACACGCCTCATTCATGGACATCATTTGCGTGGCGACCCGGCCCCGGTGTTTGCGACATGTGATGTACAACTTTACGTACCGCACGTGTTGCTTAATTGTCCGCAGTACGCTCAAGAGCACCAGTCCCTTGGTCTGGGTTTTACACTGCGCTCCATTACGGGTGACGACCCAGTTGCTGCAGTTCGTCGCCAATATTGAATTGGCTCAGCAAGTTTAACTTGTCTCAGGAGTTTTATTTCTTAGGGTGTAATTCTGTCCCTTTTTTATAATTCAGCTGTTAACTTTCTAGCGTTTTAGCACTCCTGATTTTACCGACCAGTTTTTAGGTTTTAACTGCTAACTTTTAACTATTTTAGCTTTTACTTTTGAACCTTTTAACTGCAAGGCTTCACATGGGGTTAGCTTCCCTGTTTTTATCTTTTGACTTTGGACTCTAATGAGCTTGCTGTCGACGGGTCCTTAAACCCTACACAACCACTCACTCACTCCTTCACTCTTGTGTAACATCAGTAATATTTATGCATTATTAAGCTTGAAAGAAAAGTAATAATTCATGATTTAAAAACGGATGATTATTTTTAAGTGTATAATGCTTTTTGCTTACGTTATGCCTAAAATATGTACAAGCTGTTTACTCATTTAATCCTAGGTTTAAATACATACGTCGGAGAACAACAAGTGCTGAGAATTTATAGAAGGTATTTCAAAGTGTTTAATGTTTAAATTATTAAATTACAAATAAAAACAATGTAGAATTTGATGAGCACTATTTAGATGTCATGAACAATGTAATCCGTCCAATAGAGCCTTTCCAACTAAGCAAACATTACGAAGCTGAGAAACTGGCCGAAAGAAACTGGCACTATCCAAAGTAAGAAACCGTGCTCAAAGTTTTAATGGTAGTAGCTGTGGACAAATAACCGTTGGGTATTTCCCAAGAAACTTCCTTCGCCTCAATGCAGCCATTCTCTCAACACAATGCTTGTCGGAACTTGCTCAAGCACAGACTCTTTCAGCAGCCTTACGCTACTTCTCAAAATAAGGCAGTCTACTTAATGTATCGGACATACAAAGTCATCTCATCACTAACTTACGCAAGATATTTAGGCTTACTTTTGTCATTGCTAAAGAGTTAAGGCATGTTAGATAAATATAATCTATGTAAAAGAAATACTATTGTTTCTTAGGTATTTACTTTTTTAAAAACTAAAGAAAACCCTGCCTGTGGGTAGATTTATAATACATAGAAACTTCATACCGTGAATACCTCGAAACACTCGATAGCCAATTGTATCGAAGTTTGCCCAACTCTTCAAGATGAACCTCCGACACTTTTTAGATTCTTAAATTTTCCATTATTGAAGCTTGTTGCTTTGTTTACAGGTTCCACCAAAACTGTGAAACCCATTGCTATTTTGAAATTTTCTCTTCGGAGAACACATAACATAAACATTATAAATTCATAACACATTCCTTCAAACATAAATTGCAGGTGATTTTATACTTTATTGGGTCTCTTTTGGCTTTCAGAATTTCCTTTTTTGAGATACTCTTTACAAGATTCCTACACTCTTGCATGGCAATGTTATTCCAAGATTTGGGTACTGTCTGTCGAAGTTCTTGGGGGTTTTTCGACCTGAAGGCAGCTGCAATCTGTCAGATTAACTGTCAGGTCCCCCCCCCAAAAAAAAAAAATAAGAGACACACACACACACACACACACACACACACACACTTGTGTATCTATCTCTTTATGGTGATGAGTATTTGCAAAGTGTATATACTAATTTAACAGACAATATAGGGCCGGGAGGGGGCGTGTGTACTTTCCAATTTAGACAGAGCAGGTAAAGTACCCTAAAGACAAGGACAGAACCAAACTGGACAAAGTAAACCGCACAGACTCTACTCCTCTACCTTTCGATCTCATATGGATGTAACTGCCATAGTTGTATCCTCCAGGGACGATGCAATTATTGGCCTACTGCTTTGTTCCAGGTCTGAAAATTTGCCGATTTTCCTATTTTTTTACTGTCACTTGCCACACTTATGGAAACAAGTTGTTAGCCATTTAATATCCTTTTTCACGTTTTTACCCACTTTTCCTTGCACCAGAACAAAATGGGAGCTACTGCACAACTGAATGTCATGGCATCATATCGTCCGCATAGCAACATTTACTTGTAGTGTAAACAATACTCTATAAGCAGACACCACTCCGACTTTGTTGGCTCATTCATCATAGGATTGAATCAATTGCCAAATAGTGCTAATTTAAATCCTTATCTTCCAATTTGTTTTTAAGTTATAAATATCATGCCAGTTGTGGATAAACAGCAGATGATAATAATGCCATATTTATAGATAGTCTTCAGATATCCACCTTTCCTTTCAGAGAAATTAATATTGACATTTTAATATTTTCAGGGTGACATCTCCAAAAAGATTTAAAAACATTTTTTCTGCTTTTCTGAAACTGAAAAAACCATAGCTCCTTATAAAATAATTATCTAGATAACAATTTCTTTAAAATGCATCCTTTAATAAGACAATTTTTTTGACGATAACCTTTTTTACTATTACATGTAATGTTTAATAGCTTTTGTATAGCTGGTAAACCGTAAGAGATAGACCAAATGTTACTACACACAAAATGCAGATTTTAGAACACAATTTATGTCCCAATGGAGTTTTTGTTGTGAGTCCCAGGACCATGGAAATTAAACTTACCTGACATTCGTCTTCTCAGGATGAAGGAAAACCTCAGAAAATGCCGAACCGAAATTCGAATTCTGGGCGTCTTTAATGGGAGGCAGACACCTCACTACGAGCTAGTAACTCATAGCTGTTCTGATGCATCTTAACCTTGACACAAACATTACACAACCTTTTACAGCTTAGACTGACCAATAGCTGATAAACCTGGCTTCTCTGTACGTACCGACTCGCTGGTCAAGAATTAGGTACTGGCGATTTTTCTGGAAATCGAGGTTTCGCGAAGCTTCTTGTAACGGGCCCCGCACTCAAAGTTTGAACAATTGTATGGAAGCGGCCTTTGCTCGTATCCGCCATTGTTGCGTGTTGCCTAGCAGCTTAGTGATATGAGGTAGTTGACCTTGAGTCTCCTTTGAGGTGCGGCCGTCGCCACGGTAATCACATTTCAGGGCCAGGACTTATAAGATGAGAAAGAGTCTGCAAGGGAAGGAAAGTATTTGCCTTTTGCGAAACCCAAAAACAGAAATAGTTATGTCAGTACGTTAAAAAAAAAATAAATAAAAAAAAAAAAAAAAAAAAAAAAAGCTGTTGCACCACATGATTTTCTTTACTCTTGTTATTATTACAAACTCTTCTTCCTATATCTTCTTCACGTTAGTCGAAATACATTTTTACAGAAATTATCTTATTGCTGACTTTCTTGTCGGTGTAAAAAGAATATGGGAATGCACTTGCACTAAGCAACAGTCAAATCTTTTAAAGCTTTAAAATTCCATTCTCTTTGCACGACCAAGAGAAAAAATAAATAACCACCTTCCATTTGAGAAAAGTACAAGTATTGCAAAACTGATACAAATAACAAGGAATATCTCCGAAATGGTTCATTTTCACAAAGAGTATATTTGAACATAATTTGTATATTTTAACGAAATCTGCATTTTTTGCACAGTAAGATTACGGTTTACTAGTTATGCAAAAGTCGGGAGTAAACAGCACTACACAGGCTTTAGCCAGAAGGTTCAAAGTATGCATTTCATTTGTCGTACAAATATGGTAAGCATATGTCATTCTAATCAAAATCGTTAGCTACTTTTGACAAAATCAAAATTGTCCATGTAAAGGGAAGTTTAGAATGGAGTAATTTTTCTTGAAAATTTCCGTGCCACATCCTTTCAAGATATAAATACCGGCTTTGGTTTTTAACCGACTTTTCGATTTTGGGTTATGCTGTTCACCCACCCGCAGACACCCGCACATGTTGGTCTAAAAATACTATTTTTATTCAGGGGGCCTCAAAACATATTTCCGGTGAAATCTCGGCATCAAAACTTCGTGTCAAAACAGTACTTCCCCTACTCATTATACGTAGTAGAGAAAGCAAACATGGGGAAAACTAAGTCTTAACTACAGAACACTTAGTTTTTAACATTCATCTCTTGGAGCCATCGTAACACTAAGCATGGAGGAATTAAAGCGAAAGGTTTGCCTAGTTTATTTGAAAACTGAAACATCGAAACAAAGCAGAACATTTTAAGCGCACCATCGCGTTTAGCTTCTCATAAAAATTAACCGGAAAATACGGCGGTTTTGGGAAAGATTTCAGCAGATAAGAGGTTGATGCGTGAGTTCCCACCACTTGTTAAATTCCTCGTGAATGCGATGAAAACAAAAAGGTAAGACGTTTTAATTTTCGAGGCAGCCGCGATAACAGAAATTGGTAAGTTTGGTGCACCACTCCACCAGACTGCAGACCCGCTATTTGTCTTGTAGCGTGTCGGTATCTTGATCTTTCGCGAATTAATGAGAAGAAGACGGCGAAAAAATTGTTGCCACTGCCGTATCTAAGTGGAAATTATTTTAAATCCACTCTTGTCTGTCGTGAAAGTAATTGCAGAGTATAAACATGCCATGGGCGTGGCTGCCGTGATGTAAGTATGGCTGGGGAAGATACTGTTGCAGCGAATTGCTGCTATAGATAGTTAACAGGTGCCCTCTAGCAAACGGCTTTCTTTTACATATCTCTGTATTTTAGTTAGCATTATCTTGCACCAAAACGCAGAACCAAGCAAAAAAGTGATAAGCAAATGCATTCTTATTAAAAGTAAAATTATTGCTACTGCATTTAATGTTTATGCAGTTGCCCCCTACCCTGTCTCCTCATGCTAGACTCCGCTACTGCTAAAGATATACTTCTGTGCTCATTAAAATAATTTTGAACATCATTTGATATATTTTAAGACTTAAGGATACGCATCTGTGTAAAAAGGTTAAAAATTTCAAAAATTGCTAAAATGGATTTTTATTCTATCAAATAGTATAAACGTTCTTCTTTATTCTGATATGCTTTTTATAGCTTTATGGCTTTTTTAACTATGTCACGTAGCCGTTTGATTGCCTGTAAGTGGTCGTGTCCATTTAAATCCATACAGTTCCATTATCCTTGCTATGACTTCATACTTAGTTTTTCCATGTTTTTATTTTTAGCACTGTTTGCTCTTTAGAATGCTCCACACGATGAAATTTTCATGACTTATGTATGAAACTTGGTGTACCTGCTTAGAAATAACAATAAAAAGAAATGATGAGATAATTTTTTCATAACATGAATAACTGCTGAGTAATTAAATATTAAAGCTTAAGTTTCGAAATTTAAATGAAAAAATAATGAACTTAAACTTTAAAATTTATTTTTATCCAAACTAAAAATAAGATTAAGAAATTATCTCATCAATTTGCTAACTTTCTATTACAGGACCTAACGAAAATTATTAAGTTTTTCAATTTAAAATTGCATCATGGCGAACCATTTATACAAATATTAAAAAAAATACAGTAAAATATTAGTATGTTAGCAACTAATCTGACTAAATGTATGAGATTTAGCACAGTTACTCCTCACTATACAGTAATTGTGTTGAAATTTCAAATCAATCCAATGAAAACTGTAGATTTTCAAAGTTTCACAGATGGGTATCCTTAATGACTTAAGAACTTAAATGCTCTGTTATGATTATTTTATTCTTCTTGTATCTTACCCACTTCATTAAGGCATATTTAAGCATGTAGGACTCATTTTTTGTTTAAACACCACAGATTTCGGAATTATACACAGCATTTTCAACAGTGAAAAAACTAGGTAGCTGCAATGGCTTCAAAATTCTCATACGTGCAATAATTTCAATGCAGGATAGCTAGCTTATTCATCCCATTTCCAACAGTATTTCAAATTTAAGACTAATGGAAATCAAACTAAATTTTTATTTAGTTTTGTTTGACTATCTCAAAATGAGATAAAATGGAGTCACCCGTCACCAAGCCCTTCAATTGTTACCTTACCCAGGTTACTCAGGGTTGCAACATCTTAACTGAACCTTTGGAGCCATAAAACAGGAAAGAACTAGACTTTGAAATTTTGGCAACTGAGACTACACGTGGGGTCAACAGTAGCTGTCACTTGCTTAAAATCAGAGTTGTTATTCGGCTTCAAGAACAATAGTAAGGATATTTGCCTTTTCTGAAGTGGGGAGCTGGATTTATGACAATAATTAGTTGTGGCTAGCGCACATTTCCTATGTGAATCAGCTGCACATGCGTGGACTAAACAGACTCAACCTGGGACTCGTTCCGAGTCCTGAGACGCTACAATAAAATTATTTATTTACCACAGAACATTTTTCTGTTGTTCCTTAATTTGGCTTTGTCTGTCGCTCATTAATCTGTAGGTATTGACAACAGATTCACCTTTTTATATTGTGACAAATGACAAAGACCAGTTCGGTTATTCTTCTATGACTTTATTACCGTCTAAAATTCTACCACAAATATAGTTCTCTTCTCGTCGTTAAGTATTCAGTTCTTTGGGCTGTCACAGCTCAAAACTTTTACTTCTGAAAACCTTGCTCAGTTATTTTAGTGTCTTTCTCTTCATCTGTTTCTCATGCACTAACTACGACGATGTAATCACTCGCTAAATCTTACGACGTATCAATATGATAACCCATACACACAGCCGTCTTGCACGCACACACTGTCCGATTCCTGTCTGTAACTGTAACTCTAAAAACTCACTGTTCTACTCTTCTCTGACCTCCTTATATACTGGGGATAACATTACATGGACATTTTTCAAGCTCCGCACGCACACGGATCAGAAATGATGCAGGTAGAAGTCTCGCAGCCCCTTTTGCTTCTGCCGCTACAATACGTCTAGACACAGTAGTCGTGCGAGACAATCTGGCCCCTAACGTCTTTATCCGCTCGGCGGCCGGGCATATTGTTTGAAGTAGCTGGACCCGGCCGTCCTTTATTGTGCGCCGAGACTCGAGGTAAAATGAAGCCACCTGGTTGTCACTAAGCCCTTCAATTGTTCCCTCGCGCAGGTAATTGGGATTCGTTCCGACTCCTGGGACGCTACAATATATAGCCTGTCTCACCCTTAGATGACAGCACATGTTAACTGTGGCGCAACGTTGCAACATGTACTATATGTGTGCCTCAAAGTTTGTCGCTCAGCTGCGACTTGCGATTGACACAAGTGAAACTGAAGATAGCACTATTGTTTACTCCTCTCCCTCGTTTTACGCCCTGCTTCAAATGTGATTTTGTTCCTGGGACAACAAATTATATTACGCTAAATAGTATCAGCAATACATTGACAGTATTAACGCATTAAACAAAGTAATTATAATCATTGTTTCAATAAGTAAACCTGTTAAACCTCTGTACATTACACTAATGCATCAAAGATAGCAATAATGATCATACTTTCAATAAGTAAATCTATTAAACCGCTATATATTATATTAACGCACCAAATAGAACAATAATGATCATAGTTTCAATAAGTAAACCTTTTAAATCTCTCTCTCTCTCTCTCTCTCTCTCTATATATATATATATATATATATATATATATATATATTTCTTTTTGTTTCTTTCTTTTCCTTTCGGTTTTTTGTTTTGTTTTTGTTTTCCCGTGCTTTTGCTCTCTTTTTCGATGGCGTTCAGGCCCTTTCATTAGTTCCATTTTAATCCTATGCACTATTGCTTCTGAACACACGATAGCCTTAGCTGTTTATTTTACTGCCTTACTAACACTCATTGTACTTTAAAAATAATCTAACACATTTATAATTATTTGGCGTTCCTTACTTCTTAATTTACCAATATATCGTCTCTTCTTGGCTTCCCTTTCCATAACTACAATATTTACGGAAAATGTTAAATAATACAATACCATTTCACAGATTCCACACAGTATACACATAAACGACTTCTTTCGAACTGTTACTGCTGCTCCTTATACTGTCTTCTGTGTCACGTCTGGGGCGTTTTAACGGAATAGATGAATACCTTGTGTTTGCCTTACACGATGAAAGCAAGAGGTTACAGGCTTCTGGTTTATTTTAAAAACTGTCCCTAACCCTCCTCAACATTTGCTCTCGCTTGCTCCCCGAAGTAAACTCAATAACAAAAAAGTTTCCCAGTGTGTAACTTTTGTAGTGCACCGATATAAAAATGTCCGGAAACATTTAATTTAAGAAATTGTAACACTTAGAGTAAACATATGGAGTTTGAAGTAGGCAGGTAGTAGCACTATAGTTCACTCTAGCTAAGAAAAATATAGACGTATTCTAGCAGTTAGTTTGTTAGTGCGTGATGGGTATAGAAACAACAAATATGACTTTTACTGAAAAAAAAAATAGTTTTCTGTGGAAATATGGGCCTATAAAAATTCTGCATAGGATAATGTGTTCAAACCTGAAATTATAACACCTGAATAATTACACCATGCTATTAGGAATCTGGCAACAGCGTGAGAGTGGAAAAGGACGAAGCTAATGGCAACTTGTATGCGCTAGATAGAGACAGACATTTAACTACATACTGTCATCTAAGGGTGAGACGGGCAGTAGTTAATTTACTTGCTGGCTGACTGACCGGCTGACTAACTGGGTGACTAACTTACTGGCTGACTAACTTACTGGCTGGCTGACTGACTTAGTTACTTATTCAGTTACTTACTTACTCAGTTACTTATTTACTCAGTTACTTGCTCAGTTACTTACTCAGTTACTTACTCAGTTACTTACTCAGTTACTTACTCAGTTACTTACTCAGTTACTTACTCAGTTACTTACTCAGTTACTTACTCAGTTACTTACTCAGTTACTTACTCAGTTACTTACTCAGTTACTTACTCAGTTACTTACTCAGTTACTTACTCAGTTACTTACTCAGTTACTTACTCACTCAGTTACTTACTCACTCAGTTACTTACTCAGTTACTTACTCAGTTACTTACTCACTTACTCAGTTACTTACTCACTTACTCAGTTACTTACTCAGTTACTTACTCAGTTACTCACTTACTAAGTTACTTACTTACTTACTTACTAAGTTACTTACTTGGTTACTTAGTTACTTACCATCACTCACTTTTCTGTTGTTTAATTTGATATTGTCTGTCAGTGATTAATCTGTAGGTATTGACGGAGATTCACCTTTCATACTACTCTTAGATATTAAAAGCATTACTACGTGATAAATAAGTCTCCTTCTACGAGAGGTGTTTTATTCTCTGATAAGTTGTTTATTTTTTATCCGCACACCTCCATTCCACAATTTTTACTCCCTCTTTAGTAGAATCCCCTGCCTGTACTGCCAGCTATGAATTATTAACATTTCGATTCGCGCCGGCCCAAATTGCGTCATATAGTAGCGGTGGTCTCACCCTCTGGAGGTATCAACATCTCCTCCTGCTCATAAAAATTGCTGTAAACCAATATAGTCTCACTTCCCTCCTTTATCCTGGAGCCCCAGTGTAAACATGAAATATGCCTCTCCGACACAAGTGGATATAACTTGTCGCATATAGGGGAAAAAAGTAACCAAATTTCGCTAGAGCCGGGCGCGCTCCCTGGGCGGGAAAGCTAATCGAATTTGCTCCGCAAAATTGCAAACGGGGAAGGTGTCAAGTGGTGGGAAGATAACAGCCCGTGAGCTCCCTCTTGGGAAGATAATCCACTTCTAAGTTATCCAACACGTTGTCACGCGCTTTGTTTGGCTCGACTAAGCCCTTTGTTGATACTTATTGTTACTGGACGGATGATGATGTAGATAGCAGAGATCATCAAACTGCTCATCATCCCGGATCATCCTCACCCACCCAACAGCTGCTGGTACTTGACAGCGACGTCGTATCCTGTTTTTATAAAGGACATGCTCTCAACTACGGGTTGTAAAATAACTTTCTGTTGATTGGGGAGTTCCATCATAACACTACAAAGGTAGTTTATCTCTTGTACACATTCATGTCAGCACAGAACGTAAACAAAAGACTGACTCTGTTGTGCGGTACTTAGCATTCTAACCTGCAAATATAGAAGTCTAGGGTTCGATTCCCGGATGGAGCGTGGAAATGTTTCTTCATTTATGTCTAACTATTCCCCAGGAGTCTTGTGATAGTGTGAATGTAAGTGTGAATTTAATGTAAGAACCTTAAGTAACACCAACCCAAGGTATAAAAAAGCGAGTGAACAATATCGCAAATAGTTTAAATGGTTAAAAGTCTCTGATATGTCCTTGGATATTAATAAATGGAACATTAATATATACCGGGCGGAAGGGAAGTCATTACATTAATTTAAACCAGTGATAGATCTCGGTATTTGGAGCACATTGTGTATCTTACGTCTTCGTCTCTGACCATTTCCTACGGAGATACTTAAGTTTTGTCGAAAACAAGCTGGCAACACTGCAGATTGTGTGGCTGGTCACTTTCCCTAGCTCATTACATAAACAAACACCGTACGGTGAGTCTTGAAAACAAACTCATACCCTGCCTTGTGCTTCCGTGTTTACTCTGCGAGTGTAGGCCAATCACAAGAGTTAACTCCCAAAATATTAAAGGAAAGCGCCCGACCTGTTTACATCCAAAAGCCAGTTAAATTCCCTGACCATGCTCAAAGCAACGTTGTCGACTTACCGCACTCTAACGGAACAGCTGGCAGTATTCATTCACGTCTTTTAAGGGTCAGAAATAAGTTACTGCACGCATCTTACACGTAACACTGATATCTTCGTACATCCTTGTGGAATTAGGCATCCAATTTAGATTAAAAACTCTTAATTTTTTTAAATCGGCTCATCAAAGAACAAATATATATACACACATACATATAGTATTGTTTTACTTTTTCCATGGTCATGATGGACATCGCGTTGCGATATTCGGTTGTTGCCTTGCTTAGCATCTATGTTGACAACATGGCTTCCTCTAGTGCTGTACTGATGAAAGTGTCGATTCGTTCTTTGGTTAGAATTTTTTTGGCTGGTTAACTTCAGACATGCGTTTCAAAAATGCTATAAGTTTGTAGATCTTACCAATGTGGTTCTTGTTCACATTAAGACACAGCTTTAACATTGAGTAGTTTGCTCACAATCTTAAAAATGTCTATATTTTAGCTTTTTCTTCAAAGTACGCTAGCAACACATTTTCAGTGTAATTATTTTGAATGCTTTTTACCTTGCGCCAGTCCAGGAACCTGTTAAATACAATGTTGTATTGATTTCTTGATTTTTTTGATAAAAATTCTAATTTCACTCTCCCCGCTGCTTGTAAAATTTCAGTTGGTTGTAGCAAGTATTTGTTAGCTACACTTTGGGGTGACAGTTTGAAGTAGAAGATGCCATTGCTGCCTCACGTAGTTACACCATTGTCGGCGTAAGTACTAAATTGGACAGTGATCGCTGATAAACAATGTGTAGATTGCCCTTTTTGCTTGTCTGGAGCGACGAATGTTCTTATCTCAGGGTGTGCGTGGATTTTACGAAAGGATGACACTGGTTTCAAAATTTAACAGACTCTAATTATGTATTACTTTTAAATACGTTTGCGAAAAGATGTGCGGACTAATATGTGAGGTTGTGGAGCTATAACTCAGCAATCCACACTATATAATATGTATATATATTATATTATAATCAATAAACTTTCAGAATATACTTCAAGGTACTCATCTCATTCGCGTACGTTGTCAATTGGTTGGTGAAGAGTGACCCTGGAATCAGAATAGTCGCGACGCTCTCTTTTTAAAAATATACATTGGCTTCGCCATTCCCACTTTCGAATTTACCCGTCTTTGCTAGTTTTCTTCTTAGATATATTTGCATTTATTTAAAATCGTACCATAACAATAATTATTATTGTCATCGTTATCGTTGTAATCATCATCATTAACATCATTACCATTATCATTATTATTATTATATTACTATTAATTGCTTTATTTTCCTTTTATTTTAATTAATTAATCCTTTAAAATTAGCTATGAATATCGGTATCAAAATAAATTTCATCATGGTTCAGTCCATATTCACAGTCAAAACAAAGAACTGTCAGGTCTAAGCTACTTCACACCCGTACCGGGCTGGTGAACAAACAAGGACGTCTAAGGCCAGGTTACCTCGCGCGATTCTTCGAGAGTACGTCACTAGTAGCCATCAGAGCGAAGAACCAAAACGGGTGCTGTCCAGAGCTTTCGAAAAATATCTGGCTACATCATTGCCGGCGTATTTGAGAAGTTCGTGAAAGGTCCGTGTGACATCATACCTATTATATAAGGAGGAAGGGAAACAGCAGAGAGAGTTACAGTTACGAACACGAGTCGTTCACTTGCCAAGGAGTGTAAGATAGATGTGCGCGTGTGTCGGTACATCGTAAAGGTGATTTAACGAGCGTCTAGTGATATGTATCGTTGTAGTTGGTGTATAAGAGATAAAGACACTGAAAGGACTGAGTTAAAGTTACGTAAAGTAAAACTGTGGGTTGTGATTGCAAAAAACACTGTAGAAGACTGTATTTAGCAAAAGTTTAGAAGACAAAGTGATAGTAAAGTAACGACTATTTTTTCCATTTTGACATACAATAGTTAATAATCAATGGGCCAGTACGCCACTGATAAAATTTCCCTGAGTTGCTTATACTTACAGATAATTGTGGTCATGCTACTTTTAGACACTCCATGTAAATACCTCCATTACATATACTTGAACTTTGAATGTAGCGCGGGAAATTAAAATTGAGTTTACTCACGCCATTCGTCTGTTGTAAGGAAAGAACAAAATGGTACGGGATTTGAACGCAGTACCCCAGACTGTCAGTTGGGCACGGTAATAACTGCGAAGTTACTACAACTGTTATTTGTGTCTAGGACGCATATGGTTCTCCATGCAGAAGTTAAAATATCAATAATGCACTGGCCATTACGGATGAGTCATGTATTTTTCTTTCTTATTTTTCAAAAAGATACTAATTTTTAAAATACCTCAACTGTAACTCTTTTAGCACTTTACAAGAGAGAGAAACTATTTAGAGCAAAAATAAACACCGAATTCATATTAAGTTTTCATTTATTTGCATTTACTAGGAGTAATTTTTAAATAAAACGTGGTTACGTAACTTCAAAGTTTATCGCCACAGACTATAGATGTCTTATATTAAGGTTTTCCTATACCCCCCTCTGTAACCTCCAGAAGTTTGTCGGTAGAACTCTGTAACAACCTATATACATTATTTATCTTTACGTTTGGTTCTGAGAGATCAAAGGGATACATGTTATTTGAATGTAAATTCTGCCCTTTTATTCGTAGCTGTAAATTCCGTATAACATTTTTATAAAACGAGGGCAATGAATTCAAATCAGAAGGTGTTACTTCTAAATAAATAATGCACTTAATCTGTATCGCAACTGCGTCACTCTAAGATAATTAGTAATTCTTCTTAAAGTTGAAAAGGGTCGTTCCCTGGGTGCGGTTGAAGTATGTATTGCCAAAATTATCTATTTTTGGGTGAGAACATCTAACACACAAATTGGTGGAGAATTGTATGGATTGAATTGGTCGAGGAAGTCCAGTACGTTGGTCCACTCATGTCCTCGACTTCAAGTCCCTTCAATTTTTGATTGCAGGGACTAAAGGCCGGAGGGATGTGCGCTCGCATGCGACACAGGTTAGCTGGACGTAGAGTATGAATGGCCTCAGAAGTACAGCATGGGCATCAAATGTGCAAACAACTGCCACTAGAAGCAAGAGTGGAAAACAAAAAAGAAGGAAAAAATGTACTCTACAAACTAGTGAAGCATTGCCTTGCTGATACCAACCCAACTAATGAACCTGAGAATTGTTTAATGTTCAGCTTACTTGCGGTATGATACCTGTGCTTACTCACAGCTCGCACTCATCCCATGTGTAGTTAGCATCGAAAGTGTTCCGTGTCTTCTTGTATTTTCAAAGAGCAGTAATAGTACATACAGCGAAAAGAAAAAGAAAAAGAAAAAAAAAAAACTTCCTTGGGAGGGAAGTAAATTTTCTTTGAGAAGTCGGGGAGATTATTTAACGAGAAGCGAAAACCCCACATCCTCCCGTTCATTCGAACCCTATTATACATGGAGTAGATCAATTATATAAATATATTACTAAATGACAAAATGAAAAACCAGATAAGAGGTTATATATATTTAGATCACTTTCCAGTGATTGGAATTATTACTCGGATAAGTACATGGAACTCATGCAAACAAAACCGATTAAAACTCAATCAAGAAGTTTTGAAGTATAATTGTTAGCACCCCAAAGCATGACATCCCTTTATAAATAGAGAGCTTCTAGTTAAAACAACTACTAGAATGTAAAATAATGGTAAAATATTAAGATAGATGTATAATAAGCAGCTTACAAAGACGTAGGAAAGGGAATAAAACTGAAAACAAAAGGATTAAGATTATGATATACTGAAATAGAGGATTTTGTGACAGAAAAAAAGAAAGCATATGTTCAATTTTTACGAAAGGCTGAACAAGTTAAACTGAAGTGTAAACAAAGTGTAAATTACTCTAAACCAGGCACGGGCACGAGAGGAGAGATAGCAATTGAAGTTACCTCACTCACCCCACGTTCTCTTGCCAAGTGACGAAGGTTGTTTTGATACAACAAGCGCCGTGGTGGTCCCTTTCCGCCTGCGTGGTACTAATAATTTAATTGCTATTATTAACTATTTTGTTTATATTAAACATATTTTGTATACAATAATTATTACAGCCATCTACTGTGAATAGGCAAATTACTCTTCAGGTGTATAACCTTCCTTTGTCTTATGCACGTAAAATCCTTACGCTGATCTACATACTAAATTGTTCCTATTTTATAATAAATAAAGCACCAGAGTTCCATTGCTATGGAACTTAAAATATTTTACAACTAGTTGATCAACATAACAAATTGTTTGGTTCTAAACACAATCTGTTCACACGTTGAAACACGAAATACTATGGCTTATGCAATTAAATAAACTAATAAGAAACTAAATCACTAAAAAGTGTAACTATGTCGTCCCTTTTATATGTCCACAAATATGAATATTCAAAAAATACGTTTTGAAATTCTAAGTGAATATCTGTAAGATCTCTAAAGTTTGATTGTGCTTCTGATCAAAGTGGCGTTTTATATTGCAATGCTTTATATTTGCAAATGAAAATTCGAAATTAAACAGCAAACTTTCCTGCTTTTGTAACTGTAACTCTTTCTAACATTCTTCATTAAACTTGTGACGAAGCCATACTCGCGTATGAATGAGACTGTCGGAAGCTGAACGACAGTGAAGGGGAGGGACAGCAGTGGAGTGAGGCTAGAACGTGTTACAGAGGAGTGGCCCTTTTGAGCTAATTTTTACCCATGCCTGTTCCAAACAGTTGATAAGGACAGCCCATTAGGAATCCTGGGATAGATTTATAGCAACAATAGATCATGAAGTTAATGAAAGACAAACACTAGCTTTTTAAACGATGAAACAGTTTATTAAATTAGAACGATAGAGTACTAATATACATATTATAAAGGGCCCGTGGGAAAACTATTACAAGGAATCACTGTGCGACAAAAACATTAAGGTAAGCACAGAAGATAATGAACTTCAGCATAATAAATCTGTGGACTTAATTGCTCTAGAAGATTCACAGACCGCTCTGAAGAGGCTGAAAAACAAATCTCTGGTTTATTTTACCAGTTAATATTACCACATCTATATACTGAATGTTGGAAAGATTACAAGATATCCAACTGTGGAAAACAGCATATATTGTTTCTGTTGCTAGAGTGCATTTGCGTGGCATACATTAGGGGTCTCTGCCTCTCGAGAGGTCACGAGTTCGATTCCCGCGGCCTACCTTCTTGACTCATGTTTTTTTTTTGGGGGGGGGTGGGGTGTCACCAGGCGAATACTTAATTTGCCCTCCCTGTATTTAGTTTCACCTTTCTTTCAATCCAGGCTGTCTGGGATGGAAGTATTGGCGTTAGACGACTTAGCGCTGCCATGTAGGATATTAGTGTTCTCGACGGATGGGTGGCCTTGTAGTTACTGGACTGCCGAGGGAGCGGCTGAAATCCTTGCGGCCGGTAGCTGCTTAGCTAACCCGACTGTCGAGATGACAATCAACACGCGTTAGGGACCTTCATATTGGCAAGGCACTCTCGCGCTCGCCCGGATTCCCTCACGTCCATAGAGCACTCTCATTCCGTTCCTTCCTCCCAGGGGTCTGACATACAATAGCCAGCATGGGCTGAGTGGGAATCCGCTCCGTGCAAACTCTACCTCTCATTTTTGCTAGGATTTCATTTTGTATTGATTTTTATCTCTAGCTTTTACCATGATTCGATTTATGAGAGCGCTGATGAGCAAATAGTTGACCACCGTTAACTACACGTCATGTTTACTTAAAAAGTCTGTTGTGTTGCACTCACATGACTTTCTCTACTCTTGTACTAACCATTCTTACAAACTTTTATTTCTATATCTTCTTCGTGTTAGTGAGATAAGCGTTTGTAAAATTATCCTTTTAGGTGCAAGAGAAATATGGGATACAGCGATAGTCAAATTTTATAAAGCTTCCAAATTCCGTTCTCTTTGCACGGTTAACATATAAAAATTGATAGAAGTATAAGTTCTCCAAAACTCACACAAATAACATGGCATATCTGCGAAATGGTTCATTCTACCCTATCTCTTAGGGTTTACTTTTAGGCGCACCCGGCGTCCCGAGCAGCTCACTCTCATTTCACCTTTCATAATAATTAACGGAGCCACGTGGTAGCTGTTTTTGTCGCTATCTTTTGTCACTCTCTTCCTCTTCTAGGGTTGTTATGCTTATTAGTTTGTAAGGTCTTAGAATTTAGAACTCCTTTCTCACTAGCAGGGATCTTTCCTAACTCCGTGGTCCAGTCCTACGGTTGTCAGTGTGATCCCCGACTTCTGTGCTCTTCGGAGGTCTCAGGCGCGAAGGTTGGGTGGACCCTTCACACTGCCCCTATGTGTAACCTTAGTTGCGGAGCCCGTCCACACCGTCATGTACACCCACGTAGCTCTCTAATGGCCCGGTCTGTGTTAATTCCCCGACGGCCGTGTACCTCCGGGTTAGTATCACCAGTCGGACGTGTTACCGCTGATGGAACCCCGGTGTAATGAACCACAAGTTCGCTGAATTCACGCTGACTCCATTCAGGCAGCGTGACCTAAAGTGGGGAGCCACAGGCGGTCCGGAAAGGACCGGACACTTCCCTCTAGCTGTCGTCCTATTTGCCTGGTTAACACTCGCTTAGTGTGGTGGCTAGAGACGAATAACTTGCCGAGCAATCGCTCCAGTGTCGACAACTTGACACGCATGGAAGCTTATATTCAAAATACATTTCTGCTGAAGCAGCATGTCGTGGGTATCTTCTTCGGTCTGCAAAAGGCCTACGACACCACCTGGAACTATGGGATAGTCCGTACTCTGCATGACTAACTTTTTAAACCTACGCCGCTTTCGTGTCCGCATTGGGACCACGGTCTCACAGGAGAGGATCCAGGAAAATGATGTACCCCAGAGATCGATTCTGAGTGTCACGCTTTTCGCCGTTGCCATTAACGGTATCACTAGTATTGTTCGCAGCGGAATACCTCCTCCTCCTGATCTTCATTTGCGTGACACACGTCTGTCGTTTGTTCCGCACCTTAAGTTCTTGGGCGTTCACCTCGACAAAAGAGTCAAATGGGAGCACCATATTCGCCATCTTCGTGCTTCCTGCGATCGTTCGCTTCAGGTACTCAGGTTTTTACCTGGAGCGTCTTGGGGCGGCGATCGCACGGTACTGTTGAGGCTGTATCGCTCCTTGGTCCGGTCCAAACTGGAGTGTGGCTGTTTTATTTATGGCGTGGCGTCCGCCTCTAAACTTGTTCTTTTAAATACTGTTCACTATACTGGTATTCTCTCACTATTGGAGCTTTCCGAACTAGACTTGTCGAACGTCTTTATGCTGAGTCTGGTGAATCTCCATTGTCCATTCGGCGCTCGTTGTTCTGCTCTTATATAGCTCGTTTGGTAGCTCACCCTGGTCAAGCATCATTCCAATGCGTATTGCGTCCAGATCTTGCGCACCGTTACATGCGAAATACCACTATATCCCTACTCTGTGGTATAAGGTTTCAAGAAATATTTCCGCACATGCCTTCCGACTGCCGGCGCTACAGCGGGCTTCTCTCGGCCGTTACGCTCCCTGGTAACTCTAGCGTGCATGCTTCGACCTGGAGCTTTCGGGTTCTGCTAAGTTAACTGCCCCTCATTCGGTGTTTCGCCAGCTTTTTGCCGAAATCCTGGGCCGTTATCGAAGTTACACCCTGGTATTTACCGACGCCTCCCAGGTAAGGGTTGCTACAGGATGCAGTTTCGTGTGTAACGGTGAGGTCCACAATTCCACCTTCCGGACTATAGTTCCGTTTTTACTGCCGAGCTGTTTGCCATCTTTTAGTTTTTACTTTTTATCTCCAGTTCAACTACTGGAAATTTTATTATCTGTTGCGACTCAGACTTGTTTTTCTTTTTAGTTTTTGGTGTTTTTTAGATTTTAGAGGTTTTATGCTATTTTAAACCTTGTATACTTTACACTGTAGGTACTGCTTTAATTGTTTAGTATTTTACCCATCTGTCTTAATTCTGATTTTAACTATGAGTGCATTTTAACCTTTTTGTTTATCTATGGGCCCAAATGACCTCGTTGTCGTCGGGCCATTAAACACTCACTCACTTACGGATTAGCAGTTGTGCAAAAGTCATCCAGAGTAAATAGGACTACATGGGCTATAGGCAGAAAATTCGAGATATACACTTTGTCATAAAAGTATCTCAGACATATGGCATTCTTATCAAAATCGTTAGAACCATTTTCAAATTTCCTTTTTTAATATTATCAGCGCCTGTGGTAACGTATAGAGCAAGAGTGAGTGTTAAACACTACTTAAAAATAACCACACACATTGGAGTTTTAATTTTAGGAAAATATAATGTTTCATGGTAGTGTTGTTCCGCTTTAGGCTACATTTTCATGTTGGGGACAAAAATCTACATTTCTAGCCAGCATTTTTAAAAAAGTATTGGTAAACTAGAAATATTTCTACTAGCAACACTTACACATAGTATTTTTAGGTAAACATAAAGAAAATCCAAAATTGAAGTTTCCATATTCTTTCAAATTCTGTAGTTTTTAGATATAGATATTTCAAACTTTAATGCACCAGTTTATTTCTCTAAACATGTACAATAACTTGAACCTAAAATATGTGAAATAAGCTGTCTGTTTAAAAAGTTATGAATTTTAAAATTTAAAATTCCTCTTTCCACCAACTGAATTTTTGTTTAAATGGTTACAGAGTTTTTATGATTTATGTTAAGACCCATAGTTCTTAGTTCAGGTCATTTCCTGTCTAATAAGCTTGAAATGATGTATGAATGACGTGCGTAGCACAATTGTGTTTAGCAATGTGTTTAGCAGCAACTGGTGTTTTTTTTTTTTTTTTTTTTTTTTTTTTTTTTTTCTCATTGTTTACGATATACTACACAATACGTATCATACCTTGTTCTTGCATGGTTTCCCTTCAGAGCCAGCGTACAATTGATTCAATTTATAACTCAAAGTATTCAGATTCTATTGTTAAACATCAGCCAAATTCACACTATCACACTAAATACACTATGGCTAATTGCGTCCGAAGCAATGACTCTGATGTTTAGCTTTCTTATTCCTGTGCAACTGGCACTTGACGGAGACTACTGTATCATGCAAAGTTAGTATTTTAGCAGTGCTAGGACAAGAGCGTATGCTTCTCTGAGGCCTAAGCCTTGTGGATATGTTGAAACTTCAGCTGTAATTTTTCTCAGAAAACGCTGAAGTTGATGTCACAGACATTCCTTACAAAATTAAAAATGTCGAGCTTTCGACCATACTGAGAGAGGAGGATTACGGACCACACGGAACACATCCACGCTGATAGTTCATTCGGTTCCTGAAGAAGGAGGAACTGAGATCACCGTTTATTTCTTGTTTTTTTATTCAGCTCCTGATTAAGGCCATGCGTTTGAGATGACCATTTATTTATTCAGTTCTTGATGAGGACCATGGAGTTTCGTATGGCCGAAAGTTCAACATTTTTAAATTTAACTCTGCTGATCACCCGTGAAGCCATAATTAAGAACGCTCACCATGAAAGCTTTTAAGCACTACATTCCTTAGTCACATTCTAACGAGAGGAATATCCTAAATAATGTAGATAGATGACATCATCGTGAACTGCCATTGGCTACTGTCTACCCTTTCTCCTTCAGAGAGCAGAACACCTCTCAAACCATCTCAACCATCAAAACACCTGATGCTTGCACTATCATGAGTGACATTAGATTAGATCAAATAAATACACCTTTACTATTTAATTATTTGCTCGCTAGAAATTCTGTAGAATTGGACTAGTGAAAGCTCTGAACTGAATCAATTGGTGTTCTTCGCTTGAGTGTGATGAAGTTCTGTGTTCGTCCCGTTTGATACCGTTTCCAACATCTTCGTCTACAATGGATCTGCTACAGTTGTGAACTATGAGATCTCACTCCGAGTACGCGTTGTTGGGCGTGAGCTTAAACTTCAATTATGCTGAAAAACTTAATGGAGGTTAATACTTCGTTATTTGAAGCGAGTTTCAGGCTGTAGAAATATTGTTTCTGAATCTTGCCTCTAGAAGTTATAACCATCGAAGTGTTATATCAACGGCTTAAAATAACTGCTTGCAAGATAACAACGAAAAGATAATGAGAAGTGTAAGTTGCCGTGAGTCGATGAAATGCGATTCGAAAAATCCTCTTGTGGCGACCACCAAGTTATAGACTGCCGATTAATCGGTCACAGAGAAGATTGTTAAACATTAAAGACAATACGTGAGATATCAGAAATGCAACCGGCTACATTATGGTTTCTCACCTGCAGAACCTAAAGTTAAGCCAAACCACTTAAGCAGATTGACTTGACTTACCTTTTCTTCAACTTTTGAGTTCTTAGCTAATGATATGATATACACTCCATTTTCTTACAAAATGTTAATTTTAAGAATTGGAAATTATATATTGCAATTGTTTATCAATATTCCAATAATTTCTTTATGAAGTTGTTAATATTAACAATTAGTAATTGAATTGATGCTCGCAAAATGGAGTTACCATTAACATTGAAAAAATTAGTTATGCTGCCACCTGTTGCAGAAGCTTCAAACTATGTTCTGTGATTTGGGCTAACAATACAGTACCCTGTGTGACAAGATAAAAAGTTTTGAATGCTGTTTTTCTTTGCATCAACTTCGTTACAGCAAAAGCGCCTAACAAATCTTATGAGCAGGTTAATTTAAGAAAACAGCTATTTCTCTTGTTTTCATACCAGATTAATGGATGGACATAGTTGGTCAAAAGAGTAGAGAAAAAAATCAATTTAACTAAAATGACGCGTGATATGTTTAAGTTGTGAATCACTGATGAAAAATCTGATGCTGCAATCACATGCTTTTTCTACTCTGTTAGGATAGTTAACACAACACTTATTCCTCTATCTTCTTCGCCCGCCTCTGTAGCGTGTCTGCCTCACGTTCAAGTGGTATACTTTCCGTTTGCCATAAAAATGTCTCGAACGCATGAAATTTTCATCAAAATCGTTAGACCCATCTTCTAGAAAATCGAAATTCTCGAAAATTTTTCCATGTAAACGATATTTTAGGATAGAGCAATCTTCGCGTCACATCCTTGAAAGATATTAAGCTTAAATACCAACTTTGGTTTTTAAATGAATTTTAATTTTTAAGTTATACTGTCCATAGACACACTGACACACCGCACACACGGATATTTTTCTAAAAGTGCCTTTTTTTTTGATCCAGGGGGCCTCAACACATTTCCGGTGAAATCTAGAAATCGAAATGTTATCGACAGAATGGATTTTAAATGCAGACATAAGTTGTTGTACACTGAAATTCGTACAATCTATTTTGATGTCACTCGTAAGTCAGAATTTAATGTTTCAATTCGAACGTAGCCTCACCAAGGTTCAACAAAGTTCATTTTCTAGACACAAAACTAGTTATTAAGAACAGCTGCAGCATACATTGACGATGATTGCACAAGGTGAAATTCTCACTTAGGAACCAACATGTAGAAAGGAAACTGCCCGGGCCTAATTACCAACACCTTCACGACATTTGCCAGTAATGAGTGTTTAGAAAGACCTGTGAAAAACCAGAGCGGACAGTCTTGCGACGAGCCCAATTCTCCCATTAACGAAAACGCGCCTTAATATCCTCAGCTACCCTTGGCCATAATGTCTCAACGAGGGTAGCCATGTTCTGTGGAAGATGGGGAACTGCTTTCTAGATCGCCATTATTACACTGTACTAAGGTTAATCATTACTCCTAAAATGTTTGCAATACTTCATGGCATCGCTTTCACCATAGTTTACCAAAACTCCTAATGTCTATGCTAAAGGTGAAATGGATTTTCAGTTAAACCAAGTTCCTGTGCTTAGAATATTTTACCTAGCCCTCTTCCTTGGTGCAGGGATAGCGTGTGTGACATTCAAGAGGCCCCGCGTTCAAAACTAGATTAGTGGAGGTTAACCGTGTAAGGTTCTTTTTGCGTCGTTTCCCCTTATTCTGAAAATAAAATTATCGGGTAGCTGCACTATATAGACACCGGGCTCATTTGAGCTTTTATTTCACTCCACTCTTCATGCATTCATCGTGTAAAACACAGGCTCTCAAAACTTAAAATCGCACCGGCTGCAATCCGAGGTGCAGACCTTCTTTGCGTGCCTCGTGTCGATTCGGTTAAGCTCGACTGAACTCGCTACAGAGCGAGAAATCACGTGTTGATAGACGCCTTGCTTATCAACGAAATTAATACGTGCAATAAAACTGCCTAATAATGAAGCAACCTAGTCCAAAGAAAGCAAAGAATGCTGAGAGTCCATTTAAATCAGAGTGGAAACTCTTATTTTTCTGAAAGTCGTGATCATAGAGCCAAATACCCCATCTGTAGTACAATAATTACGTGTGTAAGAAAATCATCTTTTAAGGCACTGTAACAGAGTAAACATACTATGGAATCATAGATGAGGTTTGAGAGGAAAAATTAAAGAGCTTGCTATATTTGCTATACTTTTTATTAAAAAAAAAAAAAAAAAAAAAAAAAAAAAAAAAAAAAAAAAAAAAAAAAAAAAAGAGGTTTGTACACAGAGCATAAATAGCAATAGACATGATATTTCTGATGTTCTGTAGGACATTTTAAGGGCGTATCTTCTGATATGGGTTTCCACCAGTTTGAAAGGGGACAAATTACCTCCCCTCCCTTCCAGTTGCGGGAGGTTTCTATACCTATTGGTAGTTAACCAATGAGTTGACAATACCAGCATAGGTATGCTCTGTTGCAGGGCTGACGAACGTTACTCCGCAGGTGTGAAAAGAGCAGTGCGCCTCCCTCTCCATAACTACAATAGCACGCTCTAGCTAAAACGGTTTTCGCTTTTTCCCGATTTTCGCTTTTGTGGTCACGAAGGAAGGGGAAGTAGGGGAATGTGTTCGCACCTGCTGAGTAACGTTTGTCAACCTTACTCTATTGGTTCGATACAGAACACAAGGCGTGATAAACATCCACAAGTATGATGTAATAATATACCCTACAATGATGTGGCAGTGCTAATTTCTTTCCATGCTATCTGTGCTAGTGCTTTCGGGATCACTGAAACAAAATACGATTGGTATTAAAAACTAAATTAACACTTCGCATCACACATAAACATTACGCAGTGAGGAAGAAACAGCGCTGAAGGTGAGGAAGGGTGAAACGTATTCACATTTTGCACTGTGCAATGCACCGGTACATGCACCCTGTCAGGCCCTGATCTAATATGATATACCCAGCCATAGGATGTTAAAATGGCCTCCATAGTGTATGATTTACGTTTAGCCCTCCATTTCTCATTAGTTTGTACTCTTTAGACGTAAGCTAATCAAAAGGCTTAACAACTCAATTAAACCACTTGCCCAAAATTCACAACGAGAATCCCATGAACATGGATTTAGATTTGTTACCTATCATATTCTTGTCTACCCAATTATTCAACTGAAAATCATGTACTGGTGCAAATGTTATTTTATAGTTGGGAGACATTGCCATTCGGTTTCTTAAGTGGCGTAGCGGTTCGAAGCTGTTAACCGCTACATTCCTCTCACAAGAATAGAATAAGACCTGCTAACCTATCAAACCGAGGATTGTAGGATCGAATCCCGATAAAACCTATACTCTGCATTCAAGAGAAACTTTAGGATTGGGAAGGTCCAACTAAAACAATTGGTGAGATTGCCCGTTTGGAAGTTGATGGGTTTCGATTGAATACACATATATGCGCATTTTACTCTATTATATCAAACAAACATTTTTGGGATATTTCTTTTGCGCATTTGTTTCAATGTATGCAGAAATAATATAAAAAATTCAAAGCAAAATATTATTTTTCTCTGAGCATCATGAAACTAAAAAATCTGATATTTTACACTCACATGACTTTCTCAACTCTTGTACTAACCATTCTTAAAAACTTCTAATCCTTTATATTCGTGTTAGTTGAGATAAACATTTTCAGAAATTATCTTATTGTATATTTTTTTGTAGAAACAAGGGAAATATGGGAATGCAGTAGGCTTTGAGCGATAGTCAAATCTTTTAAATCTTTGATATGACTTGCTCTTTGCACGGTTAAGATATAGAAGAATTAATCGCGATCTTCCATTTGACGAAAATTTGTTTTCCAAAACTCGCACAAATAACAAGGAATGTCTCCGAAATAGTTCACTCTGTAAAAAACATCTATTTAGATGTAAATTGTATTTAACAAGAAATGCATTTTTTGTACAGTAACTTTGGTCTATCTTACGGTTTACCAGTTATGCAAAAGTCAAGAATAAACAGGAATACATAGGTTATAGCCAGAAAATTCAAAATATACACTTAGTTTGCCATAAAAATATCTTAAACATGTCATTTTAATAAAAATCGTTACAGCCATTTACAATTTTCCATGTAAAGGGTTGTTTGGGGTGGAGGAATTTTCTTCAAAATTTTTGTGTCGCACCCTTGAAAGATATTGAACTTAAGTACCAAGTTTGGTTTTTAATCAACTTTTCGTTTTAGAGTTACGCTATTCACAGACTGAGACGCACGCACACACGGATATTTTTCGGAAAATGCTTTTTTTTTTTTTTTTTTTTTTTTTTTATTCAGGGGGCCTCAAAACATATTTCCGGTGAAATCGCGACATTAACTACTATACATAGTATATATTACAGAAGTTGTTTAGCTTTTTAGCTAACTGTGCACAACTCGTAAAAAGGGAAACATCTGTTATCTCTCTGGATTCTAACAACCGCTTAACTCTGAATTATTTTTCAGTATCTCAATATTATAGAAAAAAAGCTATGCGACAATAGTTTATTTTGTATATTTTCATAACCTATGGTATCGGGAATAATCTAGAACTTCCAAAATTAATTCTACAATGCAAAACCTTTCTAGAAAACAGTCTGGTACTTCCCAGCTTTTGTAAAAGGATTGTAGAAGATTACATAGGATTAGAGTTCATAAGGTTTTGTAGCCGGTCTGCTGAGTGAAAGAAATGGCTTCACAATGGGGATATAATAGTATTAAGTCTGCAAATTAAAGACATGTGCACACAAAGGCGGGGTACAAAACGCGGATAAAGGGGACTTCATTGCAATTGGTGACCTCAGTGATGTGTTTTTGAGAGGTTTTCAAACATGAGAGAGAATCCAAGTTACACTTGCGCAGTAAGTGCCACAATAGTTGCACTTAGGAAGAAAATAAATCGCCTGCTAGTGTTTTAACCCAAGATTGACTAATGGATAACCTGAAAATTGGGAGTAACGGCAGCAGCAGTTGGAATTCTATCAGTAATTGACAATCCATAACCGCATGGAATAAGAAATCAAAGATAATGTGCAGCAATAGTTCCTGAGCCAGCTAGAAGGGTGCTGTTGAAGTTGGATAAACCTCCCCTTTGGTAAAACATTATTTCACAATCCGGGTGTTTTTTAACTACCTAAAAACCTGATGTGTTGCACTCACATGTCGATCTGGGTGCCTCAGTTGGTTAGACGCTGGCCTACTAATCCTAAGGTCGCGGATTCAAATCCGGCCAAGATCGATGACTTAAGTATGCTTAAAAACGACAGCTCCATGTCAGTAGATTTACTGGCATGTAAAGTAACTCCTGCGGGACAAAATTCTGGCACACCGGCGACGCTGGTGTAATCCTAACAATTGACAGCGCACTAAACAACAAAATAATTAAGAGGTGGAATCAGGACTGAAAGATTCAATGCCATAGCCGGGATTTGAACCACGGATCTACCGCTTCACGCGCGGCTGCTCTAACCACGAAGCTACCATGGCCAATTTGTCAGTATGACATTAAATTCTCCAACCGATTCGTACTGTTTTCCTGGCAGACCACAAAGGAATCTCACATCAGATATAAACACCCTAAGGGCGATTTACAATATTAAGTACTTTATATCCCAGTACGAATCGATTAGGGAATTTAATGTCATACTGGCAAGTTGGCCATGGTAGCTTAGTGGTTAGAGCAGTCACGCGTGAAGTGGCAGATCCATGGTTTAAGTCCCGGCTATGGCATTGAATTCTTCAGTCCAGATTCCACCTCTTAAACTTTGCCCACACACGGTTTGTGTTTAAAAACACCAGAAGTAAGTTTGTTAGCATAAAAAACAATTAACAATTTTTTTGATCGCATATATTCTTAAAAACACTGCTTCTGGTACTTCATGTTAATAGAAATGTGTTAAAAAATTTATTATTTTTATTTTCTTGTTGGTGCAAGGGGAATTATGGAAGTACAGTAGGCTTTAAGCGAAAGTCAAATCTTTTCAGAGTAGTTCTCTACGTGATGGCTTCTCTGAAATTACGTTCTCTTTACAGAGCACGGGATAACAAAAACGAATAACGTATTGCTGTTTGGAAAAAGTATTGAAAAATACAAACAAATGCGTAAAAAGGAATATCTAAAAAATTGTTGCTTTTTTGTCAGAAAAGGGTAAAATACATCTATTTGCATTCAACAGGAACCGATTAGCATCCAATCGTGCCTTCGCACCTATTGCTTTAGTTGGGCTCTCTCCATCCTTTATCACAGTTTTTCTTCAATGCAGAATATAAATTTCATTGGGATTTGATCCTACAATCCTTAGTTTGATAGGTTAGCTACTCCTAACGTATTATTGGGAGAGGAACCAAAAGCTAACAGCTTAGAACAGCTATGCCACTTAAGAAACCAAATAACATCGTGTCACAGCTATAAAATAACCGTTGAACCGGCTCTGTTTCAGTTAAATAAGAAATGGATGGCCAAGAACGTGATCGGTGGTAAATATAAATCCATGTTCATGGCATTTTCGTTGTGAATTTAGAGGTTATGGTTTAACTTAACTGTTAAGCCTTTTGGTTAGCTTACATGTTATTTGGTGAAATAGTCTAAAGATCACAAACTAATTAAGTATAATGAGGTAAATATCGTACAGTTGGATTTTGGTAAATTACAATAACTCGCGTACTTTATATTCGCAGCCACGGACTGCTACTTCTTAAAAAAGTAGTTCCTCAGTTGGCCCCTTCGGGGCCTAACAAGAATCAGTGGGGAAAAATTCCCACGCCAGTCCCGGAAATCGATCCTGGATCTGCCGCTTGGCAAACAGCACTAAAGAAATAATACCTGTTCTTCTAAATCAAAACTGACATAATGGTGTTGCCAGTAAAACTACAATGTTCACCAGAGAAGACTTGCTCTTTATAAATGAGACTTCTGTAATATAGCAATGTAAAATTAGACGAAAATCCAGTAACTTGAAGCTTATAAACCGCAAGGGGGATAAAGACTGACACGCAAGGAAACTGATTAAGACAGATCGTAGCTAAAGTTAAGAAGTTAAAGGCCAAGCAGAAACAAGAAATAAAATTGCTGTTGGATAGAAGTGTTTGTTAGGCAGAACGAGGATGCTCGTTTTGTTCTGGAAAAAGGTCTTGAAAGTCGTGAATGCAGGGATTCGGTTTTGAGATTTGTTAGAGGCAAGAAAAATATGAAGAAAAATCTTATGTTCATCCACATGATTTTCTTAGTCACTCTTTTACGCACTATTCCTACAAATATTGTTTTTCTATCTATTTCTTGTTAATACAGATACATTTTTATTGCGCTTTTTAAGGTTCAACAAAGTCTTTTCCAAGCCTTCATAACGCAATTGGCTTTGGAATCCTGTCCCCTATTCACCTATTAAAAAGAAAAAGAAAGACAAATGAGGGAAGGAAAATAAAAGTGATTTCCAGATGAGAAAGGAATACTATTTGAAAATTCAAACCATTAACTACCGAAAATGATTACTGGAAGATGGTAAACATAACAAAAATATTTGACATATATTCTGTGCTTTAACCAAATCTGTGGTTTCTCAGTTTATACAAAAACCGTCCAAATTAAGGACTAATGCCAGAAAATTCAGGATATATGTTGTATTTGCAAAAACTTCTGAAGGATACAATATGAGGTTCGATCAAGATCATTGGCCACATTTGATGAAATAGGAAATATCGAAGAGTGTTCTATATAGATAAAGGCTAGTTTGGAATGGGGAAATTTTCTTTAAACTCTTCGTCTTGCGTCCTTGAAAACCAACTGGGAAAATGTAGATACCCTGCCTGCTGCTCTGCTGTGGAAACTTTCCGGCCGCCCTTATGATACACTCGCTTCATCCATCCTCCCAGGGGGTGCCCCGTCAGTGACATAGGCACAAAGGATCCCCTTTCCCCCTCCGCAAGTTATCATTGATTCATCATGTAAATATATCGCTATGGCTTAATACACAACTATGTTCCAACTCTTCATCTCTAAATTCTCTCTGTATCTAAAATTAACTTCTTAATCAAACATTGTAAATGCGAGTACAAGTAAAACAGGCGTATTTGACTCATGATTAAATTTGACCGGATATTACGATACAGTATTTCGCTAATGAACATATCTCAAAGATATTATGTCGAATTACCAAACCATATGATGGAAACTTGTTAATTTCACAAATGCTATTTAGTGGCGCTTAATGTGTTCTAATTATTATCGGTCAAAGGTGGATTGTTAGTCAAAACAAACGCATTCCACTGTAAGCAGCTTTGGTTTCATTAGTTCCACACTAAATAAAACCTCTCCATATAGACAATGTCTGCATTTGAGCCACTCTGGGAAATACGCTTGATTGTTCGTAACATTAAAGTCATTACACTTAGTTATACATAAACAAAGTTGTGTTGTGTGTTCCAGCTACGCAGTTCTATCGAATATAGAATATTTTCCTCGTCTTTACTCATTGGTGCGAGCTTTAGACGGAACAGTTGTTACTGCGTTTTTTTTTTTTTTTTTTTTTTTTTTTTCCCGCGATTGTTCAAAATTATTGATACTGTGACACTGGCTGGCAGTCAACATCAAAGCCGATCAAGGTCAAGCTGCCTACAGCACTGCTTATAAATGCTTGGCTTGATGACAATAGAGTAGTCGGAACAAAGACTATGAGTGCGGCTAGACCAAGTGCTTCTAGACTGTTCGAGAATATTTCGACTTCCAGGTTATTTACGATAAGTTCGAGAAAAGGTGAATTTCGAGATACATCCGTGCTATGTATACTTGTCCATATAAGCAAGTTGGCTGACAGAAGCCAGTTCTTCAGAGTCGTTAAGTTTTGAACGTGTCAGCTGTTAGAAGTAAGTTTCAAGTGTGTGTGTGTGTGTGTGTGTGTGTGTGTGAGAGAGAGAGAGAGAGAGAGAGAGAGAGAGAGAGAGAGAGAGAAAGTCTGTGTGTGCAATCTACAAACAAGGGAAACAAATTAAATGTAAATAAACCTCTTGATATTTAAATAATAAATTAGTATAAAGATTAGTGGCAAAATGGTTGTGAAAAGGATTTTGTTTATTCGAGGCTGCGCAGGTTTTGGAGGAACAATACTAAATTATAGTTCTTTAACTCCTTACTTTGTTTCTTTTTACCCTCGTCAATTAATCATATTGGATGAATATTAAGAACTATAATCATAGGATCAAATTTATGAGTAATATATATATATATATATATATATATATATATAGAGAGAGAGAGAGAGAGAGAGAGAGAGAGAGAGAGAGAGAGAGAGAGAGAGAGACAGTTGTTGATATTTGTATGGTCGTCCCGTCGGAGTTTGTTGTGTGAGACAATTTTAGTGGGACATGCTGAATGAATGTAACTGAACCGTCGGAAGCAGTTGTTGAGGCAGTTAAGTAATGTCAAGGTTACGAGAGGACAGAACAACTGAGAGTTGCAAGGTCACGATGAATTGTAGATCGTGTTAGGGATAAAACAGAACTGTGTTTTGTGCTTCAGTTCTAGAAGAGAAATAAAGTGACAGAAAAATAGTAACTGGACTTAACACATTGTAATTTTTGTTACAAAGTTATAAGCATTTTGCACAAGGATAATTCAATCATCACAAACTTTACTATTCATCTGAAAATCAAGAGTAACTTTGTACATTTCTTACTCGCACTGTTGGAGAAAAATTCCTATGGAATGTTTAGTCTGGAAAAAGGTTGCTATAGATGGAAGAGTGGCCGTTTTCAGAGGAGCAGATGTAATTACGGTTATGAATTCATGCGTTAACCTAGGAATAAGACAAGACAATATCGATCTCTTTTATATTTATGAGTACCTACAACTACACTGTTCGTATATCAACTTCGACAATAAACGCAATGTCCGTGTCGAGTCGTTTATATAGCACAGGCAAATTACCGGCGACTTTTCTGGAAGTCCAAGTTTCTCAAAGCTTGTATCAAAGTAAACGAATCTATACACATCGAAAGCTTTTGGAACTGCGTGTAATGGTGCTTACAAAGGAAGTGTGTGACTTAGCTGTCACTTAATTCTCTTTTACCATTTATAATCCGCGGCAAATGATCTCATATGGCAGTATCCAATAGGATTCCGCTACAACGTAGCCTTATTGTGTGCTTGTGTGTGAGAGAAATATACATAGTAGCATGCGCGCAGCGTATCACTGTGCATTTTACAGGGACCTGTTATGTGGAACTGTATATCAAAACTTCAGTACAATTTGGCTGATCAACTAAATAAATAGCAATAGAAATGAATTGATTTATTCCACACGCTGCAGCAGTTAGCTAGTGGCATCTTTTAAAATCAAGTTAGCACCTTTCTTCGTTACTTGAGTTCCTTTTTAAAAAACTCATCTGCCCTTTAAACAAATTGTGCTTAACTGCGCAAAACACTATATTTTTTCCCTCTTCTATTACTAACAGAATCACTTGCGGTATGTTACAAGCTTCTACAAATTCATAGAACTGCACGTTATGTACCTGTTCCCTGGTCAGAGTAATAATTAGGAGTGCATTAGGAGAAAGTGGGAAGCATAGCGGTACGTTTATTCACAGCTCTGTCAACAGCTCAAGTCTGCTTCAGTTCCGACAAAATACACGTAAATATAATTGCGTATAAGTACCGAACGGCTGAAGCTAAAGTTACGTGATTTTCCTTACATGTACGATCATTCCGTTTATATCTAACATAAAATATAAGCTTGTGACAAACTCTTAATGTTAATCTAGTAATTACTAGGCGAGACCAACCTGTTCTGACTGTGGAACCTCTGAAGGTCATATCTAGGTTTGACGCAAACCTTAATAACGTTTTGCACACTAATTTTAATAAATAAAATAAATAGATTAACTAATTCATAATTAATTAACAATGAATGAATCGTAGTTGTCATCTTTGTAATTGTCATTTTTCATTGTAACGCGTTTAGTGATGTGTTCGCACCTTGACTTGATCTTTTATGGTACCCCTAATCTCCTATTAGGAATCCAGTGAATTGAACACTGGAATACTATATGGCTTAAAAGCCTCACCTCTACGGGTGAGATCTGACCCGGGAACTAGATCTGCCACGTTCTAGTCCACAGCACCTCGGCAGGAACTGTGTTATGCCGGGATTACGATTAACTTAACGTAAGGTTACTGAAAGTGACGGGACGTAACGGGAAAATAACACATTATAGTAAATGGAGCTATTTAGGGTCGACTTAACGTGACTTAACGTGACTTAACGTGACTTAACGTAGAAGTTTGGCAATGTCAAACCTTTCCTCCACATTAAGTGAGGTTTGGAGGTCACGTCTAATTTGAACCAATCGGCTAGTAGTGCCACGCAGGAATGAATTAAGGTGGTCGACGGTGAAAACTCAGTTTGGAGAAAAAAGGAAATGATATATTAGTCTTTCTGTTTCTTTGGTATTTTTCCTCCTTTATTTTGCTATTTAGAATAATTAATTCGGATATGAATAATTGTGTGAAAAATGGATTATATAGCACATAAATTAAATAAATAATAACTTATATATCATGAATGAGTTATTTTTACACAGATATCATATTGAGTGATACATCTCACTAAACTGGACTTAAATACATAATTTCATATTAAACTAAGTCCAATTTTAATACATAACATTGAATTTGTGACAATACATCACCAGTGTCAGAAATTAGCATTTTCTGCTCAGTCTTGCTTCATTGACATTGAGAATTATAATAAACAACCCTACTTCATTTTCTGTTTAGTCTTGGTTTATTATCCTCTCAAGAAACTCAACATCGCCTTCAGACAAATATTTGTATAGGGTTCTTATCCTTCACTTTTATTTGATTGATGCCCGGGGGAGCGGTCTTTTCAGTGGTGAACTTTTCATGCCTGTATGGAGATTTCCAGATCCTAAAAAGGTTGAAATTTTCAGTGAAGGTGTGGGTCACAAAACAGCACCACTTCTTTCTTTTATGATCACACTTCATTATTGTGAACAGAGCTTTAGTTTTGGATACTGGCTTGCTAAAAATTAATGGAGATAAAAAAGTATCCCAGTCCATATCTATTGTAACTTCAAATGGAGAAGGGTTCCTGTGGCACAAGGTAAGACTTGACATTTCCAATCACTTCTTTGTGTTGAAGTTACTGTCTGATAAGTTCAAAGTTCCTATCACACTGTGAGAAGCTAGGACCTCGAACTGGGAAGAGTTGCACAGTATGTACCGTTGCATACCAAGCAGAAAATCTAGTTACTGTATAGTTTCGGTTTTGTCCTCTAGCTGCATCAGACAATAATACTATTGTCGACACACTAGGAAACTTCTTTAGCTGTTTGTTCAAGCAGCCATACAAAAATGAAACTACCGAATTGCGATTCTTTTTCCCATCACACTCAGTAAAACAATAGTAATTGGAGTTAAGGGATAGGAATGTTTTGCGAGTAATCAAACTATATCACTAAATATGAAGGTCCTCCTTTGGATTTAATTAAGTAGTTATCACGTAATTCATTTCTTTTATTCTCTTTTCTCTGATGGAGATCATAAATTGTATGACATGAATCATTGGGATTCTGCCGTAGTTTGCTTTTACTCCCCTCACAAAAGTCACATACATCCGTTTTAGGCTTACGCACAGAGTATTGAAACCTGTTTTAAAGTATTCAGAATAAGTTTTGTAGTTCATTTCCAAACGTCTACCAGATTTTTCTTCAAAATATATTCTGAAACGTGTAGTACAATTTTTTTTTAATATTTAGCATTGTGTTGTCGAAGTACATCAAGTTAGCTTTTTCTTTGCAGTAGTGACTTTCTGCATGTGGTATTGTACTTAGATGTTGAACCATTAAAGTGATAATGTCGCTGGACAGATTCCTTGGACGTTTTGAGTGAGAGCCTCGCTTCTCTTTAAAAGATTCATTTAGTAAAAGTTTTACAGATACTTGAAATAAGCTTAAAATACATTGTCCATATACCTGACTTTTTGTATTTCCAAGTATGTTCTCTTGTTTCCTTGGGATATTGTTTTCTTCCTGAGTTGAGGGACACACTCCATACACCTTGCTAAGTAGAAATATTGTAGCTCTTTTGATTGACCACCATAAAATGAGTGAAATTATTCCATCTGTTCCACTTGCAACATTTTTTCATAATACTTAGTTGTGCAACACTGGGAAATCGATTTGTAGATTCTCCCGGCCACTTCTTTCCCTGTGGATGAAACATAACCTTCACGAGCACGTTTTACTTATACCTTCTCATGATATTTGTTCTTTTGTTTGTGAAAAATCTTTATTTTCCTTCTTCATCCACAAAAGCAGCATCAATAACACTTTCATCACACTGATTAGCATTATTTTCACTAATTTTATTCAGCAAACACGCTAATATTAACCAACTTACAAGAACAGGAAGTAAAAAACAATTGCATGCACAACCAACTTGGAGCAGGTGTACCAATACCACCGTCAAGATATCCTGCTGAAATTTTCACCATCAACACAAGACACAACGACAGACAAACTAATGCATTCTGCTTAAAATGGACCCATAGATCTATGTGCCCCTTTTACATCGACCGCCTCATTTGTGCTTCTCTACGTAACCATTTGCACAAATACTCTTTCTTTGTTTCTTTTGTTTAGTTTCCTAAAGTAGGTTATGGCCATATCCATAGTGCCTTATTCACCTTTTAAAGAGGTCTCGACTTCATATTTTCGAGCTTTAGATTTAGCTATATAATACTGGACATGTATAACTTTGTGCAGATATGCATTTGAATACATCTCCTTTAGGATTTGTTGTGACCCAGTAACCAACAAGCTGTGCAAATGGGAAAGACGTCAGAACAATGGGTTCGGATCCTAATTCTTGCGATGCTGGTAAGCGAAAAGTCGAGCGAGAAGGAGAAGCGGACGAAATTCAATTCCTTTCTTGTTTAATTTCGGTTCGGAGGGAATACCTTGGCTTTTCTCTACAGAAAAGTTGTTATGAGGCCCTCAGTACTTGGGGCTAAAGCACACAATAAAGGGGAAGAATGTGGAAAGAGAAAACAAGGTCTGTTGGTTGGTCGGTTACGAGGCAGCTGTAATGCCATGGAATGTTATATGGCTGAAGAGGCGGTATGTGCTGTCGGCTATATGGGCACAAACCGCAGGATAGACTTGATGCTACCTACTGCTGCCGCTGGTAACGGCTTCTGACCCTCACTTTAGCATACATACATAAACCAAGTACGTGACTTTTTCAAAACTTTATTCCACGTATCAAAATTTTCAATCACTGAAAGAAAGAAAAATTTGTTTTACATTCGCATGATTTTCTCTACCCGTTCTTCAGAAAATCTTAATAAAAACTTATTATTCCATCTACTTAAAGTTAAATCAGATTTGTAACAGCGTTTGTATTACACATTTCCTTGTAGGTACAGTGGGATTAGTACGCCTAAGCTGTAGTCAAATGTTATAAGAACTAGTCGTTATGTGATAGCTTTTAAATTTCGTTCTGTTTGCATGGCCAGGAGGACAAACGAAATCAAAACTATTTAATAAAATTATAAGTACTGGAGAGTTCAAACCAATAACAAGGAATATCTCATGATTAACTCAAAGAGAATTGACAAACTTAATGTAAATAGCTTAAGTATTTTAATCAAAATAGTTAAGCCATTTTAGAAGAAAATAATTTCGAATTTTCGAAGTTAAGGATAGTTTACGATAGGTGTATTGTCTTGAAAATATTTGTGTCGCCTGCCTGGAATATGCAGAATTTGGTTATTTTTAGTATTTAACCAATCATTCGTCCTGGAATTATGCAGCACACACACACACACACACACACACACACACACACAATACCCCTAATACCCCTAATAGATGAGGTAGATAACAATGTATATGCAGTTGAAATGTACACCGATGGTAGCAAAACTGGTGATAAAGTTGGGGCAGCAGGGATCATCTTCATCCATGGCAACCTGGCATACAAATTAAAGTTCAAGTTGCATCCACGATGCACGAATAACCAGGCTGAACAACTGGCAATATTAAAAACACTTAAAAAAACTAGATGAGCTTGGATATGGAGAATGCGATGAAAAACGAGCTGCATTATTCACAGACAGTAAGATAACTCTAGATCTGCTCAGGAACAACATAAAACATAACCAGCTGATAGAAGCAATCAAAACCAAAATCCTTGAACTTTCAAAATCAAAGTGGACACTACATTTCGGCTGGGTGAAAGGACATGCGGGAATACACGGAAATGAACTTGTGGACAGACTAGCAAAACAAGCTGCCGCGGAAGACACTGAAATAATATATGACAAAGTATCAAAAGAAGCAATAGTAACTAGAGAGAAAGAAACTGCACTCGAAGAATGGCAACAACAATGGACAGCATCAAGGAAAGGAGCAGTAACCAAAGAATATTTCCCATCCGTGAGAAGAAGATTGAAGCAACGGTTACCAATATCTCCGGAGTTCACAGCAATGATAACAGGACATGGAATGCTAAGAGCATATCGCCACAGGTTTGGATTTTTAGATAACCCAATGTGCAAATGTGAAGAAGAGGACCAAACAGTAAACCACATTATATTTCGATGCAAAATACTAAACAACCAGAGAAACGCAATGATTTGGAAGATACAAAGTAAAGGTGCTACTTGGCCCATAAACAAAGAAGAACTTGGAAACAATTTCATACAACCTTTCGTTAACTTCATTAATGCTATACAATTCACAGAAATAGAATGACTTAAGTTCAAATATATATAATTTCTACTCCTTACCAAAATTGCAATCAGTATCATTGTCCAAACACAGTTCAATACTCTACTGCTGTTACGAGTATAATAATATTTGCGTTTCACTATATGATAAGTACTAGATTTATGAAGTACTCAATTAGACTAAGGTAGATAAAAAATTAGAGGTAAATAAAGATGTAAATGTTCAAATAGAACATCACCAACAATATGTACATGTATATATAAAATGTAATTTGTATGTAAATAAATAAATTCAAGCATGTAGTATTCATATGGAATGGGGCATGCAAAAAAAAAAAAAAAAAAAAAAAAAAAAAAAAAAAAAAAAAAAAAAAAAAACACACACACACACACACACACACACCTTTTCATAAATGTCTTTCCGTATTTAGGTGGTCCGAAAGCATTTTTGTAAAATCTCGATGTCAAATTTTTGGGTCGAATGCGACACCTTCTCCTTTTCTGTGTACGTGAGAAAATAGCGAGAGACAGAGATAGAGAGATAAAGAGAAATAAAGGAAGGAAAGGAGGGAGGGAGGAAGGAAGGAAGGGAGAGAGGAGGGGAGGGAGGGAGGAAGGAAGCAACGAATGGGTTGAATTTGAAATGCCACAGAAGGGACTAAGTAATATGTGTAATTCAAAATTTTATCCCTAATAATAAAAAATCACATGCACTACAGCGCTGACGGACCTAGGGCTGCCAACCAGACAGCCGACCTTACGCACACGTACCGCTGCAAAGGTTGGCGAATATCCAACCGACACGGAGAGAAAAGAACATCAGATGGTTTAACTACATTAAAAGGATGGAGCAAGGAGGAGTTCCGGAAATGATTTTAGAATGCAAAGCTGAAGGGAGAAACAGAAGAGATAAACCATGAACAATGGATGGATGGAATAAAAGATATGATACGTGTGGAACTGTTGGAAGCAGTTTGCTCAGGTTAGAGACATAACTGAAATTAAATATTACAGTACTACTAAAACTAAACAAAGAAACAATCCGAAGACCCGAACAATGTTCAAGCAATAGCAATTGCAAGGCAGAAAATTCCTAGTAAAATAATATAACTAATTTATTACTATTTATTTACTTATTTATGTATTTACATATTCACGCAAGCACATTCTCATTCTACCCGTCTTAGAAGACACATGAACCTTCTTTATCAAAGAAACTATCTCAAGCTCAAGTGTAAATCGAACTCGTGACCCATGGAATAACAGACAGGAACAGACATGATGTGTGAACGCAAATTACAACGAAAAAAAAAAAAAAAAAAAAAAAAAAAAAAAAAAAAAAAAGATTAAACAGCGAAGTTGGAACAAGCGAGTAACGATGGTGATAATTGAAAAAATGTGAAACAGTAATGAATTGCTAATTGTCTATTTTATGCACAAAGTATTGTGAATTTTTATTATATTGCAGAGTTTCGGAATATTTAGAGAGGGAGAGGAAAAAAGAAGTTTTAAACTGTGGTTACAATGATACACATAGCTGGATGACATGTTTATGCTAATATGTTGCATTTATGGCTATTGTGTTTCCCCATGCGTATAACAGATGTGGACGTATTGTCTGCGCGTTTTATGTTTGAACTCTCTGCGAAGGAAAAAAAGATAAAAAATATCGTTTTCCCGAATCACAATAGGGTTGTTATGCATAAGATAAATACTACGTCACTCATTGTACTCTACGCAAGCGTGGGAAACCGCATGACCATTATTGTGAGTGTGTTATATAGCTTTCACAGCAAGTGGAATAATTCGAGCTACAGGTGCACGTTTGAGGCTTAGGAATTAATTTTAAATTAAGTTGTATGTGGAGCTGATACCTCTCGATACTCCGTGACATCGAAGTATGTTTAATATTTTAAGATAAGGCTCTTTTACTTTTAAATGTTTAAGTTTTGCAAAATGAAATGAAAAAGTTATTTGGGCATGTTTTTCAACAATTGAGAGTTGTATATAACTTAGATATTGCCTCGTACATGCCCCCAAAGGATCAGGCATGGCCATAATAGGCTCAAGGGAGCCACTCCACAGTCCATCCCTCCCCTTCCCTACCTTTGCTCCATTCTAGCAGAGTAAGCTACAAAAACAGGAAAGTTTGCTGTTTAAGGGTACACCGAAGTGGAAAAAGATGAGTTTTCTAAAGTATTAAAGTTATAGGCTTAATTTTTTGCAAGGCATTTCCAGTAACTAAAGAAATGTGTGTACCAAATTTCATTCCAATATTTAATCACATTCTTGACATAGAATTAATTTATATTTATCAGTTTTATTGGGTATAATAAAAATCTATCTCCTCCAACAGATGTTAAACTATAAAATCGATTTTTTACAATTATCTCTTATTATATTTGTAACAAATTAAAGGCTGAACATTTTCATATTATGAATAGTTTTTGTTAAAAAAAATAATGCCGTAAAGTGTAAAAATGTCATAAAATGTGCATTATTATATTATTTTAAAAATTATAACCAATATCAGAATTTCAATCGGACATGCTAGTACCCTGTATTGGAAAACAATTTCAGATTTGTAACTACATTTTTTTTCTGGGAGAAGATATATTTTGAATATGATAATAATATGCCAATATATTTTTGTTCATCTGATTTTGTTCATCGATTTGAATAAAATTTACTTACTGCCGTTTCTTTTCGACATTCCAAAACAGAGCAATTCAACATGAGATTTTAAATATGCTTAACATACAGTGTTTACATACACATGGTCTGTTCATAGAAATAAAAGCGAACTATCCGTTGTCACAACTTAAACTTTATTTTCATCACACACGATCTATATATCAATAATTACCTCAAATAACCTCGTAAACACACTAAATTATTTCAAAAGTAAGATAAAATGCACATTGTCATCCTGTAAACAACAGAAACCTGTCTAGCTAAATAGAAGCATGGTAAATAACTACAAAAATCAACAAATGAAAAACGAAAAACACTGCCCTCTAGGGGATTTATTGGAGAGCTTGTTCAACTAGGCTACGGTGAATGCATAGGCAGAACATTTTGTGCCTTGTTGTTTATTCCAAGCCTCCGTGAAATGATGTGCGCAGGTACATTGAAATGACAGAGGCGTACCGCTTCAAAAATGGCGTCCAAAATATGTGTTCCGCCCTCCCTAGGGAATTAAAACTTCGCAGATATATTATTTAAGGTATGGTGCATTTTTTGCAATAAAATAAAAAAAATCGATATTTTTACCAATCACCAATCACTTCGGTGTTCCCTTAATATACGGATTTCAATGTGCAAATATAAAATGTTACAATATCAAACGCCACCATGATCAGAAACATGAACCAAACTTTGGGGTGATCTTCCAGTATTTCTTTAACATTTATAAAGGTGAATATTTCTGAATACTGTATTTGTAAACATATAAAACGGACAATGTGGTTCCACTTCTAGGGGTTTAGTTTCTTATTAGTTATTTAATATAAGCTAGTGTACTTCGTGTTTCAAAGATTGAACACAATATTGAGTTTAAAACTAAACAATTTATTACGCTGATCAAATAGTTTTGAAATAGTTTTAAGGCTAAATAGCAATGGAACTTCACTGGTTTATTGTGAAAGAAACAATTTTGTATGTTAATCACAAAGCAGCGTAAGAATATTACTACATAAGCAATCTTATAAACTTCAAGATCACGTAATTTGCCTAACCTTAGTAGATGGCTGTAATAATTACTATATGCAAAATATGTTTAATATAAATAAAATAGTTAATAACAGCGCAGAAATTATTATCCATGTTTCAAACTTTACACACTATAAGTAATACCAGTGCAGTGCGAAAATATTTGTAGAAAAACATTTTCTCGCCATGGTAAGTCACAAAATAAAATAAATATAAGGAAACATGTTACATTTATGCACAGAATGAAGTTTACAGAACCTCTATTAAAAAGTAATGCGCCACTTTCCCATCGCTGTCAGAACATAATGCCACGGCATCTGAAAATGATTAGTAACATTAGTTACGTGCTGTTTCACTCTGTGAATTTACTGTTCTAAGAATTTCACTACCATTCTAATTTTCAAAATTTCCTAGATAAGCCTGGTAGTAGCCTGACTGAATTTCCGGGAATTTCACATTTAAGATAATGGTTTTCTAGTTGACTGTATTAGTTAGAATTAACCATAGTTAATTAAACTACACAAAGAATTTTGCTCATAACCTCATGACAAAGTTTACATTACTTAGCCAATGATAGAAACTCATGCACAGATTGTACCACACAAAATTATTTATTGCAATTATTTATGTATTTGCCGGTGATTTCGATATAAAATAATAAATCTAGCCCATTAATAGTTCAGGTATTACGCTATTCGGTTGTATCTCGTGATGTCATGGAAAAAATATATAATTTCAAGATCAGCATAAAGTTCACTTTTAAATATCTCACTATCGATCTCATCTATTCCTCTTGTACAAAGAGCGTCAAAGAAAATCTCAGTGCGGCTCGCGTCTGCGTCACATTATTTATCGCTATACGAAGCCTTCTCCATTTCTGTAATTTCATTTGTCGCTTTAGGCCACGGTGCAAGGATGTGCCACTCCTTTTGTTAAATAACCTTAATCAATAATGAAAGCAAAGGTTACAAAATGGCGTAGAAACGAAATACATGTTTACGTTTTCGAACGTATTGACTCAGTCAGAGAGAGGAGAGAGAGAGATAGAAAGAGAGGGAGAGGTAAAGTGAGCGCATTGAGTTTGTTGTGCACACCTCTTATCATGATTAGAAGTTATCAGCTAGTGCAGGACACGCCTTTGAAGGCCTTACAATCTAAGGGCTAAACTTGACGAGTGCCCATTTGAATGAAATGTTTAATGTGTATGTACGAGAAGATTCTCACAGGGTACAAATTGCAACTTGAACGCTATTCATTAAATCCATATCAAGGCAGAATTATATGTAAAGTAAACTGAAGTGCATACTTAGTGATATCAATACATGCAAACTACGCATGTGATATTAACTAAATGTATTTTTTGTCAAATTTACAAATTACAACAATGCTTGTGTTTGGACTTTAGAGGAACGATGCCGTTTCACCAGACATACCATTCCTCGTTTATCTGGGCCGTAAGCAGGATGTTTTATTGAAAAAGAGTAAAAGATAGTTGAAAAACTGCAACTGAATCACCTTACCAGAAGATGACATAGGCCCAAAACTAATGAATTTTTATGGTAACTCGCTTGGAATAAAGTTACTGTAATATTCAAACAGTTTTGTGCTAGGGGTCAAACTGTCCCCCACCCCCTCCCCCCGTAAGAAAAGCCAAACGTGCCAGTAATAGTAGTCCTGTACTTGAGCTAGAAAGTTACGAATAATTTTAAAAACTTTTTGTGCTTAAATAAGAGTTTAAAATCAAAATTGTGCTATAGTTTTTAATACTTGTAATCCGTGTTCTGGATATATCGTTGACTATTGGTTCATTTTAAGAAAATAGTAAGCCCAATTTTCATTTTTACCGATAAATACAGCAAATAAGTCATGTGTATTCTGTATTATTCCTATATTTCTTTCCCTGGTTCATTTAGTGCCTCAATAAAATGCTCCAGTACCCTATACATTTCCAAGTTTTCATTTTAGACATTTTTTAAATTTATTAAGGAGTATGAAATATCTAAATTTTATAGCATGGTTACATTTAGGTTATAAAGTTTACCCCGTCACCCCACTTGGGGCACACTGAGGTGCTGGAGGGCAACTACCTCCCTAAAGACAAAACTAGCCAGAAGTTAACTTCATTGATTCGTTTAAAAGTTACGGCCAATATCGATAATTTTTGTTCACTCTGGTACGGTTATTTGTTCTTCTTTCTTGCCACACGTTGTTGATGCGACGTTTGAGACAGTTATTTGCGTTTAATGCAGCTATGGTACTCTAAATACTTTTCATCGAATTTCTCGACGTACCTCAGGGCGTGGTATAGGTCTAGAAGGATGATTAAATTTTCTTTTTATATTTTTAATATACTTATTTATTGTTCCTTTACGTCACAAACAATAATACAAATATTCTGGATTGGTGTCCTTTGTCTCAAGCCATGCGGGGTTCACACAACCCGAACACGGACTACGTAATTTTGCGAGTTCGTAATCTTTTTCTATTTTTTGATGCAGCCTTACTAATTATATATTAGTTCTCTGCATTGTTACTCCTGTTAACTTTTAAAACACAATGTTCTTCCAATAAACACTATATGTCAATAACTTTTCAAATTATTCGCGGACTTCGCGATTTCCACATGACGCCAATCCCGATAACGCATGAACAAGGAAGAAAATTGACTAACTACATCATTGCCAACTAGAACAATGACTCACAATTTTAGGGGGCTTTTTCTGCCACCACTATAAACACAAATATTAACTATTTTAGGAGGCTTCTTTTAAACAATATCGCCTCAACTCTGTGGAGAGAGAAAATCCAGTAGTTGGATAGCTGTCCTATTTTAGGATTGTCATAAAACACAGCCTGCTAATAAATCAGTAGAAAAAGACAATTTTAAACATTAATAATAGAGGATAAAGAATGTACAATATATTTGACAGATGAAGTGCAATGATTCACAAAATTGTTATAAAATGTGGAAATAGAATTGCTGACCATTTTAGAATCGCGGATTATTTGTAAATCGATGCCTTCTAAAAGCTGTCAACATTAACTGTTGATTTAGTGACTTAAAATAATTGAAATATATATTTTTTCTTTAATTATGAATTTATTTGAAATAAAAGAAACCACGACCTCTTTAAACTAAATTTGGTAATAATCATCGGTATAGTAAAAAAACAAGTATGAGAATAAAATCTGTAAGATAAATGAAGTAAATATTCAATGTGACCTAAAATAGTGATTGTAGTTAACAGTGCATAAAATGTTCACTTTGCTTTACATTTGAATTTCCAAATTAACACTTCAATTAGCGAAACAAATACTTCGTTTTGGGAACACTCCCCTCACCCCTACTTCATGCTTTAATTAGTTTCGCTAAACAATCGAACTTCATGTAGGATTACTTGGCTGATCGGCTTTCATTCAATTACTGTACCGGATGTACAATACTTTCACACGAACTGGCATCCAATCTGGTGGAATGTTGGCTCATCTGCATCCGGTGGAAGTTACATTATCGACAGCACAAAGTCGACCTTCGAAACGTGAATAATCTCTAATATATCCGTGTTGGATTTGTTCAAATCATACGCGAAAATTTTCTGTACACCATTCACTCTATTTTTTTCTGTTCAGAATCACTATCTGATTTCATAAACCAATTCCTATTGCTGTTTAATGTGTTTACTCCTGCTGGTAGATATTCTGAAGTGTCGTTCTCTTTTGTTTAATGTGTATAAAGCTTTATTTAAGGTGGCTATATCCTTTAGGTCTTATTACAACTACTTATATATTGAATACATTGTAATGCATTTGCACAATACAACACAGTTGACAAGAAAACTTACAAGCTTTAAGAATAAGTTAAGTACAATGATAAAGGCTATAACTTATAACACTTCAGAAATTGAAGTATACTTTGCCTGAGAGAGATGTCATTTAGTGCTGCAGGAAGACTTTTCAGAATACGTGGACTTCAAGTTTTGGACAGGTGGCAATGATGTGAAGTACTGTTATTGTTGTTTGGCATATGTCGCACACTGGAGGAGAACTTCTGTTCAGAACATACAGATGTGTCAGATTGTTATGTTCGAGTCTTGGTTTCGCAGCTGGAGGTTCTTTATTGGATAATTCACAAATGAAGTTCCACACACTTCATGGAGTTTACTTGTTGAGTTTTCCATCCAAGAGGTTCGCCATTGCTTATGTGCTTTCTTCTTGAAGTATGCAACTGCATCGCTGTAAGGAATTTCAATGTTAATTGTTTCTGATGCACTTGATCCCGTTGTTTGTTCATTCCCGGTGGTGATGGTATCCACAGAAGTGTGATGTTCTTTCTCTGTTGAACAGTGTGGTGGAAAGGTCGTGTATTTCTTGCACAAAACTATTGGTACTGTACATGTCTTAGAGGGCTTCAAAAGCCGTCAGGGAATCACTTATTAGGTAGGCATCATGAGGTTGTATTTCCAGTATATATTCAAGTGCTTTCTTTATTGCAAACAAAGTGTGTTTTGAGTACTCATTGAATTTTGAAATACAAAGCTGCATATCATATTTTGTACTTTAATTCCATTTTTACTTAATCACCTACCTATAATAGGTAAGGGAATCTGTTGTACTCCGCCCAAAATTTCTACATACTATTACGGGTTTAAATGCAGACATTAATGGTAGTTTGTACTGGTAATTGAGAACAGTTAATAAACAATAGTAGGTATATCAACTGTAAGTGCGCTTCAATTGCGGACTTACAATTTTGCATATTAGGAGTAATATATGTTTTTAGCTTGGTTAATCCCTTCAAGTAGGTGTGTCACTGAAAACATGACGCACAATGGGCGGAACTAATGCTGCAACGTGGTAACCAGTGCTATAACGGAACTAAGTTCAAATGCTTTCTGCAAGAACAATGACTTCGTATTATCTAGGCGCATTGAAGGAAAACGGATATTCTATCTCACAAGTGTAGTTATGACCATGCAAAAAACGTCAGGTGACAAATTTTGTGACTGATCTGTGACAAAAGAGTTGGACGAAAGGAGGAAAAAAAAAACAACAAAAAAACAAAAAACAAAAAAAACAACAAAAACAACAACAACAACAACAACAACTAAAACACCCAAGTGGATACAATTAAGATATCAATTACCAAAACCTCTGCACGTCAAGATTTTACTGGCAATTTCATGTTTGTGGGCCCCTGAATCTAAGAAAGATATTTTTTAATAAAGTTGTGTGTGTGTGTGTGTGTGTGTGTGTGTGTGTGTGTGTGTGTGTGTGTGTGTGTGTGTGTGTGTGTGTGTGTGTGTGTGTCAGAGCGAGAGAAAGGGGAGAGTGAGGGAGTCCATTTAGCACGCGTTAGACCGAAAGTTAAACTACCGTAAGAAATAGTCCATCGAAACTATATAAAAATAAACGATAATCGGTATAGAAGGTCATGTGAACCTAACGCATCAGATTTTTCTGAATGAAACCACACAAACACTGTCATCTAACCTGGCATTCAAAAAGTTGTTGTGAACATCGTCCACAGCAACGCAGGACAGCGAAAGTGAATACTTTTGGATTGTTAATGAATGAAACACGCTGGGGACTTCATGAATATGGTGTATATGGAAATAACTGCATTCAGATATTTTTAATGTGGTCGCTTTAGGGACGAAGTTTGTTATTGTAGGAATGAGTGCACATCCCCTGTGGGATCACTTTTTTGCTATAGAACGGAAGATAATCATTAAAGATATTTAATAATTTAGCAGGTTACAGATAAAAATAAAACGTCTATTATTATTTTGGTATACTATGCCCATAATGTCTGTCCAATACAAACGCGGGCGTTTCTTGAGGCCCGGTTGCATAAAAGTTAATCTGAGTTCAGCCACCTCAAAATGATCGTCAGTGAAGCTGAACTTTGAAGTTTAGTTGTATAAATCTTGATTTATGTTCATAGAATCTTATTTTAAGATCAAATGTGACTTTGAATTTTCTCCAGTTAACTTGATTGAACTTAGATCAGCAAAACTGCAGAAGGAATAAATAAATAGTACATATTTAAATAAAATTACAAAATGGTAAGCAATACATTTTTGTAGTTACTTGGATAATGCAAGCATTGTTTCAAATTATATGTACTTATTTATGTCCTAAAACAAAACACTATCTACAAGAGAGGCAAGAACGGAGTATTCCTAATGTAGAAAAAAATGTTTCACGTATAGTAAAATGTGGAGTTGCTGTGTTTGAGACTTACTTCTAGAAACATGGAAAAGTAAAATGAATTGGCAGCTGTGTTTTTCAAATTTAAGGAAAAATGTATTGCTATACCTAAATATGTTGTGATCGAATAATTTGTAAAATGAACAAATAAAGAAGTACCAATAAGGTAAACATATTGTAACAAAACGATAAAAAGATCCAGTGCAATTTTTTTCCTCTTCTAAAATTTTGCATAAAAACACAAACTGACGTTACAGTTCAGTCTTTCGTGATGCTACAACTCAACTGTTTTCTCATCGTTATCTTGACACAGTCCTTTTACTGTCTCTCTTCAGTTTCTCTGTCTCTCAAGCACTAACTTGACGGTGAATCACTCAACACCCATTAAAACTTCACTTCATGTGATGTATCTTTTACAGCTGACTCGAACACACTGACCGACTCAAAAATTGCCTGCCCTCACACGCTTCGCAACCTTTTGTACTGGCGATGACTAAGGCAGACCGGCGATGACGTAGGAAGATCTTTCTCGGACTTCTTCAAACAAGTCGGCCAACGGCCACTTCTCGAATCATCTGGAAAAAGCGCCTGAACTCGCTCTGATTGTTGTTACGTGTTTGTTCGTGTCAGTGGTGTGGGGAAGCTTTAATGTGCACCGTGCTTGGTATGTGGTGTGAAGTGGCTGGGCCCCAACCGTCCTCTGTTGTGCGCCGAGACGGCATCGCATTAAAATCCCCGACTTCCTTCCATGTAGTTTCTTTCTGAGAAACTGAAACTATGAGTTTGTATTATTTTTATTCTATTTTATTCTCTTCATGCGACTCTACACTTATCTCAGTTCGTGTTCTGACTTTAGATTAAATCTTATCGACAGTCAGCGATGTTTATGCAACCGGTACTTTGTATTCCCTTACTACGAGTATTAACACATTCTCTAATATGTCACTAAATCAACAGCATATCTAAGGGTGAGAGCTAACAGAATTTGTAATTCATCTTGGTCGGATTCTCCAGGAAATATAAGTTCCACTCTGAAAAGTTCGTTTCATCAATATTGATTTTCATCTTTGTGGAAGATAGTACTTAGAAGAGAAGGAACGCAGATGGAAGATGATCTCACGTGTGCCGTCCACTTGATTTTTGTATCCTATACCAGTTTATAACAGAACTGTTCAATAAATTATTAATATTGTCATGGCTGCCTCTACCTCTGGGCTAGCGGACGGTAGGTACATTAATAATAATGAACACACATATACACATACACTTTCTCTTTCTCTCTTGCAGCAACTGCTTTGCAATTATTTTCAATATAAACAATGTAGGTATTGTAATTTTGATCTGCACTGGTGGTTCATGAGGACTGTGACTATAGCATGCTTCCAGTGGCCCTATTACGTCATCAGACCTCTTATATCGCAATGAACATTACCAACCAAAGATATTGGTTTATTTCATAAACGCTTATTTTAGTTTTACCAATGCTATAGCATAATGCACTTAAAAAATAAAATATTCTCATTCATTTTGTGACCATGAATATGATTGTTGTGATTATTTAGGGCAGGGGAGGACAGTAGTGCTGCTGTAACGTCACCTCACACGGACTGGAGAAAGTTGAGCGTGTGACGTCACCGTACTCTGTACTGCTGCCGCAGGGGAAGAGAAGTTAATATGAAGCATGCGGGATGCAGCAATGTAGTAAAGACAGGAAACATATCTTGGATGTTGTAATAATAACGCTGTTTTTATTACACTTGTACATATCTTACAAACCACTACATTTCGGCTGTATGCTATGAAAGAATATATAACAATTCTAGTTTATATCAACAGTCATGTTATAAAGTAAATGGAACAGAACATGGCGTCATGCAAATTAGAAGAGAGCCATACGGAATAAACTTAGGTGAGCTTCTACCTTGTTTTTATTTAATTAATTCATCAATGTTAGGACATAATGGCTGGGAAATTAGTAACCAAAGACTGCACGTAAGGTTGTAATCTTACAAGGTACTTCGGGATTTGCACTGAGCTAATTTAGTAAGGGTTAGAGAGAAACAGTGGCTGCTCCCTTCTTGTACTGACCATATTTTTGTCATCTAAAGCGCCACACCTGACTGAACCGTCCAACTCCGCACTCACAGCGCCGCTTATCTAGGAAACATGGTATCACACGGCACACACACACGGACATTTTCCTAAAACTGTTTTGGATTCCGGAGGCCTCAGAACATATTTCCTGTGAAGTTTGGGTCGAATAGAACATTATACATGGTAGAGAAAGCAATAATTATAGGTTAATGCTGTACGCGGTTTCTTTATTACATATTACTAAGATATTGTGATCCGTGGTTATGCCCAAGGATGTAGGAGGTCGGCGCCGGGCAGTCAGGACCACAAACAGGCAAAGCTTGCGCTCGCCCGCCGTAAACACCATAAACGTTATCGCCAGAGAACTTTCTGGATGTTTCGACATCTCGAACGTTCTGGAAAGCTACTGTGGTTATATAAACGAGCACTTTGGTGAAGCGAGTCAGGATGTACGTGAACGAATCTTGCGGTGCTCAAGAGTGAGGTCGGGTGCGAGTGAGAGAGCGCGTGTGAAGAGATGCGCTTTTCTCCCAAGGAGTTGGTGACGACTGTGAAGAACGATGAGCGCATCGTATACTGCATGGCATCGCAGGCGTCTTGGGTCAGACTCCCTAGCGAGAGAAACGGAAGGAAGGAGAAGCTACGTAGGGGGCATTTCATTACGCTACTACGTCACGGAAGAAAGTGAAGTGACTCTGAACTAGCACAGTAAGTGGGCTAAGTGAGGTCTCGGCAAAAGTTCCACTGGATTAAATGAAAGTGAAAACTGAGTGGAGTCAGAACATGTATATTGTGTTTACAAAGACTGGTTTATAAAATTAGTAATTATTTATGTGGACTTTCTTCTCGCAACGCTTGCGAACAGCTATATAAATGATTAGGCGTTACACTCGTATTTGGTGTTGATTCACTGCTATGTTCCACAAGCCAACCGAAGATTTTGTGTTACTGATAGTGCTGAAATACAATGTTTTCCGTTAATATTTCATTACAAGTTTGTGCTCTTTGTAATACATTTGAATCCTTCCATCGCTATCACTGTCGCTAACGGGTTCACCCAGTAGTAAGAACAGCCACATTAATACCAACCAGCAGAAGGTCATGCAGAAATATGTATGATACAACAGTCTACAGTTCCATATTGCAAGGAGAAAAATCGTACCAAGTTCATCCAAGTGACTGGATCCATAATCGGAGCTGGAGGCACGATACTTCGCCAGCTGGTGAGCTTCTGTATTCATAAAAAGTGGTTACAGCGGTCAAGTAATCAATTTGGCCCAAAATAATCTTCATTAAATAGGTCTTATTCACTCTTCTTAAGTTACTTCCAGATTATACTTGCATTATATCAATAGATTTTCTTTCATAAAAAGTTAAAACACTTACTTATGATGCTGTATCTACAGTGGTAACTCCTGAATTGGGAAGCTGAAAGATAAATACGTTTTCCAAATATGATCAGCAAATTCTCATGTATCCTGCAGCTCTTCTAAAGCCTGCACACCTCCGAAATTCACCGAGAATTTTGACGTCAGGATCAGGTCATTAGTGCTAGAAATTATGGCAGCGAAAACCCTGAGGCTATCCTTTCTCCAATTGCAACACGAAGTGCGTATGGCGGGAGTGAACAATATCGATATTTCAATGTAACGTTCATAATTCTAAGGGAAATGATTTCAAAAACGTTACGTAAAGTGCGTAGCGTAATGCCATGACTGAATAAAGAACAGATTATTTTGTGATTAAACTCAGGTTAGCTATGAATAAACGTAGACGATAATGAAGCAAAATATTTTTTGGATAGTCTCTAATAGGAGGCTTCGCTTCGTTTGTTTTGACTATTAAATCAATAGCATATTTCTCCACAGTGCAAAACAGACTGAAACTAATGAATGAAATCTTAATTGGAGCACACAGTCAAATTGTTTCATTCGATATTAACATGGAAGTATATTTTTATCAACTGATATTAATAACGTTCTGTACAGATAGAAGTCAGCACATAGCATAACAGTGCAGCATTGTGAACATAACATATTCAAGTCACCCAGCCTCAAAACTTTAGTTTCTTCTTTGTGCTAATAACTAAGTCCAGATTTTTATAATATCAAATCGAAAAATATGGCATTCGAAGTCCGTACTTTAAATGAAAAATACCTAATTTATTTTACTTGCCGGTCATACTTTGTACCAGTATATTTATTGCCTTTATTACTGCACTTAGCTATACAACCATTACATTAAATTATAGTTTATTTTTTACTTGATAATTACGTTTACAGGTTTCACTTTCATGAACGTTCAGACGTAGTTTGTAAAACATATTACAGTAAAACTGTACAAGTCTATTTATAAACACTAGCCGAACAAATCAAGAGACAGCAGTTAATACACAGGTATTGCTTATTTCAATAAGATATTTCTCCACAAGTTCTGATGGATATGACATTGTTCATCCAGATAATGTTTCCTTGCATCAAGAAAACGATCCTTATACATCGCAAGATGTCGCAGAACTGTTCAGAACATACTCGCTCCGGGTGCTGCAACTCTTGACAATGCCTACAATCTTGACGGTTTAAGATGGATTTTGTTAATTGATTTTATTCCCTCAACTGTGTATATAACTGCAAATGTAAGTAATATTTAATCTTAAATTGAGCTGTTAATTATTATCATTTATAAAGGAAAAAATTGGCAGCGACAAAAATGAGAATTTAAATGTAATAAATAATTTGGAAAAGACAAGACACAATCTTTATTTTTATTGTGACAAAATGACAAGTACGATTACCTTTTCTGTCCTTTTATTTCCCTTCTAAAACTGAATCATAGAAACGCACTTGTCTATTTTATCATCACCACGATTCACAATTCGTTGTGACCTTACAACTCGCAGCTGTTCTGTCCTATCCTCAACAAAAATCTTGTTCAGTTCTACTGCTCTCTCCGTCAAAAAAAAAAAAAAAAAAAAAAAAAAAAAACCTGGTTCTGACGGTATACTCACTAAACGCTGCTTTACACAACAAACAACTCGAGCGCGATAGTTAAAAGTTACAATGTGAAACTGTATTTGACGATATGCACACTGAGACTCTCACATCACTTAAAACTAACCCAAATCTCGACTCTGAAAGCTGCTCCAACACAGGCTCACTCATTTTTATAGTCCAGGCGAAGTGCAGATAATGCTCTGGAAAATACACATTTTCTCGAGAAACTTCTTGCAAACAAGCTGGTAGTCGAAACCCTTTCGAGCAGTCTGGAATCAGTATTTACTTCGAATGCTCTTGGTGTTATTTATCGTTCGCGCATTGTCTAGCAGCGTCGTGGTATGAGGTAGCTTGGCCCTGAATGTCTCTTTGATGGGCCGTTGCCACGATGTTGCAAAAAAGATCAAATAAGCTGAAATATATTTAGAAAAATACTTAGAATGAAACTTGATTAGAGCAAACTTCATGCTTAAATTCATACACAGTTTATTTGTTTGTCTACATACAAAGAAATAGAACAGGCCTGGGCAACTGGTACTCAGAAAGTGCAAATTGCTCGCTGACTGACTGATAACTATATGGTTAGCAGGTAAAAGAAGTAAAGGTCGCTCAAGGTATCGCGCGAGTCACTCAGGCCTGGAATAGAATATGCAACCACATAAGAATATTGGCTGTTGCAACAACACATAGTTGTATGCAGGAAACGGAGGTAATTAGTTAACCGTTGGGAGGGAGTCTTCTCCCTTTTCTTCTTCCTTTTTCTTTTTTACCTTTAATGAAAATGGGTAAAATATAAATCCTGCGTAATGCAAATAATTATTTACGCTTAGCTTCGCATGCCGAATGAAGGATTAGTTTTATTTTTGAATTGTCATCTGAACTGGTTGCCCTTCGGGTATCCCCTTCATCCCATAGGTCATGCAAGCTGCAAATGGCCTACAATGGTCTGTGTGCGCTACTGGGTCCAGTGGCTGGCGTTTGCCTCCATTTCACTCTGAGGTATACATTTGCACTATTTTGTCACCATTAGCGAGTCTACAGAGGATTCATATAATTCGTTATATTTTTATACCACTTCGAGCTAAATGTAACAATACGCATTTCCAAATAGCGATTTGTTCTACTGGAGAAGTATGCCAACACTCCATTGTAGATGCGCGAGCACAAACTAAAGAAAAAACATCCTGCGCACTTCTTGAGTGAGAAGATTCTGTGACTTTAAAATGGACCTTAAGTAGAAATCACAATATCGAATTAAACACTCCGTTAGCAAATAGGTGCCTAAAATCGCAAAAATCATTGCTTTTACTTCTGAAAAGAAAAACTGAATTTCTAGCTGAGTAGAATAACATGTGTACAAGGTTGCGATATTATGAACGTCTCGAGTGGTTATTTAGTATGCCTGGCACACAAGTTTAAATTGATTTTTCTCCAAACTGCATTCTCTGTTTCAAGTGTATGTCTGTGAAAGTATAGGGATATTTGCAATGAAGCTTTGTAGAAATATGTGATTAAGATGATGTTTACTTTGAATGATCATAATGTGTATCTTGAATAATATGGACATTAATAAACATTATTCCGTCGTCTTCTTACCCTGGTGGAAGACCTGCTGCTTATCAAGCGGGAGATCCACGTTCGATTGCGCTTAGATCCGGTATCTTATTGCTTATTTCCTTGTAGGTACAAGGAGAATATGGGAATACAATAGAAATCGAAGCGGTCCGGATTCGATCCCAGGCCACTGAATGTGGGATTTCTGGCGGATGAAGTGGCGCTGGGGTGGGTTTCCCCCGTCATCTTATTCTACTGGCGCTCCATGTTATTCCATGTGTCACCAGTGTCACCGCCTGCGGTGCCCTGTGTAGTAAAAGCGCCCGTTAAACGTTACAAAAAATACAGTAGGCTTTGAGCTTTTAAAGCTTTTAAGTTCCGTTCTCTTTGTACAGTTAACATATAAGAAAATGAATAACGATGTTACATTTGACAGAAGTATAAGGCTTTCCAAAACTCTCACAAATAAACAAGTAATATCTCCGAAATCCTTCACACTATAAAAAAATTATAAGTCAACCTAGTGAAAGAATATTCAGTTCTGTAGATCACTAATGCGTGTTCACAGCATTTATTACAACATGCGGATAATGCAGCAATGATTTATAGAGAAAGCAGTGAATTCGGGCTAAATTGCGCTGCGTAGTTAATCTTTCTAGGCAAGTTCAGATCTTGTGTTGCGATAACAAAATGCATACTGAGAGTTAAGCCAGGAAATATATGGTATGCCATTTGGTAAAACCAGTTCTATGTTGTTACATACATTTCTCGTGATTACTACAATTGTTCGTACAATTTACACTGTTTGGATTAGTGTGTTTTACACCACGGATTTAGCTCGTTTTTAAGCTTAGGTTGACATTAGGCTGACATCTCTTCAAGAAGTATCAACGCAGCGAATTTTTGCTCCAATTTCAGAAAATTAATAAGACTACAGTGATTGGAGTTGTGTGCTTAATGTAATAATCCGTGGTAAAGCGCGAGGCTATTATTTAGTAGGTCCCAGATTAAATTTCGACCGGACCACCCTGCTGACTTGAGGTCACTTTTCAAGATTTTCGTAAGGTTTCATAACAGGTAAATGCCAGGAAGATACCCTAAGCATACCGTGCAACGTTTCCGCCCGGAAATTTCTTTACCAAATTTCATTTTATTGCAAGCAATTTGAGTGTCTACCATTTCTATGTCTTACATAGTAAGCACTTAGTTATTAGCAGGGAGCGGGAATTTAGTAACTAAACATAGGGATAAGAACGTTTCTCTCCATTTCCTCGCCGGTCTTCCGACGTTTCTTCTTCCAATCGTCTTGTACTCACAACACTGCTTAGGGAAGCGTTTTTCATCCATGTTTTACATATTTTGTTTCACCGGATTTTATATTCATCTATTTTTGTTTATAGGAAGAATGTTTAACTTATTTATTAGTTATTTATTTCGCCCATACTTGTAGGTAAATTGATTAATTGTTCTTAGGCGTCTCATTTCGGCTGCATTAATTCAATTCCAATCATTTTTTCATCATCCATATTTGACATCCTTGCATCAATGCTGGCACAACCGTTACTTTGTAAACTTTTAAATGTGTTCATTTCCATATCTTTGTTCTTATGTTCTTGCTGCATTAAATTTACTAGCCAAGTTAACTGATGTCTATTCTCAACCTACCCACGCAAACCCTGAGATAAACATCGCTGTAGTAGTGGATTCATAAAAAATCGATATGTTGCAGACGGTATCAGAGGTGTTGCACTTAGGGAGGCGTTTTCAACTGTATTCAGGAATTATTTAAAACTATAAGTAGTGCTTCATTATACAACACTTAAGTGGTTATGTAATAATCGGCAAACTGCAGGGTGCGATTAGAAATGATGTGTTGAAAACTGCAAACACAATGAGTGGATTTGCGAAGAAGGGACAGCAACATCCAAACAGGGCTCAGGCGCATGTCGTTGACAAGGAGAATCGATTAACATATAAACAGCAGCACTCAGCTTATATGAGACTGATCATCCACAGAAAGCTTACTTGTTGATTGATATGCTGTGACGTCAGTGCATGGTTGCTCTTCAGATGTTTCCGTCACATTACGTGGTAGGCATCACACATTTTCATAATCCTAGTCGGAGGTTTCAGTGGGGATTGTCATTATAGTACACTAAGCTCTTACACGTGACTTCAAAGGCTCTGCACTGAATGATTGTAGTTGTTTATCTGCTCTGATAAAGAATGAATATTTATTTATGAACGCGCTTAATTCCTATGGTTCCCAACGTCCCATTTTATATTGGGCATGAAACACCACTTAAATTTGCTCAGAGACCTTTTGCTTGAGGTTCTTTTACATGTCGTAAATTTACGTCACGGGACCATCTGCTTTGCTCCCCTTCTGAAGGAAAAGTACCAGCAGGGAGAGGTCTGGCACGGGGTGCACTCAGCCTCGTTATGTCCCGGGGGGATCAATTGAGGAGCTACCTGATGAAGAAGTAGCGGCCCCAAGTCGAGAAGGCCGTATAACGGGCCGGGAGGGCTCGGGGCGCTGACCACGTTCCACCCTCCAGTACTGCACCCCACCAATGACGCCTGTAGTGGGCAGAGGTGGGGGACACAGGGGCTGGGTGGCAAGCCTTGGCTCTTTCTGGGCTGTTGCGCTAGGAGTTTAGTTTAGTTAGTTTTATGTATATGTGTGCAGTCGTTTGTTTGCAGAGTCGAAGTTCGAGTGTGTGTCGTTAGAGACCATTTTGGATCTTTAATCGTCGCATCGGAGTTGTCTTTGTGAACAATTGAGGAGCATTGTGTCAAGCTTACGACAGTACAAAACAGTAGCGAGTTGCAAGGACACATCGCGTTGTAAATTGTGTTAACGATAAAACAAATATGGCTGTTTTTGTGCTTCAGCTTTAGAAGAGAAATAGTCACTGAAACAGCTGGACATGGTCTATTTGTCACAATACAAAGCTTGCTAAGTCGACTTTCTACTACTTAAATAATTTATTAATCGTGATATTGATCTTACCCTTTTTTTGCAAACTTACTCTAGAATGCCCATCAGGATTTCCACTTGTTGTTGCCTTGGGATTATCGAAGATGTCGGTGAAGTCTGTCATGAATTTCTTAAACTTTTGGTTTGAACCTCTTTTTTCTCCTCTAGTAGTAGTTTATGAGGTCTTCTCTGCTCTTTGTGCAGCTTTAAGAAATCTATAGTACACGACACGCGGGATTCGAAGAGGATAATTGAAGTCAAATAATAATAGTATCAGTTGTCGTAACACAGTGCAATGGCGCAGAAAGGAATAGAACACCACCATCCTTATTAAACTACTGCACTAGTTGATACAGATCTAACACTTTCACACGCAGACAGAAGCATTGTTTCCGATGCAAATAGTGTTATTTAGGCGTGGTGCGATTTATGTACCATTCGTTATGAAAGAGGCCCACTGTGCGTCATGCTCTCTGCTACGCCTGTTTAGGTGTACTAACCAACCTGAAAACATACTACTCTTATTAAATAAAACTATAAGTCCGCAAATGAAGCAAATATTGATGTAATATTGTTCAATTACACATTATATACAAATTCTTGAGCCACTCCTCCAACAGTAGGAGGTCTTTGCCCTACAGGGATGAAGTGTGCTTATTTCATTCATTCAGAATGTTCCTTAAGCTACACCGACCTAGTTTTCCTGAAACATAAGTTTATTAAATATATATTCGCGAATGCCGACCGCTTAATTTCAGAGGTCGTGACATCTGTGCAGAGATATCATCTTCAGCATCAGCGTGTTGACGCGCTGTTAAAGCAGCTAGGCATACTAGTCTAAATTGATCTCGAAAAATGATTTTTTTTAAAATTTGTTTGTTTGTTTTGTTTTTACTTTCTCAACTACGCACATAGTAGGTAGAAAAAGTACTGCATTTCACTAAAAATCAATGTCCAGATTTCATCGGAAATGCAGGCTTTAAAGCTGAATAAGAGATCTTTAAAGCACAGCCTTGTGTATGTCTGAACAGTATAGCTCAAAAACGAAATGCTCGTTAAATGCGAAACATATTTTCAAGATGCGATACACGATAAGAAAATATCTCCAACCCAAAATAGTCCTCAAAAGAAAAGCTTTCTTTTTTCAAAAGTGCCTCTAAAAGTTTTAATTAAAATAATCATATTAAGGCATCTATAAGAAAAATGAAAAGTACATCTTGAATTTCCTGGGAATAACCTGTGAAGAACTTTTGTATAATAGGTAAACGTTGACACATAGACAAAGACATAGGTCTTTAAAACACAATTTATTTTGATTAACTTTTTATGATATTGCTCATTCCCGAGATGTCAGTCAATATTGGTTTGAGATGTTAAATGGTTTGTATTTTTTAAGTCGCTGTCGCTATTTACTTGTCGTGGGAAGAGTATGGAATTTTACAGCCACCTGGTTTAAATGAACTATTTGATTCATTGAAAATTGGATACGTTAAATGATCACGTAAAAATTATCACCTGATCATTGTTTTGATTAATTCAAGTCGCCAACTGTATCCTATAAATAGTTGAAAAACAGTTCATTATACATTAAACTCGATGAACAATTAAAATACAATTCAATTTCAATTTGACGACGTGTTTTAACAATTGTTCTTTTAATGTTTTTCAGCCGAAATATTGTTTGTTAATGTTAAAAATAAAGTGAGATTTATTTCAACCGACTTTCTCTTGTAGCAAAAAGAGAAGATCGAAATACTTCTAATTGGATTTCGTTTTCTCAGTTGACAGTGCTGAGTAAGTCGAACTATACTACTCGAAATAACAATATTTTAGATTTTTTGTCTACATAGAATTTAACATTTTCTGGTCCAATCTTTGCGATACAGTATTTATATTCAATCTTATTTATGAAATAGTCCAGATAACTATCATTCCAACCGTTTGACCTTTCCAGATAGATTCCCTCTCTCTCTGCTTCAGAATTAATCGTTTAAATCACATGTGTTATGATAATACTTGTGATAATTTGTCAACCCGCTATGAACTGGTAAAGGGCAGACTACACATTGGTTCTTTCACTTTCCCTTCAAACCACTGTATACCTCTATGCAGAGTTTTTCAGCTTGTGCTCAGCATTGAAAATTAATTTAGAGTCCGCAATACACTGACTCGCCAAGAGTGAGCATCATTAATAGTTAAATGTTCGACAGCGGCAACCTAAATTGACAAATCGCTAGTGATTGATTTTTTTGTGTGAAGAGAATAGCAATATTGACAAAGAAAATAAGGTTAATGCACAGCTTTAGTGAACCTGCAGTTCCAGCGCATGGATTTAATTACAAAACTGGTCCGAGTATAGAAACAGACGTGAGGAAACAGGATTAAAAATTCCCTTGCGTAATACTGACACGACTATATACCCTGTCATTTAATGGCAATCCTATAAACGATTCACGTTTTTTGTAACCCCTTTATGCTTATCACAATAGTATCACAACGTATATCAACAACACAGAGAAAATTTGTGTAGAGGGCAATTGTGATTTATCTAAAAACCACTCAACCGATTTTGATAGTTCTTTACCGTTGAAAAGCCATATTCTTTCTGATGGACATGGGACCATAAACAGCTGATTCAAACTCGTAAATCACTAAAAGACTTGCAGAGCTTTGGTAATTCCATGTAGTAGAATATAGAAACAAGCATAACCGACATTTGTTATTTCATGTATCACCTACAAACGACCGTGGGAATATATTGCCTGTTAGCAATCTTAACTGGTATAGATACAGTTGTTCTTGATGTTTCTTTGGTTTTATACATTAGATTACACATGCACATATTTATACTTCCAGGCTCCGGGATAGAGAGGAATAAAAATAAATATTTTGTTTACTAATAACGCTGTCAATTGCGAGGATAATCTGACAAATGACAAAAATCCAGTACGGTTACTTTTCTATCACTTTATTATCCTTTAAAATTTTACTACAAATAGTTTTCTTCTCGTCTTTCTACAGCGCTTCGTGCTAACTCACAAGTATTTTGCCCATAACCTTGCTCTATCCCTTCGGTGTCTTTCTTCACTTCTTGTCTCTCGTACCCTAATTACGACGATACAATCACTCGCGAGGCTTGATGACGACACACACGTATAGCTGTCTCATACACGACTCATGTCCGTAACTCACTCACTTGCTCACTACTGTTCTTCTCAGGCCTCCTTATATGCTGGGGATGACGTCACACGAACTTTTCTCGAGTCACACACACATACGCGCGCGCGTTCACCGGAAGTGACGCAGCTTGGAGTTCTCGCGAACATTCTCGAACCCCTTTGTTTCTGCCGCTTAGATTGATGACATTCACGTGCACACAGCAGTTGCGCGAGGCAGCACACATGCTCAGCAGGTAATCAAGGTCATTAAAGAGAAGCCAGCGTAAACCGCGTCTTAGCGGGGAGCAGAACTGCAATGCTAGAACGCGCATAATCTGGAAACTGTGTGCTCACTGAGCTCTCTAGCATAAAAGAACAAGTGGAATACTTTAAATTCAGCGGGTTTCGTTTGCGTTGTGCTTCTCTAAGTGCCTCTGCAATTGCAGATGGAGCTTTGTGTAGTGGATTTGAACCCGGCATTTCAGACTGGGGGCCACAGACTTTACCGCCTGAGGGTATATAAACATTGTATTCTTGTCGGACTAATGTTTTATTCCTTCCTATGTTAGCACACTAGGTAAAAAGCAAACTTGAATTTATAATTTCAAAGTTTGATGCCAGCACAGTTTGGCTGATTCAATCGAACACCTAAACTAGCAGGAGCTGTTTGTGATGGATTAAAATATTGAAACAACTTCTGATATATGGATGCAAATATGACAGCTGCAGCAATAAATTTGTCTATTACGTCAGATCACCCATAGCTCAATACTGAAGTAGAATGTCCTTAGCCAATCAAAAGTAGGACGGCGCAGAGGTTAATAATTGGATCAAGCTGCGTATTTCAAATTTATATCGGAATGTTTATTACCCTAATTTATTTTTCACCTGATTATAGAAAAATTTAATAATATATTTTACGAACTCAAACATAACTCTGCAATGTTGTTTCAAGCATACGTACAAAAAACGCTAAAGGCAATCGTTGGCGGATTTTGTATCGTTTTCTAGGGTCTTTCGAGGTGTGTTTTCATCTTACCTATCACAGAGCGTGCTGGATTGATAAAACAGCAATAAGGGGGGAAAAGAGGGGAAGTTGATGCCTTTGCTTTTTGTGCAAACAACCCAGTGATATATAATCTCTCTCTCTCACTCTCTCTCTCTCTCTCTCTCACACACACACACACACACACACACACACACACACACACACACACACACACACTTGTCATCTATGTATGCGGGCGAGGAAAACTTGTATTATATAGATGCTTAAAACTGCTAATTGAAACCAAATGGAAACAGCAACGTTACCTAGAACTCGAGAAATATGATGTTTATGTTTTGTATATAGTATAGTGGGAGAACTGACTCATTGAGTCATTTCCCCTAAACCGTAGTTTTAAACCCCTTCCACTGACTCACAGCGGTTAGCTACCAGGCCAAGTCTCCCGCTATAGTCTGTCTACCTCAGAGAACCAGCCAGTCTTTGAAATTGTAAGTGGAGAGGATACTCGTAAATACTCGATTGCATTCTCGTCACCCCTGTTCCCCATGCCTGGTGTATATAGTGATTTATTATTTATGTGATACATCGGTGAAAGTTACTCTTTTGTTATAATTGACTAACCATACTTAGAAGCTACAAATAAATATATCTACGAGACGGTTTACATGATTATGATAATACATATTATGACGGTAAAATTGTTATATTTTTTCTATTGCTGTTGTATCCCTCTGATCATCAATAGGTTAGTAAAAGTAAATTAATCATTTAAAGTATTAGTTGGAGGGAAAAGACGCCACTTTATTTATTCTTTTATTTATTTGTTTATTTATTGCATATATGCAGCAAGAAACGTTGATGTTACTGTGAAAACACTCTTCTGCTTACTTTTTTCTCATAAGTTTTTTTATGTATTTAATAAATACTAATCAGCTTTAATTAGCTTCCCTGATAATCTACTCTCGCATAGCTACACATTATACATTTCGCTAACCTGGACGATCATCAAGTTTTCCCCTTAGATTTTAATCCCTCAAAGGCTTGTCCTACACTGTGCTATAACGTTTGCCTACCAGTCATTATCTTAGGCTTTTTGTGTACTGTGTCAAACATATATTACGAAATCTACTATGATACATGGAAAACCTTTGTTTTCACTATGCTCTTTCTCTAAAATGCAGCAGTTTCTGTTTTTATTAAATTAAAAGATCTGTTAATGATTGGATTTAAGATCGCAACTCTAATACTTGCCTTGGAACCAGTAAAGGACCCGCAAAGCGCAGTCTGAAACTAGATAATATACTACGGTTCATAATCGTATCTTAACGTCCAGAAGATGTAAATATTTATTTCAGAGATTTCTATGGGTGATGCCGCTTCTTCGTTCCACTCTGCACTATTGCCTATCTAGACATATCTTCTAAATTGCTCACTCTCAATGTTTCATTCACTTCAACCTCCCAGGTGCCCTCATCCTCTTCTTTCTTGTGGTATCCATTCTAATATTTTCTTAGGTTACCTTTTTCATCCAACCTTTTGGTGTGTCCCAGTCATTTTGTGTAAAATTGTACTATTTAATTTTATAGACCTCCTGATATGTTCATTTCTAATCTTATTCAATCTGGATTTTTACAACCTCAACTTATAGGTACAGCCCATTTCTGTGCCTAATAATTTGTTTGTTTAACGGTAATTTGCACCCCCATACCTCAGCTCCATAAAGCAAAATACTTTGAAAAATACTGAAATATGTCTTTTGTTGCCTTCGTGATGTGAAGGTGTAAATACTTAGTCAATATTTACATCAAAAGTCTTGAAAATTCTAAAGGGGACCTTTTGGTGACAGGAGAGAAATGAATTTTTAAACAAGGATTGTTTTTGACGTTAGCGTTTTGAGAACACGCGATTGAAGTGTCACGAATCTGCGCTTTAAATTGAATGTACAGATTCCCTTTATCTGACGTGGAGATTGAAATGAGTTTGACATTTCAGTTGAATAGTTTTATGCTACTGTTTACTATTGGTTCTATCAAATAAGTGTCTAATTTGTTGTTTTCTTTTTGCAGGTAAGAACTATTCTCTGCTTTCTACACGGCACTAAAGTATGTAAGTAAAATGCTGGAAGTAACTCAAGTATAGCAATTTTCAGCAATAGTGGCATTACTAATGAAAGGTTTTTACTCAATTTTGCCTTAAAATAGAGGTGTTCATATTTCCTTGGTTAAATAGTCGATATTGATGGATAATTGCAAAGAGAGAAAGAGCGAGAGAGCCAGTTTGAATGGTTCTTGCTTTGTGTGTCTAAGTTAGTTAAGCACTGAGCTACATATTCCAAGATCGCAGGTTCAAACCCATTGAGACCGATAGTTTTTAAGTGTGCTTATAGGCGAAAGTCCCGTCAGTAGATTTCTGGCATAAAAATAACTTCTGGGACACGAATTTCCAGCATACCGGTAGCACTAATATGTTCCTGACAATTGACAGCGTTGTTAAGAAATGAAATATTTATTGATTTAGTTTGAGTAGTTAAGTTTTAATTTACAAAATGTCATTGAACTATATAAATATCTAAATAAGAGAAAAGCCATGGATGGATGTAACTATTTGAATAAAAAGTTAAAAATGTTTAATATATAACGTTTTATAATAGACTAACAATTTAAAATAATAAATAGGTAATGAGTGCAGAGAGTATTTCTCGTTGAGAAAACTCGCATAACAGTTATCATTTGCAGTGCAATAAAATAAAATTTCTGGTGTCTTAGGTGAACTATTCATGCATCAATCATCCATAGCACGTACTCCAGGTTTTTAGTTTTAAACCTTACAGGTATTTTCGTAGCTATTACAAATTCAGAATCTCAAACTTTCAGGACAATGTGGATGAGGTATACATCTACGAGAAAATATTTCATAATTTTACTCCGTTTTAATAAAGTAATGTACAATTACATTTTAAAAATATTTAAATAATTAAGATTAAAATACCTGGTCTGACTGTTTCTATTTATTATCTAGTTCTAAGCTATGTTTAACGTTTCAAAAGATGTCCGGCACTATTATCAAAAAGGGGGGGGGGGAAGAGGGAGAGAGGCAAATCATTTGTGATGAAAATGTTAAATATGTGCTTATTTAATATAAATCATTAGAGGCATTTTTGAAAAAGATAATGGGGAATAGAAAATAATTACGTAACGTTCTCCAAAGACATAAGGTTGGACATCGCTTGTTTTGCTCTTGTGTAGCATGCGTTCTCCGCTTGCCACACTGTTTCCAAACAAATTAGGGCAGCACATTGCTGTCAAACACTTTCTTTCTATTGGCGAAGGGCAATGCATTTAAATATTTGGAAAGCATTATATTAATGGAGGGAACAGTAAAGGAAGAAAGCTATGTATCTTTTAAATAAGCGCCAAGTTGAACTTTCTGAACATTAATACATATTATGGGTCTGATGTAGGCAACTATCTGGTAAAGATAAAAGAAGGTAACTGAGACAGTAGAAATGGGCTTCCTAAGGCGAGCATGTAGAATCTCTAAATTACAACATGTGCCAAAAGCAGAAATTCGGAGTCTAGCAGGAAGGAGTTTTACAAGTGCTGAGAAGATAGAAACTGGGCAGTATAGTGACGTCATATGAAAAGGATGGAAGACGAAAGATGGTCCAAAAGAGCTCTGAATCATAATACAAACAGCAGAAGGAGAAGAGAAGGATCTTCACCTCAAGGAATTAGATCGACTGTGCTTCACGGGGCTACTGGAGAAGATGAATGCAATGGTAGATAAACGAGATACGGAAGATACCATAGGACCCCTCTTAAAAAGTGTACTACTGCTGAACGTGGTAACTTCTATGTGCTCAAATCAATATGACTTTGTTTTATCAAGTTTTTCTTTAAACAACTCTTTCTTTAAATACATTTTCTGACTATAGTGTTCTTAAAAAATTATTTCAGGTGGCAAAACTAAATTTCAGGATGATAATGCCAACCTTTAATTACTGCTGTAGACCTGTTTTTGTGTTAACAACATGGTTAGCTTAAAAGGGTAATTGATAGTGCATTTTATTCAAAAGATGGTATAACAATTAAAATTGATGATACCTTCTCTAATAAACTTATTGCATATATAGGTGTAATTGTTGACATTTTTGTCAACTGTAGGTCAGTCACGAAAAGTTTAGCGCTCATTATTAAATAATTGTTTCACTTTTTAAGGTTTTTATATTCCCTAACACAACCGCCAATGTATTCTCTGTCATAATATGTCGTTAAAATAACATTTTTACACCTATATTGACCATTAGACAGATATTTTAAGAAGAAAATGTAGTGTAAATGTGAGTTAGTCACACGCGGAATTGCTCTTTATCCTTTGGCTACTTCCAAAGAGAAACAGTCGCAGGGCGTTAGGTCTGGCGTGCGAGTATCGCTCATTCATGTGGGCTGCGTCTGATAAATAATCCATAACATACCTGGACACAAACTATTTGAGGATATGATTTAATCATTTATAAAACCGCGTAGGTAGCAGGAAATGTAGGTATTTCGAGAATGGCGGAGGTGGGTGTTTTTCTGCCTAGAGCAATCATTTCCAACCAAAGGTCTGTCAATAGTGGTAAACAGACATACCGAGCAGACCATATCATCCCTTTGGGCCCAACTTTTATACGCAACCTCGTGTCGGATAAGGAATGTACGTATTGTTGGGAAATAAGTTCTAATATCCTGTTTCCACACTTGTTTCGACAGCTAGTATGGATCCCCGTATGTTGTAATATTCCTACAAACTGCTAACTCTATCTGAAAAAAATCTGATGCGTTGCTCTCACATGACTTTCTCTACTCTTGCACTAACTATTCTTACAAACTCTCATTCCTTTATCTTCATGTTAGTCGAGATAAACATTTGCAGAAATCATCTTATTGCTGATTTTCTTGTAGGTACAAGGGGAATATTAGAATACAGTAGACTTTGAGCAATAGTCAAAATTAATCAATTAAATTCCCATTTAAAAAAAAATCTCAATGCCATATGCTTTACAAATTTCCAACAAATCTCAATGCCATATGCTTTACAAATTTCCAACAACTTTTCCACCGTCTTACCACAGTCCCTTTCACTTATTTTATCCTCTAAGCCAGTAAAGGACTTGTCCTGGCATGGCATTTGTCTTGAGGCCCAATAGTCAAATCTTTTAAAGCTTTGAGTTTTCCTTCTCTTTGCACCGCTAAGACATAAGAAAGTGAATAAAGACATTCTAGTTGAGGGAAGTTTGCAACTCAGAAATAACAAGGAATATCTCCGAATTGGTTCATTCCACAAAAAATCCATTAATCATAACGTGTGTTTTAACGACATTTATATTTTTTGTACAGCAAGACTTGGTCTATCTCTTAGGGTTTACCAGGTATGCAAAAGTCAACAGTAAACAGATTGCATGGGCTATAGCTAGAAAATTCCAAATATGCGTTACATTTGTCTTAGAATTATCTTAAACCTATAGAATTTTAAATAAAATCGTCAGTCATTGTGGAGAAAATCAAAATTTTCGACAAATGTTCAATGTAAAGGGTAAATCAGGATGAAGGAGTTTTCTTCAAAATCCTTGTGTCGCATTCTTGAAAGGTGTTAAGCTTAAATACCAACTTTGGTTTTTAACCGACCTTTCGTTTTGAGTTATGCTCTTCACACACACACACACACACACACACACACACACACACACACACACACACGCACACACGCACACACGCACGCACGCACGCACGCACGCACGCACGCACACGCACGCAGGTCATCAAAATCTGGGTACTATTTACAGTCAGTGACTTACTCATAATCTAAACTCAATCGCCTACTCGAGAGGAAAGTGGCGGCATATTCGCGTGCAAGTTGAATTTCTCTGGATCAATCCACAAACGGGACTATTCGACAACTAAACTGAAACATTTTTGCATCATGATGACATACTTGTGCGCTTTATTTTGGAAATTCTCTTCACAGTTTTGCACTATAAATAACGGGCATTAAATAACTAAATTAGCTGAATAAACCTTATGCCGTGGCACATCAGCCCCTCCGGGCCAAGGCCTACCCCCCGACCGCTGCGTTCCCCACCTCTGTCCACCAGGGGCGTCATTAGTGGGGTGCAGTACTGGAGGTGGAACACGGTCAGCACCTCAGTCCCTTTCGGGTGGTATTCTCGATCAGAAATTAGCAGGATATTTCAATATAATTCGGCGAAATCATGTTCAGTTTTATTTTAATATAAAATGCAAATTTTAATCACAATCTCTTCCTTGAAGTGTTATTTTACTTTATAAGGATGATGAGATAAATCCCATTTTTATTTTAGTTTGACAACTTTTATACATTGCTATATTGCAAATTTTGCTTGCAGAGATGCAATTACAAGGGATTGCAGACCTGTGGTGAGTTCATCTAGTGCAAGATGAAACTTTATATTAGGTTTTCGTGTCATTTTCGTTCCAATCTTCCCTGTGCTTGCCCCGGTGGCATTCGCTGAGGTATGTGTTAGGGCTTTATTTTCATGTTCACCGAATAAAGTGAACAAGCGTGTGTAAAAGATCTGGAGGATAGTATCTACTCGTCTATATGTATTGTTGAATTGCCAATGTACAGTCTCCCCCGTTAATACCGTCACAACGAAAGCATTATTACTGGTGCCTCTGTAAACAGAGCTGTTTTTGCAGTAGCGCCCTCTAAGATTTTTAATACTGAGGCATCAACCACTACAGGTTACGACACAGCTTCTCCCCCTCGGCTTTCTTGCCTATTATCCCTTAAATCTGAACCAGTTTATTATTATTATTATTATTATTATTATTATTATTATTATTATTATTATTATTATTATTATTATTGTTGTTGTTGTTGTTGTTGTTGTTATTATTATTAACGAGGAATATGTGTACATCATATGCATTATATTTGTTCAAGAGATTGTTTAAACATATTTCTTACACGTCCTTATTGCTACCAAAAAAGCAATGTTACTTGTTTAAATACGTGCAGAAAAGAAGATACTGATTTTGTTTGGATGTAATAAAATTGATTATTTAACTTCCTGTTTGCTCCCCGCTGACCACACATTAGAGGAATACACACAAAGTAAATAACTCTGGTGAAGCCATTGCTGGCATTGCTTCAAAGTGCAAATAGACATCAAGAGAACAACGAAAACAAAATGTTTACAGAGAATGCAAAATGCTCTTGTCATACAAGGTTTTACAAATTAACTAGTGCCTAATTTTCTATCATGAGCTTCATGAGTAATAATTTATTAAACAATTAAACCTATACATGAGATTAATATTCTGTATTCTAACATATCCCTGGGATGAAATTCCACAATACATGCTATGGAAACATTACAAATAATGTCCAATGGGATCTATAACAGAAGCACCAAGGTGCCTTAAAGTGAACAAGAGGTTACAAACGTTATCAACATTAACAATGAAGTGAAGTAACTTTTTTTTTTTTTTTTTTGAATTCCAGGTTAATTATCTTGATGTAAACAAGTATCTCACTTATCATTGCTGTGTTCTGCTATATGTTAATACATACATAAATTATAATTAATCAGTGAGTTTCTTTTATTCCGACGTAAACAAAGCCTTAGACCTGAAAGGGATTCATCGTTTTTACATGTGTTACCGAAATGGACCGTACCGTATTTAGGGGATTCAGTTAAAACCGAATCATAGACATGATTTTTGGATTCGATTAAGTCTATTACCGAATTTCAGTAGGTAAATGAAGATAGTGCGGCATAACTGAAACAGTTAAAAGTATTGCGAATAAAGTTTAATCATTCTTTTAAACAAATAAATAAAATAAAAATGAAGCTTTTAACATGAGCCACTTATGCTTTAAATTTAAGATTGTAACATTCAGCGAAAATGTAATTAATATGATAATTAATTATTTGAATCATGTCAGCCTGATGCTGTGGAAGTCAAGGAACAAACGAAGGCCAAATAATAGTTCATTGAGATATCTGAATGTATGCTACTAATTCCACATAAACTTCAGCTGAATAGTTTATAATTGAGTATTCAGGGTTGTCTAGAAATAGTACATATATAACACATATATAAGCAATTTTCTGTTAACAATTGTATCATAAAAATATTGTTTTTGGTCGTAGAATTTAGAATATGGGTTGCTAAACCGATTTAGGAACGCTATTCAGTTATTTAATGAAGTTACATGTAAAATGTTGGTATAAGGAGTGGAACCAAATGGTTCATGAACAAATTTAAATCTAAATGGGAATGTTGCTGAGCCAGAAACGGATTAAAATAAACTTCAGTTCGTTATGATAATAATCTTGAAAAATGCTAATATCTTAAGCTCTTTAAATAAATGCAAATGCATAATTACGTTTTTCTAATCTTTGGTACTTCACCAATAATTTTTATTTACTATTTCTCATAACCTTATAGTAAACCTCTTCTAAAATGAAAATAAGAACTTCCAGTGGACAATAAAGTCCCAATATTATTTGTTAATAATAGTTTATTGTGGAAGAAACACCAGCATGGAAACAGATAGACTGTGCTAACCTGGAGAGTAGGAACAAAACTTTTACTGCCTATTTTTGTACCTTCCACGGCGGATTTTTACGTTCCTCTTTGCGATTCGGGCCGCACGAAGTTCTTACCGCAGACGATGAGCTTCGTGGGACACGAAACTTAGAAACCAGTTTGCTGCAAAGAATAACAAAGACCCCGAAGATGAGATTGGGAGACAGGCAAGGCAGAGAGGAGCGAGAAAAGCAATAGGACTTTTCTGAATGAAAAAAGTGAACAGAGATGTCTACAGAAGATCACAAAATATATGTTTCTTATGAACCAGCAGCGCATTTTGATGAAATGTAAATCCCTTAAAGCCTTGCATATTACAAATGAATAACATCTTTCTATTTCTGCAGCAGGTGTATGTTCTCACGCAGTGCTCTTCGAGATTCTAATGTGATTCAGCGTCTCGTAGATACACTATTTTGAAAGAGGATAGAGGTAATAAGGAACCTCTCCTAAGTTCCCTTCTATTCTAAAACCACTAGACAAGATAAACAGAGCGTTCATAAGGTCACCGGACGTGACATTTGAAAAATTGCCTGTAGAGTATTTTATTGAATAAGTTGGCTAACCTTGCATTAGGGAATAGTGTAAATCTGAAGAATAACGAAACAAAGTCAGTGCAACTATTGCTTTGGTCGGAGTGACAACTTGAATCACAGACGGAAAATGTTTTTTACTTTCTGAAATATATCTTTCAAAGTGTTGCTTCAGTCGCAAATAGAAAAGAACGTTGCCAAATCTCTCTTAAATATTAAACTTTGCGTAACATTTTAACATTAAGTTGTTACTAAATACATTCAGATTAAGGTAGAAATGCATTATAGTATTTTCCACAGTTAATGAAATAATAAATCATTTATACTAATTTGTCAAGAAGCTATATGGCTCCAAATATTTGACACAAATACATTTTTTCAGCAAAACAGTTCTTTATTGACAATAATTGTATTGGAAATATTAGTTATGCACATGTAAAATCTCTGGTTAACGTATTGTCAAAGTAGTACCTTCCATTCAGTATATTAGGAGTCTGTAAATAACTCTCTTTAAGGAATATATTCATTTTTAAGCTCACCTTTATTTCTGTTGTTTTCATTTTTTTGATTTATTCATGATCTAGTTGCACAAATGTTGCTCAAACATTTTAAGCATATTTTAGTGGATTTGATATCCTTTTTGGTGAACATTTCTAAACTAAGTGAATGAGTGCATTAAACTATACTCAGCGGTAGGTAGATCGTACATATGTCGATAATCCTGTTTTAGAACTCTTTGTTTGCCTCTAAAATATGTACAGAGGAGGTGTATCCACTGCGGTGCACGTAACCTGCCTCTCCAGTCTGGAAATATGTTGAGGGCAGGGAGATGCCTGTTGCGGAATGTTGTTGATAGACCCGGTACGCCTCTCTTTCCGGCCTTTCCGTAAATGAAAACCATCTCATGGGCTCTACATTTGTGTACAAGCCCGCCATTATTTACTCCTGAACAAATGATTAGTGTGAAGTATGAAATACTGAATAGAATGATATTATAAACAGCTCCGTTGGGTATAGCTACTGTGAAAGGCTGCTATATGGCTTCAACAGTTGATATTGGTAAGCAAATTCTTAAATAATAAAGGTAGCGGATTGTTTGCTAACGGTCACCCCTCTTCCTGATTTGGGAATAGGTAGAGTAAGTAAACAGTTTTTGGACAAGAATTTAAGCAAAATATGGTTATCTAGGATACTTTAATAATTTTTTACATCCCATATATAGGTACCCTAAAAGAATCAGTGCTCACTCTGTGAACTGCTGAATACAACGCTGATTAAAACAATCTCATCTCGAAAGAAAGAAAAAACTGGCTTTATTAGAACATGAATTACTTATACATTCACCTACGTTGCGGTTAACGTGGGAATAACAAAAAGAGTCTGACCTTTTCTGACAGGAAATAAAGACCGCTTCACTGACGATATATATGAGAAAATGGCAAATTACAGGATAAAAATACCTCTTTTCTCTCTAGTTGCTCCATTCTTTCTTCTCTTCATCAATGTTTTCTTTTTTTTCTGTTTTCTGTTTCCCATTAGGTTAACTTCATTATTTAAAACTGCTTAGGTGCGTTCGCTACAGTAAAGCACTTACTAGCTTTGGGTTTTCCGTCTGTTTAGATAAAAGAACCCGAGAACAATGTAAGGAATTGCCATTGTATGTTAAGCACACAAGTGCTCAATTGATAAAAACATGCTAGTTTATATAAATATGTTGTTTATGATTCTCGGATGGAGTGGTGCAGATGCGAGGTTCAATTTTCATTTACGAGTTTCAAACGGAATTAAATATTTAGTTCAAGCTTTATCTTCCCTCATGTTAAATGTTGCTTTAGCATTCTGAAGCAAGTTTTATGCTGAACTTGAAGTGCAATTCTACTTCCTCTGCTACGTATAGTAAGCAAGGAAAGTATTGTATCCCATCCAAAAACTCGATGTCGAGATTTCTACGGAAATATATGTTTTGAGGCCCCTGAATAAAAAGAGAACATTTTTAGAAGTGTGAGTGTGTATGTGTGTGTGTTTTTTTTATTAAGATTCTTAATTGTTCTACATGTTCCATTACAATATGTAATACTACATGTTTGATTTGCTTTAGTAACTTATTTATGTTTATAAAGTAAACTTATAATCAAATATCAATTAACATTAATAAATATATAGGTTTATACAATTAATTATTTTTGCTTAGTTCAATTGAATTTGCATACTGAGCATATTCTTTAAAATAATTTTAACATTTTCTTTTTTAGTTGGTGGGCATTTTCCTCTTCTTTGAATTATTTTTCTTCTGAATGTTCTTCTTTGCTCCTCTAGATTTCTGCAGCCATATAATATGTGGTCTGTTGGTTGTTCTCCTCCATTACAGGAACAACTTGGATCTTCTGTGATGTGGAACCTATAGTAGTATCAGAGCGTTTAGAAGGAGAAGTGTGATCACTGCTGTAGTTCATGTGTTCCGCCACACAGATGGCAGTGCAACTGCTAGTGCGGTACAATGCTAATACAAACACTAGGGTTTAGCAGGAGATTCAACTGGAAAAGTAGCAAAGGAGAAGAATAGTGTCGTTTAACAATAACTAATTCACGCATGCACATTCTGACAGCCATTCACAGAAATTCAAGACAATAATGTTACCACTAGAATGCAAAATGGCATTAAAGGAATGAAGTAAAATATAATTTCCTGTGAATGAAGAGTTAACTTTTTTCGGGGATTAAATCCCCCAAATCTACAAACACATCCACTTTCAAAGAATTACAATCAAATCGAACTTCTTTTAGCTTTACTTCGTTAAAAATAAAAATTCCATATCGTTCGTTTTCATTCTTATCGTTTAAAAATTCAGATACTGCATTTCCAGACATTTTTGACCTTTGATTAACTTTCTTAAATGTGATTTTGATGGAAGTTGAAGAAGATTGTGATTTAAACAATGTATGTATCCTTCGGGTGACTTGATTTTTAATAGCAGGCTATCTAAAGGAAATTCTTCATAATATTTCATGCCTTTCTTTTTAGTTGCCTTTGATATTTTCAAAATTGCATCAACAATTTTTTCTTTTTACTTAGATATTTTGTTCCATCACATTCATCGATATTGCTACTACTTCCATTTACTTTACTTTCCTTTCAAGTACTTGAATCTTGGCATTGGATACTTTCATTTGGCATTTTAGTCTAATTATATTACGGTGTTGTTGATTTGACCTTTTCTTAAGTAGGCCTACTTTATTACTAAAATGTCTATTGGTAGCCCCTGCGAGGGGAAAACTAACAGTCGTATTTTGAAAGCCTTCTGCATGATTCCCACTGTCATCTAAATTGGTATCTCTTTCAGCCCTTTTTGATGGTCTCTGTGAAGGAAGTTTACGGGAATGTATTGGGTGTGATAAGTATTTAGGAAGATTAGGAAAAAGTAATCTCTACATTTTCTCCATTAACTAGAAACTTGTCTACCTTTATCAAAAGTTCTTCTGAAAAATGTGAATCACACACGTAAATATTAGATGATAGGTACTTGTCCTTTCTTGGTATGGCCCTCTCCCATTTAGAAAACAGTAGTTTATATTCTGGAGGTGTAAAGAAATGTTTACGTTTAGATTTGTTATATCCAGATCAACAACCAGGCACTAAACACATAGGCATGTCGATTATTTCTATAAATTCACAGTTTCATAAAAATTAACAATTCATCGCACTGTAACAAACACAGCAACCATACACAACAATACTCCAATGCAATATCCAGCGAAACGCGCTGTAAATAGCCACACTAACGACTTTGCTGCCACCTGACGGAGGCGCCAGGTAGCTCTTGTATAATCATATGGAAGAGCAGTGGAGTGATCACACTTTTTCTTTCTACTCGCTCTGGTAGTATCTTTGAGTCTTCCGTGTCCTGTAAGTAGTGTTGTAAGGTTCGCCGTTAGATTTATCCTTAACTTCATTCTGTCTGCTAGTGTGTGTGTGTGTGTGTGTGTGTGCGTGTGCGTGTGCGTGTGCGTGTGCGTGTGCGTGTGCGTGTGCGTGTGCGCGTGTGCGCGTGTGCGCGTGTGCGCGTGTGCGCGTGTGCGCGTGTGCGCGTGTGCGCGTGTGCGCGTGTGCGCGTGTGCGCGTGTGCGCGTGTGCGCGTGTGCGCGTGTGCGCGTGTGCGCGTGTGTGTGTGTGTGTGTGCGCGCGCACAGCATACTCAAAAACAAAAAGGTCAGTTAAAAATCAAAGTTGGTTTTTAAGTTTAATATCTCCTGAGTATGCGACACGAAGGTTTTGAAGAAAATACCTCCACTCTAATTTACGCTTTGCATGGAACATGTTTCAAAAAATAAGTTTTCTCAAAAATAGCTCTATTTTGATTAAAATGCCGTATGTTTAAGATATTTTTATGACAAATGAAATGTATATTTTCAATTTTCTCGCTATAGCCAATGTGCTCCTGTTTACTCTTGATGATTTTTGTATAACTCGTAAACCGTAAGAGATAGACCAGAACTTAGTACACAACAATTGTAGATCTTGTTAAAACTCACAAATCATGTCTGTTTACATTGCTTTTCTGGAGATATTCCATTTTGTTTGTGTGAGTTTTGCAATACTTAAACTTTCCGCAATTGGGAGGTCCTTTATTCACTTCTTTATGTGTTGGCCGTGGTTCGTAAGAATACTTAGTACAAGAGTAGAGAAATTCATGTGACTGCAACACATCAGATTTGTTATATCGTAAGAGATGTTAAAAGGCATGGAACCAAAGCGTGAAATGTGGATGGTTCTGAATCTATATAGGTACTTCGATTCATTGTCTGTCTATATCGAAACATAATATTTGCCAGTATAAATATTAATGGGTCTGGATCCACAGATTTGGTTTGCAATTTCCAGTGTGCATCTTTTCGTCTCACTACTGATGCTTTGTTCTTGCAGAGGTAAATCACTGTATTTCGTGATTTGGAATGACCTTTGATTTATGGACATCTGGTTAGACCCATATATATTCTAAAACGCTAAAGAGAGATAGAGTGTATGTGAGGTCTATTGAATTCGACCTTATTTATAGCTAGTTTCCCTCCCAACGTATTTCCGTTTGAGCCCTTTGGGCGCAACAGTTTATTCTGGCCGCATGCAACATTCAACTGGATATCGTTAAGGGTTAAATTTATATCCGTATAATGCGACATTCCCCCACCCTACACCTATATTTTAGTCGCACTCGCAAATTTACCATTTAATTTTCGGAGAGCTTGAACGAATAAGTTGGTTGCTCTTTTGGGCAAAATCATTTCACCATGCTGAAATCTTAGCCCTGCTTGTTCGACTTCACACATAGGGCATTTAGCCCTGATCCCTACACCATGTTATTAGCATTGTAATCAGCATGCATAAGAATTCTGGAGTTGTTTTGTATACTCTGTTATCTCATTCTGCAGTTGAACCTGATTTATGCGTATGTTAAGCGACACTGAGAGTGAAATTTTGGTCAAAATTGTCAAAGTCGAAAATTGTTTTTTTACTTAAAATGTTCCTGGAAAACCTGTGCATTTGGATCAACTAACATTTTTCATATCCCCCACTCCATGTGGTCATTACGGTTCTTTCAAATAGTGCTCTTCCCTTAACGTACACAGCATGTTCCTATATAAAAGGCTGTTTTTCTCCAAACTACATTTCTGCATATTCCAAAAGAAGGTCGCGCCTTAGTTTTGCTTCAGATTCAATAAGAATTTCCAAAAGTATTCATAGATAGCAGCTAAACAAAACTATGATTCAATATTGATGCTATCATTAACATGAATTCCAAAAACTTTTTTTATATGAAAAAAATCAATAATTTTTAAGATTAAATTTTCTTTGTCATTAAAAAAATATGTACAGCATAATGAGCAAACGTATTTGAAATATCTCTTCATACAATTGTTACCCATGTTTTATAGTATCAGTTCTGCCAATATAAATGAATTTTGAAAAGTCAATGGACGCGAGCTCTATTTTGAAAATGTGCCTATTAAATTCATAAAATAATTTATATATCCTAAACGAACTATCCAATTTTAATGAAATTTTTTGTAGCTCCTATTATCGTATACATACAAACACAGTAAACATTTCAGAAAAATCTATCAAGAAATGTGGAACTTTCAAATTTCACTCCCAGTGTCCCTTAAGGGGAAGAGTGAGTGAGTGTGCGGGGTTTAAGGGCCCGTTGACTCGAGGGGAAGAGGTAAGATTACTTAACTCAGGATTACTTGATAGTGCATCACATTAAAAAAGCAATACAGTGGGCCTAGATGTGCAAACGTTTACGAACAACAAAAATATGTACGAAGAAAAAGAATTTCGAACTTAGTAATGCTTTAAAGAAAACAATTGATTTAACTTGTTTCACTTTTCTTGCATTAATTGTATACACTTCATTTTGTTACTGATAACTATAGGTTGCTTGGTATAAGCATTTCCTAAGTCTAAATCAATTTCGGTTTTGGTTTCGTGTGAAGTTCCACCTCTCTTATTAATTTTACTTTCTGATTTAGTGTGCACCGTTTCCTTTTTCTGTTCTCCATGGCTGATTAAACGCAATTGATAACTGAAAGACAAAACCGCTGTTAAACAGTAAACACCAGATACCGTAAATGTTTATTTACTTCTCGTTTGTTACGCCGGAAGCCGTCCGCTCAGGTTGGATTTTCGTCAACAGAGCTAAGGAAAATACCCCTCTAGCTTCAGTTAAGATAGCGTATGCCGTATGCTCATCATAATGGCGTAAAACTCAATTGTACCTCACTGAATTTTAATGCGTATAACTGCTGATTACGTATAAATGCATTATAAATAAGTTTTTATTGTTTCTAAATTACTTTTTGCCGGGACCCACAAAGGTTTATGTGTAAATGCGAATTACGGGGTAAACATATATCCAAACTTCTCGTTTATTTACATTTTACAAAACTCATACATTTATAAATACATTATTTTCTCAGATCATTTCAACTAGACTACATGTACAGAAATATATAAATAAATAACCAAAACATAAACTAACAAAATTTCATGACTAATTTGCTACTTTTACTGATATCCAGCACATTAGCACAGCACAGGAACCGGCTGCTTTTTTATATAAATTTGCCACTTTTTAGCGTTGCTGTAGCAGTTCTGCAGTATATTCTATCATGCCACTCTCCCTGTTGCAATCCTCTTTTCTTCGTGGCTTTATCTATACCCTCCTTGCAAGTGAGACGTGCCCTTGCTAGTTTGTTCCGATCAGGAGCCGACCAGCTAATAATCTTTGATAATCTTTCCTGTCATATGTCCATAACATTTGAGAGCCGTTGTTTCTAATCTGTCAACACTTTTTTCTGCATCCATTTCTACTCTTCTATAGACATTCCTTATATGCTCCATTCTTGATGTTCTCATACTTCTCCTCAATCCTTCCATTTTTGTCGCCAACAATCCTCTCGATCTTTCATTCGCCGTCGAACCTTCGCTTCCAGATATAATAAGATACTTTCAGCTATAATTCTTAAGTTACTTGGCTTTGTTCTTCTGGTTATTTCCTTAGTCCATAAAACCCCATTTAAGGAGTTTATTGCCTTTTTACCATTATTTATTCTGTTGTTGATGTATCTTTCGCTTGCACCTGATCGGTCTATAATAGAGCCAAGGTATTTGAACTGTCTGACTCGTTTAATTATTCTATTCATTTATTTCCAGATTGTGCTCTTTTCCAACTATCATGTATTAAATCTTGGCAAAATTAATTTTCAATATTCCTGCCTCAAATGCATCTATACCTTATTTTTAGGTACTGAATAATACTCTTTTTTAAGGTTCACTAACACAATATATTGTCACCGCGCCCGCCGCATCTAATTGCCGACAACAGCAGTGTCACCCATCGCATTATTGTCGGCACTACCGCAAAGGAGCCGAAGGAAAGAGACAGAGAATGACCGCATTGTTGGGGCGCTGCCGAAAGAGAGAAAAGGATAGAGACTTCGAGAATCTTCTGCTTTGTATTTCACCGCAATAACTGAACTTTCCAGAATAGTGTCTGGGAGAGATAAATAGTGGTAAAGTGCGACAGAAGAGTCAGTCAGACGTATGTGAAGCGCTGACTAGCCGTGCCGACGGAGAGGACAGACGTATGTGAAGCGTTGAGTAGTCGTGCCGACGGAGAGGACAGACGTATGTGAAGCGTTGAGTAGTCGTGCCGACGGAAAGAAGAGACGTATGCGAAGCGTTGAGGAGTCGTGCCGACGGAGAAGGGACAGTTTTGTTGTGTTACGAATGCGGAGCCGTGCTGTTGGAGAATCGGAAAAGACTTTCTGCTGTTGCAACGAGTGTACAAAGTTACTGTTTACGCAAATAAAAGTGTTTCTTTATGGAGACTACATCTGTCTTCTTTACTTTACACACACACACCAAAAAAAGTCACACTGGTGTCAGAAGTGGGATTCGTCGAATTCCTTCTAGTTTTGTTATATCGTCGTTAGAAGTTGCAACGTTAGAACCAAGATGGAGGGAGATTCGGAAACCAGGATGTTGGCAATGATGAAAGAATTATTCGCCGAAATGAAGACGGCAAACGACAACCTCGCTGCCAAAATGAAGACGGCAAATGACAACCTCGTTGCCGAGCTGAAAGAGATGAAGACGGCAAATGACAACCTCGCTGCCAAAATGGAAACGAGAAACGACAACCTCGTTGCCGAGCTGAAAGAGATGAAGAGCGCAAACGACAACCTCGCTGCCAAAATGGAAACGTCAAACAACAACCTCGCTGCCGAGCTGAAAGAGATGAAGACGGAGCTATCGGCGAAAATTGACGGCAAACTGATTGGCGTGACAGAAGACGTGGAAGAACTCGGCGAAAAGGTGGAAGACCTCTGCCAGCACGTGGACGTCGTGGAGGACGACGGGGAACGTCTTGGCGCCCTGGTAGTAAGAGTTGACGAGAGCGTCAAAGTACTGGATGCCAGGGGCAGACGGAATAGCGCGGACCTGGGAGGGAGCACCTAGTGGTCGAGGCGACAGTTGCACCCGTTTCAGATGATGTGAGGGAAGACGTGGAACAACTCGGCGAACTGATTGGCGTGACGGAAGACGTGGAACAACTCGGCGAACTGATTGGCGTGACGGAAGACGTGGAACAACTCGACGAACTGATTGGCGTGACGGAAGACGTGGAACAACTCGGCGAACTGATTGGCGTGACGGAAGTCGTGGAACAACTCGGCGAACTGACTGGCGTGACGGAAGACGTGGAAGAACTTGGCGAAAAGGTGGAAGACCTCTGCCAGCATGTGGACGTCGTGGAGGACGACGGGGAACGTCTTGGAGCCGTGGTAGTAAGAGTTGACGAGAGCGTCAAAGTACTGGATGCCAGGGGCAGACGGAATAGCGCGGACCTGGGGAGGGAGCACCTAGTGGCCGAGGCGACAGTTGCGCCCGTTTCAGATAACGAAAGTGTACGTCTCGGGGAAGACAAAGGGACAGTTCAGGGACGTCGTCGAGGATCCCCTGGAGGAGTGTGTCGGGTACGTAACCAACCAGGATATGACGTGGAGGACGATCAGCAGGGAAGCGCACAAGCAAACGAGCAACACGCGAGAACCGACTTGGCGTGGGACATGGGGGGACCGTCGGAGTCATCCAATCACCTGACGCATAGTGCCGTGAACGGAAGAATGGCGGACATCATCGTGGACGGCAGGATACAAGAGAGGCCGTGCCGAGCACGAGTGAACACGATTGCAGCGGTGCACGCGACTCGCGCGGATGTGGCGGGGTTTGTTGCCGGACCCATCGGAAGCAAGGTGGCTGCGAAGGTGCGCCAGAGAGGTCGGCGGACATGGTACCCAGTGAGCCGTTTCCAAGTGCGCAGGATGGCCCGTCAACACACCAGGAAGAAGGGCAACTGGACGAGGGACCGTCAAGACCGGCGATACTGTTGCAGAATTTCGAAGCAGGATGGCATACATCGTCCTACCCGGACCAAGGGACACTATCCAACAGCGATACCTAGGATCGTGCCTCCTGGAGAAGAGGTTCGATGGGTTAGTCCACCGGGGCGCAAGGGAGATGCCGCAGTGATAGTGCTGGTCGGGACAACCATCTCTGAGGAGGGAGCAGTGTCACCGCGCCCGCCGCATCTAATTGCCGACAACAGCAGTGTCACCCGTCGCATTATTGTCGGCACTACCGCAAAGGAGCCGAAGGAAAGAGACAGAGAATGACCGCATTGTTGGGGCGCTGCCGAAAGAGAGAAAAGGATAGAGACTTCGAGAATCTTCTGCTTTGTATTTCACCGCAATAACTGAACTTTCCAGAATAGTGTCTGGGAGAGATAAATAGCGGTAAAGTGCGACAGAAGAGTCAGTCAGACGTATGTGAAGCGTTGAGTAGTCGTGCCGACGGAGAGGACAGACGTATGTGAAGCGTTGAGGAGTCGTGCCGACGGAGAAGGGACAGTTTTGTTGTGTTACGAATGCGGAGCCGTGCTGTTGGAGAATCCGAAAAGACTTTCTGCTGTTGCAACGAGTGTACAAAGTTACTGTTTACGCAAATAAAAGTGTTTCTTTATGGAGACTACATCTGTCTTCTTTACTTTACACCCACACCAAAAAAAGTCACAATATAGTTCTTTGTCTTTGGCAATAATTTTTTCAATGATGTAATAGTAAAAATCTGATGTGCTACACTCACATGACTTTCTCTACTCTTGTACTAACCATTCTTACAGACTCTTATTCCTATATCTTCTTCGTGTTAGTTAAGATAAACATTTATACAAATTATCTTGTTTATTTCCTTGTAGGTGCAACGGGAACTTAGAATACAGTAGGGTTTTTGCGATAGTCAAATGTTTTAAAGATTTGAGATTCTGTTGTCTTTGCACACTTAACATATAAATAAATGAACAACGATGATCCATTTCATGGAAGTTCTAAGTTTTCCAAAACTCACACACATAACAAGGAATATCTCCGAAATGGTTCACCCTACAAGAAAATTTATTCGGACATAAATTGTGTATTTTAGCAAGATCTACTTTTTTGTATAGTACGATTTGGTCTATCTCTAACGGTTTACCAGTTATGTAAAAGTCGTCCAGAGTAAATACGACTACAGGGACTATAGCCAGAAAATGCAAAATACACATTTCATTTGTCATAAAAATATCTCAAACATATGGCATTTTAATCAAAATTGTTAGAGCCATTTTCAAGAAAGTCAAAATTTTCGAGAAATTTTCCATGTAAAGGGTAGTTTAGGGCGGGGCTATTTTCTTCAAAATCGTCGTGTCGCATCCTTGAAAGACATTAAACTTAAATACCAACTTTGGTTTTTAACCGACTTTTTGTTTTTGAGTTATGCTATCCACTGACAGACACACACGCGGACCTTTTTCTAAAAATGCTTTTTTTTTTCGGATTCAGGGGGTCTCAAAACATATATTTCCGGTGAAATCTCGACATCGAATTTTTGGGTGGAATACAATACTTCCCCTACTTAACAGTAGAGAAAGTAAAAGTGTGATCTAGGCATGAGTTCCCGACTGCTTTTACTATTACGTACATATCTTAATTTTCTATGCTAAAATTTTTCCAAGTCATAATAACCAACATAATAGACAACTTCTATCTCAGGTGTTAAATTTTAAATATCTAGGTTGCGAATTGTTCTTTGAATATGGAGCAGGAAATGACATTCACAACAAATTATTAAAATTTCAAATTATATGTGGCGCTATTCATAAAACATTAAGAAAGAAAACAAGGAGGGATACGAGATAGAAGTTTTACAAGACAGTGGCGACACCGGTGCTCGTATATAGTAGTGAGTCCTGGGTAACAAATAAGAAGAGCTTGAGTTGAACACCAAGTATAGAAATGAATTTTCTAAATAGGACCAAAGGATGTACGAAATGGAACCGCATAAAAATTAGTAAATTAGAAGAGAATTGAACATATACTCAATGATAGTATTCAACAGAATCGCTTTAGTTGGGAACATGTTCAGAGAATGCAAGAAAAAAGATAGTTTAAGACAGCATATCAATACAAACCAAGAAAACTATGGGATGTGGGAAGGTTTAGGAAAAGATGCAGGGAGTCGTGAATTTGGAACAGGCGATTCGCCTGTGAAGAAAAAGATAGCCAACACTACATATATAGATTACTGAGGCTACAGGCATACCGTAAACAAAGCTAACACAGCGTGTATTATTCGGCAATCATATTGTGGCAACGCTCGTTGGTCACCGCAAAGAAAAAAGACTCAAAGTCAAACTACCTTACAACATTGCGCGGCATATCAATGGGGAGCGAGAGAGGGCAGTTCTTCATAGTTAAATGTCGAACTGTTAACAGAGTAAGAGTGTGTGTGTGTGCGTGAGAGGGAGAGGCAATTATGGACATTTGGTCGTCGCGGCGGAGTTTTGTTAAGTGAAGCAATTTTACTGACATTTGGTGTCAGAAGTGGGATTTATCGTATTGCAAATTTATCACATTAGTATCATTAGTGTCATTTATCACATTGTCATTTGTCACAATATGAGCGCATTCGGTGGAAAGAGGAATTAAACAGTTACGGAACAGGTAGACGTGACATCAGAAATGCAAGCGTGGTGATTCAAGGGCCGCAAATACAATACTGTTGTAAAACTAGACAGTCCTAGACCTGGTCCCTTACTCCCTGATCTTGACGACAGTACAGATTGTCAGCGAAACCGAGGCTGCCTCTTCAGAGTGCCGACCCGGAATCTATAGCTAAGACTCTACAGTTCGTCGCCAATATTGGCTTCGATAAGCAGGTCTGACATGTGATTTAGCCTTTTACGATAATTTTTACATGTTTTAATGTCTTAACTTTTTAAAACTCACTTGTTTTTCGTTTCAATTGTTGGTGGTTTTAGATTTTAGAAGTTTTATGGTATTTTAGGCCTTTTATACTCACATTTTACTGTGTTAGTTTAGTATTTTACCATCTCTTTTAATTTTAACTAAGTGAATGTGTTTTAAACTTTTTGTCAATGGGCCTAAATGACTTCGTTGTCGACGGGCCGTTAAACCCCACACTCACTCACTCACTCACTCACTCAGTCACTCACTCACTCAGTCACTCAGTCACTCAGTCACTCACTCTTCAGAGTGGATTTATATCGTGGTTGACAAGTACCTCTGTACTAGTAGGTGTTCGTTGATAGTGAATATGGCCGCTTAGATACACAGGGTCACAACTTTCCAGTCTAAACTATTTCAATACAAAGAATGTAAACAATGGCGATGTGTTGCTGATGCGCAGGTAATCACGGTGTGCTGAGTGCTATCTGCAAATACCAACATACTCTCCGTGAGATAGATGCACTTTGTAGCCTGCTACATCACTGCGACGTCACACTTCATTTATTTTCTTCATGACTTTAATGCTTAGAAATTCCTAGCCTGTTCATGAAATAATATGCTTAACTTTCATTTCCTCTTTCTCCAAGTTTATTCTTGCAATTCTTGCAGAAACATAGTAGAATATGCTTTGGAAAAATGAAACGGCTGTAAATGATAAACACATTAGGTGAACCTTGGACACCAGGATGCACGCTAATGAAGGAAGGTTGGAAAATAATAAGACAACAGCTAGAATATATGTATGAACAAACCAAGGATAAACAGTCACTTAGTTTCTGCAATGAATAGAATTCCAAATTAGGGAGAGAATTATATCTTAAGGTTTGTGTCAAGAATGAGGGGGAAGAATTGCTTGGTTTCGTTTGGAAAAATGGAAATTGAGGAATGAAGCCACGAATATGTCGAAGGGAATCACTAACCAATCTTGCTCTCCAAGATCAGGTTTTTATCACTCGTATTCAAATCGGACACGCTTCCTTTGAAAAGATGTTTACTCAAAGCTCACCTCCTGCCTTTGTAACGTCATCATAACTGTCAAACGCATGATAGTACAATGCAAGAAATATAACAGCAAGTAGGAGCCAATGTTTCTCGTAAAGTAACACAAGCACTAGGAAATCCTGCATTGCAAACCAAGTTTATACTCTTATATCATTACTGAACTCTGATAACAAACCTGAAACAAACTAGCACAGAAATGTGTCTACACTGTAAAGCTGCTGGGATATGATGCATACATACATTTTAAAAAAGAAATGTATAGATTGCACTCACATGACTTTCTGTACTCTTGTGCTAATCATTCTTACAAACTCTTATTCCTATATCTTCTTCGTGTTAGTTGAAATAAACATTTCTTATTTCCTTGTAGGTTCAAAGAGAATACAGTTGAGCGATAGTGAAATCTTTTAAAGCTTTGAGATTCGGCTCTCTTTGCACGGTTAACATATAAAAAATGAACAGTGATGTTGCGTTTGACGAAACTTTGTTTTCCGAAACTGACAGAAATAACAAGGAATATCTCCGAAGTACTTCACTCTTAAAAAAAAAAAATTAGAGATAAATTGTGTGCTTTAGCGAGATTTACATTTATTGTACAGTAAGATTTTGTCTACCTCTTACAGTTTACGAGTTATTCAAAACTCATCCAGAGTAAACAGGACTACATAGGCTATAGCCAGAAAATTCTAGAGGTACTCTTCATTTCTCATAAAAACATCTCAAACATTTTAATAAAAATTGTTAGCCATTTTCAAGAAAATCAAAATTTTCGAAAAATTTCAATGTAAAGTGTAGTTTAGGGTAAAGGAATTTTCTTCAAAATTTTCGAGTTGCATTCTTGAAAGGCATTAAATTTAAACTTAAATACCCACTTTGGTTTTTAACTGACTTTTCGTTTTTGAGTTATGCTGTCCAGACACACACACACACACACACACACACACACACACACACACACACACACACACACACATACCGCGCGGACCTTTTTCTAAAAATGCCTTTTTGGATTCAGGAGGCCTCAAAACATATTTCCGGTGAAATCTTGTCATTGAATGTTTGGGTGGAATGCAATACTTCCTCTACTGAAAATGAATGAAAATGAACTTCGCGACGTCACATCAGGCTACATAGGCAATTTGTGCTCGTATATACGAGCCGACAGCAACAGTGAATTTCCACATTGTATATACCCGCTTTTGTTGCTTCGTTATTTGCCTTTGTACTCCAGAATATCTCCAAATCGCTCCGTGTTTTGAAATAATTGTGCATAACTCATTAATAATTCCGCCTTTTACTTTTTGCTGAACTGAAGACCTAATTTCTGGCTTTGTACTTCCTTGTCACAGATCACATTATCAAATCATAACTACAGGAATAAGTGTGGTTCTGCGTAACTTACTATTACTCCTAGACTCTTCCGCCTTGCTCAGGTCAGCATCAGCAAGGATACTCGCAAAAATGGGCTACCCATCATTTTATTAAAAGAGAGAAAAGCAAACCTTTCCAGTTGCCAATAAAACAAACCGTTCATAGATACTATACATAGAAATAAAACAGTAATGCACATTCACAATTTCGTAGCCTCCAGTCTAACGAGCCACGTGAGCCTAATTTTCCAGTAAGAAAACAAAATATGTCATTGCTATTCATGAATAGAATTTTCCCATCATAAATAAAATTTCCTCATTGGTGGATAAATATTTCTTCATGAATTTAGGATATACAATGTTCCAATGAGAACTGGTTTGACATAAAGATACCGAAAACCTTAGCTTTTGTCACACTGGTGTCAGGAGTGGGATTTGTCGAATTGTGATTTTTGTTACAGTATTAAGGGACACTGGGAGTGAAATTTGAAAGTTGCACATTTCTTGATAGATTTTTCTGAAATTTTTACTGCGTTTGTATTTATATGAGAATAGGCGGTACACCAAATTTAATTAAAATTGGATAATTCGTTTAGGATATATAAATTATTTTATGAATTTAATAGGCACATTTTCAAAATAGAGCTCGCGTCTATTGACTTTTCAAAATTCATTTATATTGGCAGAACTGGTGCTCCAAAACATGGGTAACAATTGTATGAAGAGATATTTCAAATACGTTTGCAGATTATGCTGTACATATTTTTTTAATAACAAAAGAAATTTAATCTTAAAAATTATTGATTTTTTTTCATACAAAAAAATGTTTTTGGAATTCATGTTAATGATAACATCAGTATTGAAGCATAGTTTTGTTTAGGTGCTATTTATGAATACTTTTGGAAGTTTTCATTGAGTATGAAGCAAAACTAAGGCGCGACCTTCTTTTGGAATGTGCAGAAATGTAGTTTTGAGAAAAACAGGCTTTTATATAGGAGCATCCTGTGTACGTTAAGGGAAGAGCACTGGGCCGTAATGGCCACATGGAGTGGGGGATATGAAAAATGTTTGCTGATCCAAATGCACAGGTGTTTCAGGAACATTTTAAGCTAAAAAAACAATTTTCGACTTTTTGACAATTTTGACCAAAATTTCACTCCCAGTGTCCCTTAATTCGTACATTAATTATACTCTGTACGCAGGATGCATTTCATTTTGCATGAGTGTTCTGTGGAGTAATACTTACGATTTTCTACTTGGTGGCATGCTCAACTAAAACTTGAAGCCTTCTTCGAAAGCATTACCGTTCATAACTGCAACGTTTTTGTATTCACGTACTTTTTTTAATCATTTAGTAATTTATGAAATAAAATTAGATGACATATCATAGCCTCATGTCCGTCAGAAAGATTTGGGCTTACAGTGGTGAAAGTATTACTAAAATTGGTGGAGTGGCTTTTGGGTTTAACTCTCTCCTCTACGCATACAATTTCGCCTCTTTATAACATTAATATAGATAAAAGGGGTGGGAAGTTGCCACCCATCATTCCTGCGCTGCGTGTCGACTTGTCTCTTGCTAGAGTCACCTGCACTACATTAAATTTTTAAAATGCAGAAGAGTATCATGATGGAAGTGGCGTTGTGCTGTGACTTATGTCATTTGCCTTGTTGACATTTTTTATTCCTGTGAAGTGACATGACGGCGGATGTGGGACTACAGCCTGTCAGAGCCGATTAAGTCGAGTTAAAGTTCGTGCACAGGGAGCAAGGAAAGAAGGAAGGAAGGAAGGAGGAAATGAACGAACGAACGAAGGAAGGAAATGCTTACTGCTAGAACTTATTTTTGTCCACAAGTTCTGGGAGGAACTACAGGAATGACCCAGTTCAGTTTTATTAGCACATAGCTCTTAAATTATTAATTATACGAGGCAACCAATAATAAATCGGTCTGGAATGACATTAATGACATAGAAATATATCTTCAGCTTACACAGAGACAATTTCTGTCTGTTTTATGACAGTGAATGTTACAGCTATTAAGGGGTGCATTCTATAGCACTCATTTCCATACAGATCAGAATATGCAGATGCAATAAAACCTCGTTTATCCAAACTAACAGGACCAATCCGGATAATGTGGGTTATATGGGCATTAAGCAAAACAAAATTCTTAAATCCTTAAGTACGCAGACCTTCCGTTTATGACCATAAAAAGCTGTCTTGTAACAAAATTCGGTACAGTACACAGTATGTATTGTTTACAAGACATTAAAAAACATAAAAATCTTGATTATATAAAATCACAAATTTATTTACAAAGAATTGGTCCACAGTATTCAACTTTAAACACGCGTGGCGTTTGAACCAAGTACGGTCAAGCAAGCGCTTTATTATTAATAGTTCATCTGGATTGCTGTCACCATAATGTGACATCATTAGGGGCCCTAATGACCAAGTTGTTGATGGGCCCTTAAACCCGACACTCACTCACTCGCTCACTCACTCACGTGACATCATTATGTTTTTCAGCTGGTGCGCAGGAACTTCCAATTCAGCAGCTATTTTCTTCAATGTTTCTCCTTTATCATTTTGATCAACAGCATCTAACCTATTATACGTACAATGAAACCACAACCTTCTTTCTCTTTGATGTCGTTTTAAACTTGTACACTGAATTCCACTCCCAAACACTTTGATAAGATACGAAAACAATTCAATTGAAACCACACTCTAAACTTAATGACACACGCCGTTTGAAAACACTAGGAAAACTGAGCAGATTGAGGGAGGTGTAGGGATCAAGGTCAACGCTTTCTTCGACGCTACTTATAGCTGGTGAGACATACCGTGTGACACACTACTAAATCTTGCTTAAACTCAACAGGTAGCATTTTACATTACAGTACAGATTACCATAATTTATTGTACAATTTATTCAGGAACCCTACATTGAATCAAACCAAAAAGTAATATTTAGCGTACATACTTACAATTACGTCCTTGCCATATAGTTAAAGTTATTGTCTAATGTGAACATTAAATTTGTTTTAAAGATGTACAAATCTGATTCGAATAATCCGATAACCCGGATAAACGCAGTTAACTGTATACTGCAGCAGCGATTGTTTGAAACGTTAGAAACCTTTCAACAAATTAATAATAATAGAATAATAATGATGATGATTATGATGATGATGATGATGATAGAATTTATTTCAGTTATTGCAATCGTTCAGCCAGAGTTCGGATTTATTATGCAATATTCGACATTTTGGGTATATGGTATGCCTCAATCTTGCCAAGTACAACATTATCTGTGTAATTTTTATGCATAACTTACAATTCCACACTACTTAACTAAACAAGTAGTTTCACTAAATTATCAACTAACGGAAATTAATAAATAACATTTCCCATAATACAGATGCAACAGTGGTAGATTAATGGGGTTGAAATTAAACAAAACTCTCACATTTAAGATTTTCCCCAAAATACAATTTATATTACATTAAAACTCCTATGCAATATATCAACCTGAAATATTATTACCTCCTTTAGTATTATGAATTTATTGAATACTACAGCATTTGTATGGGTTGTCCATGAACTTGGGCTATAACCCCCCTTGACATTGGACAGCCCCCCGAAGTTCTCTACATATAAGTATTGATATGTGCTTATTCTGCGACTACTTTTAATTAACCTTATTCAAATTTGTCTTTTTTTTCTTTCGTCTTTTGACTTATTTATGTTCACTAATTTTAATTACCCACCCCATTCCAAAATGTATTTTTCACCCTCAGCTTTTCTTATGTTTCTTGATCAATGACTAATAAATTCCTAAGCGTTACTCATTATTTATTTATTATTAACTCTGACCTTATATAAAGGTTTGCCATGTGACACAGAATAGCTTTCATGTGTTTGAAATGAATACATAAAAAGGTTAATAAAACAACAACAACAAAAATACAAAGTTTTTGTTAGTATATGACACAGTTAAATGATTATTTTATATCTTAGTACTTTCAAATTTAAATGTTGTGGTTTCCATACAAATGATTTCGGCATATTGCCACAGAGTATTTTATAGTCGTTAGGACAATGTCGTCCTGTAGCTGTTTAGGGAGCTTATATTGTTGTCTCCATTGCACAAATGATTTTGGTATTGTGCCCCTTGCTCCGAAGAATAGGCCTGTGACCACGATGTTGCTGATATTATATGAGGCACTGAAGAATGGAATTGTGGGCTCATATATTTTCTTCTTTTCACGATCCACTTCTGCTGGCTGGTCTAAGGATGTCTCAAACCTCACTGTGGGATCTAAGATCTCAGCTGTCCCTTTCTTCCTGTCGATAGCAATGACATCAATTCGACGGTTACTGCCACAGTCAGCCACACAGTGTACTTCTTCGTGGACTTCTAATCCTGTGCTTCGCAAAGCATTGGGAAGCAGAGTTCTTATGGTGTTGTGACGCTTTATTCGCAGCAACTCTCCCTGAGGACAATTCCCGAGTACATGCGGTAAAGTTTCTATCTCACTGCAATGTCTGCAGTGGCTTGTACCCGTGGAGCGTCCCGGAAGTGAACGTACTGGAACCACCATAGCTGTCATCTTCAACATGTCACGCCATTCTGAGCTGGATAACCCATTATGTTTTAAAATCCAAGTGTTGGCAGCAGGAACTTCGCCAAAGAGTGCCACTCCTCTTCCTTTCTGAGGGTATGCACACCAGGCTTCAAACTCCTGGCGTCTTAGTTTCTCCCTAAGTTGTTTAACGGAGTTTGTGGAGGACTCCTCTGGTATATGCAACTCTGTGAGGCATCGAGTTCTTATGGCTGCAAAATTGCGAACAACGTTTACATGTTCATCGTCTAGATCTTCAAGTTTGGTGTTAATATTTAATTGTTGAAGATAAGCTTCCCAAGTTGCACGTATTATTGATAATCCCTTAAACTTTGTGCTGGTGTACAGCATACTGTTTGGGGTGTCATTTGGTAGTTGTAGGATTTCCTTCACAGCACTTTTGATCATTTTATCTGCTTTCTGGAGCCATACCTTTGGAATTTTCTCTATTGGAACCGACTGGAAAGGATAGATCAAAGTGGGCCCAATAAACTGATTTATAACTGTAAGTTTTTGACTAGGCTGGAGCAAGTGAGTTGAAGTAAGCTTTTCAAGATTTAATTTTAATTTTTCTAGAACCTGTGTTTCATTAAATACTATTGTGTCCCTAAATGTTGCACCAAGGTATTTAATCTCTTCGTCTGCCCCAATGCTCATAATTGATCCAGCAGTGGTAATCAGTTCCTGCTGTAGAAGCTTTCCGTTTTTAATTATAATAGCATTGGATTTAACTGTGTTGACGTTCAGTCCAATTTCTTGAAGGTGGTGGATAGCACTAGTCACAAGGGCAGATGCTGCTTGCTCGTCTTTTCCTATGATCACAAGATCGTCAGCAAAGCATAGGGCTGTAAGTGGTTCGGTGTCAGGAGTTAGCTGAAAGCCATATTTTCCTGAAACGTTTCTAACCGTCAACTCGTTCAGGATGTGGTTAATGCCCCAGTTGAAGAGCAGTGGTGATATGGGATCTCCCTGCATCACTCCTCGTTTAAAGTGGATTTTATCTGTATTTCCACCGTCTGTATGTATTTGAGTAGAATTTCCTGTCAGCATGTTAATTAGAAGTTTCTTGATTTGTTCAGGCAAAGCAGACTTTTCAATGGTAGCAATGAGGTGAGCATGTCCAATACTATCAAAAGCTTTGCTAACATCAAGAAACACAATAGATGCTGATGTTTTCTTACTTTTAGCTGTTCGCAGGATTCCATCAATGTTGAGGTTAATGAAAGTGCCAGGCGTCATGACGAACCCTCGCTGGTATTGATTTAGGTTAATGTATTCTCGCACTATTTTATCCAAGCATTTTGCAATTACCCTCCTCACTACAGAACATATAGTAATCGGTCTCCAGTTCTTTAAGTTGTCCAGGTCCCCACCTTTGTGTATTAATACAGTTCTTGCTGTCTGGAGAGCGTCAGGAACTATACCCGTCTTCAGCATTCTGTTAGCAATGTGAGTTATTACGTCAGCAGCAGCAGGGTGCCTAATTGCCTTTAGTAACACTCTGTCTGGACCAGGGCTTGTATCTATAGCTATAGATTTTATAATTGAGAAAACAAGTTCTTGAGAAAATTCTATTGGACTGTTTACATCATCGCACGTAAAAGAATCATAACTGTCCCTTACATAGTTGTTAGGGGTTTCAAATACTTGCTTATAGAAACCCTCAATGTCGTCTTTTGCCATTGGTAATTTGTAGGGCTGATTTTGTTGTAGAATTTTTCTCACAGCTTTCCTTCTTTGATAAAAGTACTCAAACTGTATACGTTCATATGTGTATTTTGCCTTTCTCCTTTCCCTGTCCCGTTTGGAAGACCTTTGTGGATTACTAGAGTTTTTGTATTGGCGATTGTTATTTTTTAACTTGCCATCTCTACGGGCTTTGTAGTATTTAGATGCAGGACTCTGTGGTCCAGGCAGGAGATCAATAGCACAGTGCAAAAATTCTAGGAAACCATAAACGTTACTCTGAAACTCCTCATTAGACATATCTTGTTTAAATATGTTAAGCCAATTATGAAGCTCATTTTCATAAGTTTTTGCATTGTTATTATGTGATTTAATTTGTGAATCATCTGCATGTGCTCTGCTTTCTGAAGTTTTAGTGGCATTTACAGCATCAGCTAATGTATCAGAGTGATTTTTTCTATTTAACAGGGACTCCCTGTATTCCTCTGGATGGGCTTTACTGATGTGGATTTTAAGCCCTTTATAAAGCTGGCCACAATGTGGACATTGTATTTGGGTTTGTCTCTTAACAGTTTCAACAGCATTAGCCATGTACCACACACAACATTAAACTAAAACTGCAAAATTGTCATTTTACTGAGCTAACCTCTTTATATAAACAAAAGGTAACCAAGCAGTTTCAGCCAGAATGAGATATGTATATTCTGACAAGAATATATGCGATAATTCTAAAAATCCTAAGTGTGGCTGATGGTACTATATAAATGTAACACTTACAGTGTCTTGGTCACCAAAATTAGTGCACAGGAAGCACGTAAATCAAATAAAAATTGTGAAATATAGCTGAGCAATCTTCTCTTTTCCTGCTGTTGATCATGGCCTACTATGGTTTCCATACTTCTTATCTCTTTATTACTTCCTACTTGGCAACACTTACTTGGCTTACATTTTTATTTCCATACCTTGTACCATCCCTGAAAACGGTTAAATTAATCCCTTGTCATGCGACACAGAACAGCATTTTTCTGTTTCCTACATATTAACACTTTTTCACAATCTGATATCCATTTTTGTGAACTTCTATCTGTGCAAATACGTGCTGATCTTTTCTGTTTGCCCTTCTTCCATTCCAATCTAGCCACATACGTAATGCCTGTGTCTCTATCCTCCCATTCCACCTGGTGATACCCCCATTTTCTTGTTTACTCGGTTTATTTCCACTCAGCTTTGAAATTGTCCATTTGTTGTTTGAGTAATTCGCACTAACATCTTCGCCTACGCGGCCACTCACTGATTCTTGGCCCTCTACTAACTTATGAGTTTTTCCGACACCAACTTCTTTCTCTGTCAAATTGCTGTAAGCAATCATAGCTTCTTTCTTGTACTTGTTCTCTGTCACCTTGTCACTTGCTAATTCCCCCTCTTTTTTTCTCTGTTGCATCTGTCCTGGAGATAATGTGCCTTTCCCATCTCAGCATTTCTTCAAAGTACGATACGACTGCCTTGTTAATTTTCTGTGTTTCCTGACTCGTCACTTCTTGAATTATCGCTATTGTGTCTGTTAGTACATTTTCCCCTCTGCAATTTGTCCATCTCTTGATAATTTTAAACTTCGGATGTATTTTTGCTTGTCTTCTCTGCTCTTTAATTTCCTCCTTTGCTTGCTGCCCCTGGTCATATGACAAGCCTCTGTTGATAAAGATACTGTAATGTAGGTGATGTTTCTTCCGCTCCACTCGTTTCACAACAATTGCATCTTAATTACTACTATTATAGTCCTGCTACATTATACACTGTGTTTCATTACTCTTTTCTTGAACTATTTTAGCACCTGTTAAGGTAATCACTTAAAATATATGTATATATCTATCAAAAATCCAACTAAGCCACAAGCTATTCCTTTTCTATGCAAGATGGAATGAATTCTGATTCACTCATATCTTACTTCAGAAAACGTAGTCGACATAACATATGGATGTGTCGCTTTTGTGTGAAACGCAGACATACTACCATAAAATAATTAATTGTTGAGGCTTAAGTAAAAGAGAAATGATGCCAACCAGGAGTCCTAAGAATTTGCTTCTCATATATTTGGTCACAAAATAAATTTCGGAAGTAACATTCAATTTCTCCAATTGATCTACGTTCAATTTCTTAACTTGAATATTACTTATGCCTGTTGTATTTTAGGTATCTGCTTGACATTTACGATATAAGCAATATGGAAAGAAATGGTTTTCTAAGACAAAGACAACTTAAAATAAATAAAAGTTTATTCATTTTTGTCGTTGTAATATTGTAGTTGTTATATTATACTTGCCTATTTGCTTTAGGACTCATTCTAAAAGCATTCATTAAATATTGATTGGGCCATACATAATGTATTTAAAAATCACTACACTGAAGTTGTTGGCAGTACTGTAAGGCAGTATTCAACTTAAGGGAAATGCCACATTTATAAAGGTTTATACAAAGTATACGCTTTAGTAGTTGAACCTGGCGGTGATGATGATAATATTTTACTATATTGTTATTCTTACTATTATTATATATTTAAGGATGCTTGTCATTGATGAGTTCTTTTTTTTTCTCCCAGATAACTTCTGTGTATTTTCCGTCACTTTCAGATTCTGTTCTATATATTTTATTCTTATGCAGGAAAGATGTTTCTCTCAATGCAAGAGATTAAAGGGTAGCTCGTCAGCTGGAATTCTATAGATACATTATTTTTGTTTCAGCTTCTGAGTTACAGATGACTTGAATAACACATTGGTCAGCATATAAATGCGTCATTAGAACTATTTCCATTATTTAAAGACTCACTGGTGCTTCAAGATCCTGACAGATCGGAAAGCACACAATCCATTGTTCTGCTTAATCATTTCATTGTTTTTATTTCTCTTAATTTAATATTGCTCCTTTTTTGTCGGCCAAACACCATGATGAAATCAACATGCTGTTTGCATGCTTTACTAATACTAGTTGGTTGTAGTGCAAAGTTTAAAGCAACAGAACAGGGAATTTAAGTCCATTTATTGAAAGGTCACGTATAATTTGTTTTCTGTTCAAAGTGTCGACCTTCATAGTTTCCATAAGTTAAGCTAAGCAAGCTCTCCGTATACCCCCCATGTTGAATTATTATTTATCGAACTTCTGGAACACTTTGCTTCGCGGTACCTAAGATACAAGCTCTAGATTTTTTAAAATGCATTTCTCCAAAAGGCAAAATTTATTGAAATTTATCACTAAAACTGCTTCTCCAAGGAACTATGTAATTCTGAGAAATTCCATTCATATTACTTTTAGTTAGTCTGGTAAACGCTAAATCAAAATTTCAGGTATCTGAAAATGTGTACCAAAGTATCAAAAAAAAAAAAAAGTGTAAAACGCAGGGAAATTATCAGTTTTTACAACACATTTAAGCATTATTCAGAACTTTACAGCACCATAATCCACATCTTGTGTTATCACGGCTTTCCTCCTTGTTTCCATTACATTTCGTAGCACTTTTAACTATTTCTTACACAAATACCTCTCTTTTTGGTGGGAAGTGTGTCTAGTTCGTTGAGCCTGATTAAAGGCCTAACTTTTGCAGTATGTTGATTCTTTCTATGTTACCATCATTGAATGATATGATGACATCAGTTAGCCCTAATCAGAGTAAACACTGTTTTGGGGATGCTGTATCATAAACCATTAATAAATGTGTCGTTTGGGTTTTCGGCTTTTCATGTAAACATTTTCCAAAACATCTGGTTGGAATAAGTCTTAGATTTAATGGCAAGTATGGCAGATTCGGATATAACCATGATGGATATAATTTACTTCTCTATTGCACTTGTACCAAGAACTGTCATTTTTAGCACGTACTATATTGTGGATGATCACCAGTAGAGAGCAGTTTAGCTAGAGGAAAACGCCGATGGAACTTATGCTAATTAATCATCTAATTTTCCTTTAAATGGATTTTAAACAGCGTATTCCTGTTCAACACATTTAAAATATTGAAAACCAGCAGCAATCTGAAAATGTGTAATCTCACTCCCATACAAGAGTTTACTCACAAATGAACCAATTACTACATTAAGGGAACAATGAAATAATATTTCAGCCTGTTAGGTCAAAAAATGATTTTGTATTTTACTGCAAAAATGCACCATAACTTAAAGAATATATCTGCGAAGTTTTCATCCCCAACGGAGGGGGAAACACATGTTTAATTACTTTTAAAACGGACGTGTGTAAACCTTTTATTTCTGATCATGTACATTTCTTCTTTCTTTTTAAATAATTTACTGCACTTATGAGGTAAGTATCAATGTAATTATTGATATAGACATTGTGTGTAGTTCTACTTATTGTATTTGTGACTAAAATAAAACTTAAATTGTGGCAGCAGTAATTTTCTGTCATTTCTATGAACGGAACACATGTTTGTAAACACCATATGTTAAGTACATTTTCAAATCACGTATTTAATTATTGTACTGTTTTAGAATGCTGAAAAGGACAGTGGTTTCAACCTTATGCAAATCGATGAACAAGCTCAGATGGGGAAGAAAGATACTTGTACAGAGGTCAATGACCAAGTGTTTGACTAAACTTGAAATTCATTTTTCTCGGAAACAGTATTTTTTTGTTGTTTTCTCATATTTAAAAGCTATCTTCCCAACCCAAAAATCTAGCTAGATATCTAAACATTTTCCAATGTAGTTGAAAATATTGGTATTATACTGTCTGATTATAATTTTGATATATATAAATAATATAAGAATGCGCTGTTTTACGACACTTTTATACTTTACAGAATTAAAAAAAATTAAAACAAAAACTGTTCATTATATCAATACGTGCATCGTTTAATTTGTTACAAAGGGAATAAGAGATATAGTTTTTAAAAAATCAACTCTTTAGTTTAACATCTCTTGGAGATTTTGATTATACCCAATAACATGTATATAAATTAATATATTAGGAATGTGATTAGATATTGGAATGGGATTTAGTACACCCATTTCTTTAGTTGTTAGTAATGCCTACGAAAGAACTTAAATCTCAACTTCAATGCTTTAGAAAATTAAATTTTTCACTTCGGTGTACCCTTAAAGGTAGAATAAAAATCTATCTCCTGCAGCAGATGTTGAACAACAGAGTTGATTTTTAAAGCTATCTCTCACTACGTTGTAAGATATTAAAGGAAGGAAATTTTGACATAGTGAATAGTTTTTCTTAAAAAAAAACGTTAATACTTCAAAGTGTAAAGTCATAAGAATAGAGCATTGTTTTATTAATTATATATTTTTTTAAAAGGATGTAAGCAATATCAAAATTCCAAACGGAAATTTTACTACCCATATTCTGAACTATGTAGGAAAAAATCTTTTTTGACCAAACAGGCTAAAATAACAATTCGGTGTTCCCTTAAGTAATTTATTTTTCCAAGAAATATTTGCATTCACTAAGAACACGCCAGCAGTGGTTATGACACCTTTCACTGCAACTGCCAGGGTAATATTGCCTTCTTACTAGAATGTGAATTGGTAGTTACATACCAAAGCACTCCTACCATGCACGTCAGCTTCAGATATCTGTAAACATTGGTAAAACACCATACACTGTAAAATTAGGATTACACACAGATTAGTCATAGCATTTGCTTAAGCGCAGTGACAAAAGAACAAGCGGAAAAAAATGCGGGAAATATAGGCACACAGCATAGCCGACGATTCACTTCACATCTCGTCATAGTCCTGTCCAGACTTACAAGGGGTGCGCATGTGCTAAACATTTGTCTCTCACCACTCAGAGGGTGCTCAGGGTGGCATTTTACTTGTACACACCGCGCTCCCTTGCTGTGCTTTGATTCGAGTTAGAACAATCCATCCTTTTGTAATCTGATAGTGACACAGTAAGACAAGAATGGCGTGTTCAACCATGCCCTGTGACTAGGGACGCAATAACCTCAAAGAGTGCGGTTATCGAACTTCTGGTTCTTCTCGATTCTGCCTACAAAGGAGATGCTTCTACTGAGGTCGTTTGATTGCCATAAACATTTTATTTCGCCAATCTATGCTGAAATGATGAGTAATTTCTTTCAGAAAAATCTGATATGTTGCACTCCTATGACTTTCTCTATTCTTGTACTAACTATCCGCACAAACTCTTATTCTTCTGTCTCCTTCATGTTAGTCAGATATAAACGAAATGATCTTATTGGTAATTTTCTTTTAGGTGCAAAGGGAACTTGAAAATAAGGTAGGTTGTGTGCGATAGTCAAATCTTTTAAAGCTGGTCGCTATATGAAGACTTTGAAATTCCCTTTCTCCGAAATGGTTCACTCCATAAAAATGCATTTAGACACAATTTGTATGTTTTAACGAGATGTACAGTTTTTGTATACTAAGATTTGGTCTATCCCTTACGGTTTACCAATTAGGCAAAAGTCATCAACAGTGAACAGGACTACGTGGGCTATAGGTAGAAAATTCAAATATACAGTTCATTTGTCATAAAAATATCTTGAACTATGGCAGGGGAAGACAGGTATCGCTGCTGTGACGTCAGTTCACTCAGCTCATATGCTCCCGTCCAAGGTCAGTTGAACGTGTGACGTCACAGCGGGAAAGAGGAAATCAGTGCCGGACATCGCAATTTTAATGCTGTTTCAATTACGGAATAGTCACATAAATAATTACTTATATAGCGTCAATTCTAGTTTATGTGAAGTCATGTTATAACGCAAATAGAACAGAAATTATAACTACTTTGCCTGAGCAAGAGGACAGCTATACAGAACAATTAGGTAGACATTTTCCGACATTTGCCGTTTCGCTTTTCTTTAACTAGTTTGTCAATGTTAGAGCGTAATGTACGGCACATTTGTAACCGAAGACTGCATGTTAGATTGTGATCTGAGAATATGCTTCGGGATTTTGACTTAGAAAGGTTCATAACAGAAAAGAATTGTTCGCACACATACGTGGAACCAAACATACATAATACCCGTGCAACAAGGGCATACAGCCTCAGAAATCTGTTTTGAGGAACATTTTTATAAAAATCAGCCAAGTCTTCCTTGTGTTTATATTTGTCCTTTCGCAAATCGTCGCACTGTAAATTTATCAATTCAATTTGCTACCAGCTAGAAACATTGTTAATACCCAGCGAATACGGAGTCGCAAAGATCTGAAAAGTAGTTGACAATGTTTCTACATCTTGAAGCCTGGTCTCAAACTAGTGTGAAACACGGGGAAATGAACACATGCGCCGCTGATCTAGGCAGCCTAGCAATACTCTGCTCTCGCCTGACGTCACACGAACGTACAAGCTGGCTCTTCGTTTAAATACGTCACACGGCCCGAAGTTGTCTTCCCCTGAACTATGGCATTTCAATCAAAATCATTAGTCATTTTTGAGAAAATCAAAATTTTCGAAAAATTTTCCACATAGTTTAGAATAGAAGAATTTTCTATAAAATCTTCGTGTCAGATGCTTGAAGGACACGCGCGCGCGCGCACACACACACACACACACACACACACACAACACACACACCTCTATCTAAAATCGTTTGTTCCTCTTTCTGCAAAGGTGTATAATATTCCATTCCAATTAAAGCAGTAACTTCTAGATATTCCATAGAAAACTTAAAGCATGCGCTCCATATTTTAACAGACACTTGGCTTGGTAAAACGCCTTGCAAAAGTAGCGGAATGGTACTATTTCTGTTTCCTATTGTGTGTGGTCTTTTCCTCCAGGAAATTCACTGTTCTCGTTGAGCGGCATATTGGCCCGACAATCCACGCCTTTACCGTCTTTGCGACGAAGGGCGGAAAACCGTTCGTTATTGTCTTTATTTAAAATTAGAATTCTTTGGGCGCGCCCCATTTCAGCGTGCAATACAGAAGGCAGGCGGTCCTCCGTGTTATTGCTCAAATTTGTATTCTCCACGGCACAGACCCGCCGGAGATTTATCTTCAGAATAATTTTGTTCTATAAATCAAGTCCAACCAGCTATAGGGACAGAATTAAAAGGTGGAATCACTGAGAATGTAATTTCCAAGATTAACAACGCTGACATCGTGTGTTCCTTATTTCACTTGCTGTAATGAAATTGCACTCACATGACTTTCTCTACTCTTGTACCATTCTTACGAACTCTTGTTCTCTTATTTCTTCAGTTGAGATAAGTATTTGCAGCAATTATGTTATTAATTTTCTTGTAGGTGCAAGTGGAATATGGGCATACAGTAGACTTTGAGTGATAGTCAAATGTTTTAAAGCTGGTCGCTTTGAAATTTGTTCTCTTTGCACGGCCAAGAGATAAAAGGTGAGTAACGACCTTCAATTTGATAAAAGCATAGTATTGCTGAAGTCACAAAAATAACATGGGGGGGGGGGCAGAGTGGACGACGTTAGAAGTACGACGTAAGCGAAATGACACACTGTGTCAATTCTCCCCATGCCTGGGCCATAGTCAGAAAATTCAAACATTTCATTTGCCATAAAATATCTTAAACGTACATGTCATTTTAATAAAACCGCCAGTCATTTTTGAGAAAATAAACATTTTCAAGTAATTTTCCATGTAAAGGGTAGTTTAGGTGGAGGAATTTTCTTTAAAATGTTCGTGTAACAACCTTAAAAAATATTAAACTTAGATATCAAGTTTGGTTTTTAATCGGCTTTTCGTTTTTGAGTTTCACACAAGCGCCGACCTCTTCTAAAGGTGCTTGTTTGAATCCGGGGGCCTCAAAACGTATTTATGGTAAAATCTCGACATTTAATTTTTGGGTGGAATACAGTACTTCCCCTATTTCCTATACGAAGTGGTGAAAGTAAAAGCTGGTGGTGGGAACTAGGTCGCGGCCTTGCGTGAATGGACTTGACTGATATGATCGACTTCATTGGAACAGTGGACCACCCACTTTCCCTGCGGAAGGGTTGTGCACTATTTATTATGCTGCATATCTTTTAACAACTCTTCTTTGAACTTCAAGGCACTTATAGCATGGTGCAACAGCAACACTCCAGCCGTATTTGTTACGATTTGGATCGTTGAACATTTTATTGTTTGCGGACTGAAAAACTCCAGTTGAGCTTTTGAGAAATAGGATTCAAATGCGGCATACGATTTTACATTTCCTTTCCTAACATATTGATTTATATAGGGCCTTTCGTAAAAAAAGGAATTGTGTAAAAATTATTAAAGTTATTTAATATTTATACTCTGATGCGTCAAATTTAATATTTTGTAAGGAAAGCGTAAAAGAGTACTCGTTTTCAACCATAGGTGTGGCAGGCGAGTCATTAACTGTCTTCTAGGAGTCACCTTCCCCACTTCGTTGCGTACCTCTCTCCGTAGCAGTAGGCTACACGGTGCAGTTGAAACTGGTAAACGCAAGTTCAGGATGACTAGACGCGCGTTTAATCAAGAATGGGTAAATTATTTTTGTATTTTACAGAATGGAAATCCATTTTTTTAATTTGTGATTATTCATTACACCATGTATAAGTGTTTTTATATATTTTCTTAAAACAATACTTATTTCTTATTTACTTTAACCATTATCGTCACGCTGTACATTAATTAATATTTGCTGGATTAAAAATCATACTACTCCTGCTGTCACACTGTTCAATGTTATAATTAATTTTATTATCATGTAGGACACACTTGACACAGGGTTGAAAAATTGAAATTCCAGTTCTCCAACAGACTCAGCAAAAATGAGCCCTCACGAACTTCCAACTACGCCATTCAACAATCTGTTAGAGCCAGTTACTGTATTTAAAAATTTAACCATGTGAAAACTATATCATCTATTTTTGGGACGCCCCTTAATCTTGCTCATTGGAGTCCATTTATATATTATCTTAATTCTATCATCCGGAATCCGATTTGTGTGTCCAAGCTATCCTAATCTTAAAGATTTTATTTGAGATAATCAACCCCTTCTGGATTAATAAAGAGTAAAAAAATATTACGTTTTAAAAGTTTTGTCGACGAGCCATATCTGCAATTTTGTGTGCTTTTCTTTTGTAACATCTTCCTTTGAAGGTGTTAGATTTTATGTGTCCAAGCACTTTCTAAAATATATTTTAACTTGAGCTTATTCTATAGATTAACTTTACTTAAGTAATACTGTAATGTATGGACAGCTGATGTGATTTGTCCCACTTTAAGATCATTTACTCCAACTCAAAGTGATCATATGCTGACATAACGTACTTTATTCGTTATACCTCTTGTTTTCTTCCATTTCATGATCAAAACTCACTCGTCACTGGGGAGCACACTTACGGGACTTCATCAAATACTCCAAGAATTGAAATCGAGTCCTCTACTACGAGGCCATGCTGCAAGATTCTCCGTCTCTGTCTCTCTCGTTTAAGTTATTCCTCATGCACACAGCAATGGATCATTTTGGATGGAGTAGCTGTGACAGTACAAACGCTGGTTTATGAAGTAGCAGCGAGCTGATGTGAGAAGTGGAAGTGCAGAATGCGCAGTCAAATAGGCAAGAGACTTCTTCAATCTAAATATCTTCTGGAGAAAAGTTGTTGAATTGCTAATATGTTACGCCTTAGGTTAGGACATGCTCACTTTCCTACTTCTGCTCTGTTTTTAAGGGTTTTTTGTTCCTTGTATTCATTGCAATCTTGGTGTTCCAAAATTTCTTTTCCCTATTGAAACTTGGGTTAATATTTGTTTAGGCAGCCTACTGTCTTTCATAGTATGTTTGTGAAAGTCTTATTCTTGTCGATTAATTGTATCCGTAAGATACAAAATGTGTGCCTCACAAGTCCCCAGTCTCATTCACCAATGTATCTGCTACAGCTACTCCAATGATGGACTTTGAGATCTTTGTCAGAGTATGTGTGAACGGGTTTGAGAATAAACGCCAATTAAGGCATATTCGTAGTTTCCATTTGGCAACAAAGATGTTTAGTCAAAGTTTTAGAATACTGCAATAGTGTCGTTTATTATTTTAATATTACATTGCCGTTTAACATAAAATAAGGCTATTTATATCATTAATGTACCAATTTATTTCAGTATTGCAGTTTTTTCTCTTTCAAAACTCCAAATCGATGCAATTGTAGTCATAATATCATCAACCACATATAAGCTCTCACAGTTTACGTGCGCCCTTTACTACAACCACATTTTATTGCAGTTTCTGAGATTAAACTCGCAAGGTTTGGCTTTGAATGGATGACCAGTCCAATTTGTCTGTCTTTGACTATCATGCCTATTCAAGCTGCTTGCTTTAAGATGCCTGTGACAGGAATATCTAAACTGATTCAGCAACTAGAATAAGAGTGGCATAGGTAGCGAAATTATTCATTTAATAGAGGGTTAAGTTGAGTAATAAAGTTAATGGAGGTTAATATGATGGGTTTGAAATGAGTTGCCGACTGTTAAGGTTGAAGAATCTAACTATTTCTGACTATTACTATCGAAATTGCATTGAATTACATGTGCTAACTTTTGACGTATGCATACTTTGCGGTTGAACCAGTTCGGCTTCATTAACACTACGTTCGGCAGCACCACTCCTGAGATTAGTGTATACGATTAACAATCACAGGATGCCAAAACACAGAAATTAAATGCTATGTGTATCTTCTTTACCCTCCTAGCGATTTTTCAGCGGATTTTTTGGCGCTGATTTTGTGTTGGTAGCGCTATCAGACAAGAAGTAATTGGCTAAAAAATAATAACTGTTTATATTGAAAAATACAGATGTTTCTAAGGCTATGTGGATAATTTTTTCAAATAATAGGATGATGTGTATTAAATTTCACTTGAGATGGATTCATTTTTGATGTAAAGTACTTCGTGGTAAAATTAATACTTTTTACTTAAATTATAAGATGCATTTCAAACTTCTCCATTATTCATTCATTGTGTAAGTAAGAACAATATTCTGTTTAGTGAAGGAAACTTCGAAATGCGTATTTTGAATTTTCTGGCTATAACCCCTGTATCCGTATTTACTCTGGATGACTTTTGCATAACTGGCAAACCGTTAAAGATAGACCAAATCTTACTATACAAAACATGTAGATCTTACTAAAGTACACAATTTATGTCTAAATAACCATTTCGGAGATATTTCTTGTTATGTTTGTGAGTTTCGGAAAACTTAAAACTTAGGTGAAATGGAACATCGTTGTTCATTTTTCTATGTGTTAAGTGTGCAAAGAGAACGGAATATCAAACGTTTAAAAGATTTGACTATCGCACAAAACCTAATGTATTCTAATACTACCCTTGTACCTACAAGGAAATAAGCAATAAGATAATTTGTACAAATGTGTATCTAAACTATCAAGAAAGAAGATATAGGAATAAGAGTTTGTAAGAATGGTTAGTACAAGATTAGAGAAAGTCATGTGAGTGCAACACAGATATTTTTACATGTAATAATCGTAGACTACAATCATTATTTTGAAAGCTGTCATTATTTTCATTGTTTTATTTATATTTTATGGGGTTTGATGTTTCTTTATTGGTGAACTACAAGTAGATAGCTATTTGAACACTCGAACTTCGAAATATCTCCCGTGAAGTACTTGGTGTAGGTCCAAACGTTAAGGATGAAACTTATTAGTAAACGCCGGAGACGTGTGCGTTATTCCGTAGGTACACTGCACATGGACCTTACTGTTGTGCCTCGCGCATGTAAACAACTGCAGGTAGGTACAGCCTGACCATGAAAGAACGCTATAACTCCACGTCTACAGATCACTGCGAGAACAAACAAAACAGTCGCGTTGACCTTGACCTTGCGTCTGCAAACACTTGTAAGGCAATGCTTCGCTAGTTCTCAGAGTACTACGTTACGTTGTTTTCGACTCTTGCTTCTACAGCGGCAGTTGTTTGCGCATTTGATAGCTGTACTGCACTTCTGACGTCATTCATGCTCCAGCTAACCTGTATCGCATGCGAGCTTACATTTCTCCGGCCTTTAGTTATTAACATTCAATATTCGCACTACAGAAGACTTGCTGATGTTCACCTGAGCAACTGCCCGCCTACTAGTATGCGAATTGTTCTGGATAGCGTTCAAAACTGCTTCTGCATTAACACCTGATGTTCTGATGCGTGTCTAATAGGAGGCATTCTCGCAAGTGACGCTGTTACACGCAGACGCCTTTCTACATTCCGGAAGGTGTTTGCTGTTGGTTGTGATCTATTCGTATATCTCTCCCGGAATAGATACTGAGCCGCTTGTGCATTTGTTCTTGCTTCTCCGTAGATCAAAAGCCTATCTACGTACTCGTCTGTCAAATACATAATGAAAGACTGGCACAAAATATCGTCCGACAGCATACGTGTGGAGAACGAAGCGGTCACATTCATAATGACACACTACATCATGCCAGTTCAATGAGGCAGAAGTCATTATACCTGTTCTATTACAAAATGCAGACACCCAAAAACGATTTAGGTTATGTCCTAAGCCCTCAGAGACTTTATAATTAGATGATTGTGAATTCGGTTTCCAAGTTTTGATGGACATAAAAAATATGTACAATATTGAGACTCGAACCTGTGTCACTGGTGGTAATACAGGATGGGACTTAATCCTATTCAGCTACTTCGAGACTTGATTGAAAGCACGTCCCGCGTTCACTAGTACGACTTGTATGCCAGGCGCTATGCCATTGCCACCTCGCGTTTTTTCTTGCTTGGTTTAGCCTTTTAAGACAGTTTTAATCATTATTAATAGTATTGTTTAAATGGCAAAAGCTATTATGCATGTTATTTGAGATGCACAAGACGTGCTTTATGCAAAAATTTAAATAAAACGTTATTTAATAATGTGTCTTTTGACTGTACGGATCCATGATGGATGAGGCGCGTCCCAAATTTTTTCCTCATTTTTGGCAGCCGTCCCCTGCTCTAAGAACAAGAATCAGCCATTTTCTATTTAGTTGACGTTGTTAGTGTACTGATATGATAGGTCCATTTTTTCGAGGCGTTTACTGAATTACGTTGCTATGTCTGCTCTAATAAAAAGTTTGTAAAATCGGCTGGAAACCGGAATTCGCTCTCAGTAAACGAGTCGTATGTTTTGAGGTGTATTTTAATGAGAAGTATGTTCTGTCCCTTAAACAGCTGTTCGTCTGAATTTTGTGCATTCATCTCTCTAAGAACGTCAAACAATACGTTTGACTAAGACGCATATGACGTTTGATGGGTGGTTTACCTTCCAAAAAAATAAGGGGCGGCTGACTCACCTGGCATAACTTGAGTTGTGGCTTTAAGCGCTGGGGTAGCCGATCACGGTAAACACTTCTGTAATCCAAGAAAGACAAAGCGGAAAACAACGGATTTTAGAAATATAGGTTTTTGTTAATTAATTGCCTACTGAACATACATATCCACCAGTGTTTCTACTTACGTGGCCCAAACCTAAGGTTGCTAACACAATTTACACTCTGTGACTTTATTCAATCCCAAGAATTTAATTTTCATTCCAATTTTCAGAATTATACACGATAGATGAATAACCTTACTTCCAGGAACACCTTGAGACAATGGTTTTCTTCGCCACGCTAACTTAATTTCCTGTATCTGACCTAAACTCTATCGCACATAACTCCATTCTGGTGACAAAATCTTAATTTCCCAGCTAATGACAATAATGCACACTTGTTGCATCATTCATTGATTTTAACGTACCGAATTACTTATTGCACTTGTTAACTCTCTCCCTGTCATTACTGCATAAAGCTATAAATCTTACCCCAATAATAATTCCAGCAACAAAGGTTGGAAATGCAAGTGCAGATATTTGCAAGGGGCAATGAGCTCCGATTATCTAGGCCAGTGGGTCGCGGATTGAGGTGTGAAGCAAACCGGATAGTCTATCTCACAAGCATTGTTCATTTTACGGAGAAGTTACGATCGGGAAAATAACATCGGTTTGTAAACCATGCGATTGGTTTGTAGAAAAACTCTTATCACGAAACTGTGATACTGTTAAATAATAATTGCAAAAATAATGTTTATCTCTCCGTCACTTCTTTATTAAATTAATCTTAGTTGTCAGTAATTCTGGCATCAACGTTCACCAAAGATTGCTGACACAAAATGCCCCTATTTAATTCAAACAACGGTCTATTTGGACCTACTGCTTAAATACTAGCAAACAGTTCATCCAAATATGAATAATCCGTTATTCATCTTTTTTATCCTGTTTTAGATAATATTTCTAAGCTTATTATCTAAACACCTCAAAGTGTTCAACTTTTCTACACAATTTAAATTGAAATTGCATCCATTTATCACCATCCCATTTTGACTTCCAATCTCCATTTCACACATAAAAGCCTCGAACGCCGCGCATCTCTGAACCGACAAACGAGTTGATTGATTATATGGGTTTCACATAAGGTTCTGTGACTGATTAAAAGGGATGGAAACCATATACCACCCATAAAGTGCGTTTTTAGAAATTTACATCTATCTTTTATCTCGAAAGTTATTAATCTTGGTCTGCTTCTGGAAGTTAATGTGCACTCTTAAATTAGACGTCAAAATCAAGAAACAAACACAGATGTAAAGAACATACAATTTACATGAATAAACAAAACAAAAAAAGGGAGCAGTCTAGCAACGATACATTTAATTTCAGTAATGCGGCTAACGGTTCAGCCTTAATGTTGCAGGAATAAATCACTTTCACGGTCAGCACTTTCTTGAGTACACACAATTTGTGGTGATTTGTGAACTTTGCGTGCTTGGATGTCGTTTTTCCACATCTCAACTTCTACCATCTATTTTTACCACCTGATATGTAGATTCATTAACTCCACTTGCACCCATCCTGAACAGCTGAAGTATTTAGTTTCTCCAGGAAGATAGCATATCCTCACTAAATTTTATCCCAACAAAGCTCGTATCTCAGGTTAAAGAGCTTTTCTCTCAAAGAAGTTTTGAATATGATTATTTCATCAAAACAGCTGTGCTGCATGGCATTGTTCTGATTGCTTCAAAGCTTTACGAAGGACTTATTAGCCAGTGCTTGGTTTAGACGCCTACTGGGGAGCAGACAAATCTATGGACCGGACAGAGCGAAGACCTGTAAGAGGGTGGTCAGCCAACCACCAGGTATGAGAGTGAGGAAGAGGATGATATGCAATGCAAGCAAAATGGATGATTTGAAAGGTGATAATTTTGGAATGAGTGGCAGGGGAAACCGGAGAAAACCCGTCCATACGCCACTTCGTTCACCACGAATACCACCTGCGGGTCCCTGGGAGCGAACCTGGCCCGTCTAGGTAGTAGACGAGTGGTCTAACCACTCGGCCTCGGCGCCGTCACGACAATTATTATACGCAAATAAAATAAGGAACGAGTGGCGTTTTTGTCTAATTTGGGAATTTTGTTAAGAATATTTTAGTTCCTAAGGAACACCCAAGTTCTGTAAGAAAATTCTGAACTGGCGAGCCCTAGTGTGTATACTGGCAACATAACGTCGGTCTGGGTGGCTCAGTTGGTTAGACGGTGGCCTACTGATCCCAAGGTCGCGGGTTCAAACCCGGCCCAGGCCGATGGTTTTTAAGTGTGCTTAAAAATGACAGCTCCATGTCAGTAGATTTACTGGCATGTAAAAGAACTCCTGCGGGACAAAATTCCGGCACACCGGCGACGCTGATGTGATCCTGGCAATTGACAGCGTCGTTAAACAAGAAAATCATTTTTTTTGGCAACATAACCTAGGATGTACATTAAATACAGAGGAAAGAGACGGTAATCCACTCTGCCCTACTTGCACCAGGCAACCATAACTCCGTGGGTTTTGCATTAGGAAAGGTGCCTATTTTATACACCACCCACCAGCTTACGCCAGGATGGAAGTGAATTATTCAGTTACGCGCGTCAACAGTGAGGGAAAACTACCGAGACCTCAATGGGGTTGACATTTCTTAGCTCCGTGTACTATCTCTCCAGGTTAGTGCCGGAATCAATTGTCATTTCTCAACCCCGCCTGAGCATCTCCTAGATGTACCAAATCACCCATGGGTATCGGAAACCACTTCCCCACGAGTCCAACCCAAGCCGAGCAACTCCCTTTCGGGAGGGACTCGGATGTTCGCCCCTACGAGCTTCTAGTAATGCGCTAAGGGTTCGCACCACAGTAGCTGAAGTGGTGAGTGCGAGTTTCTCAGTACTTACAAAACACAATGAAAATATAAGTCTAATTTCCTCTATGAACTTCCTTTGCTTTACTTAAAGGAAAGTCATATAGAGAACTTAGAGCCACAAAAGTTCTGAAAGCTTACCAGAGTGAACTTCTCAGTGTATCAAGACCACATCTGGCTACAGATGAAAATGTATTTAGTGTGCACATGCGAAGAGATTGTGAAAGCCCTCTAGTTGTCCTAAGATACAGTCGGTTTTCATGTCTTTCAATGAATTTCAATAAAACATTGTCCTTCTCTCTCATGTTAGAGATCTACTGAGGAATGGGTTAAGCGATATGGCTAATGGTAACCTAAGAAAACAAGTATTATCCTGGAAGTCAGATAATCGTGCAGCATATCACCAACGTATTTTTTCACATTTTAAGGCTCCCTTTCTAAGGTAATATTGGAATTTACTACGTTAAACTTAAAAAAAATTAGTAGTATTGATTCTTCCAAAGCCACTGGGATAATAAAATAATCGTAGTATTAAAAAGGCTTATTGTGATGGCAGATACCCTATTTGATGATACCCTATTTCTTGCACCAGTGCCAGAAAATTAATGACGTAATTACAATGATGAGAGAAATGACATCACCACCACAGCATAATTTTGTCCGTTGTGCCTTTAAGAAAATCTGAAATCGTCACTCTCACAAGTGTAGCAGCATTTAAACACAAGAATCACCCCATGAAATTTATTTTGAAACCAAAAACAAGAATAATATACATATTAGTCAGTTCCTACGTAACGTATTCTCACTTTTCTTGGTAAATAAACCCTCAGGGTTCTTGACTATGTTTAAAATGTCAAGTGAAATACGATCCATATTTGCAGTACTTTTATCACTACCTTCCATTTTCCTCTAAGTGTTGAAAGAAATAACATGTGCTTAGCAACCACATTACGTCATGCGTCTATGATCTCTGATACGCTAGTCTTCCATTTAGTGATTTTATTAATTATTTTTACAAATTTTAAAGCTAAAATTGCCTAAAAGGTTCTATGCAACTCCTACATAATCTTTTAGTTGTGACACTCGCGTCATTATCACTCAGATTATATGACTTATATAATTATTACTTAGCACTTACCAGTGGAAAATTGCAAGTTCCTATACAGAAGGATTCAGTTTTATATGGGTCGCCTTTTAGAATTCTTTAAATATATCAATAAACATAAACGTGTGCCATGATCATTATGTTAACTTGCGAGTTATTGGATTATACTGAACAGTACAATCTCTGAAAAATATTTGTACATTTCGATATCGCATTAAAATCTTAAGAATATTTTATTTCTCTATATACAAAGTGAAAAAACGAGTATTGTAATGTAAAATAAGCTTAGCAGAGATGCTGTATTAAGTGGAATATGGTGTACAAGGAGCAATAATCTAAATATTATGGTACGGATGTTCCCTCCTTATAGTTTATGATTTTAGTATAATGAAGTCAATTGACTAACTCTGCGTATAATTAGAAATCAGCCTGGAGGTAAAAATGAACTATAAACATTAGAGATCATTCATGATAACTAGCAGAGAATATCAGAACTTTAGAAAAGATAATTTGCTATTAAAATACAAATTATACAAGATTGACTTTTATTGCGTAGTTTTATACTGAGTACCAGAAACGTGTGAGTAAAAATAAGCGATTTTTACTTTCTATATACTATGTATAAATAAACAGGGGAAGTAATGTATTCCATGTCAAGATTTCACCGTAAATAATTTTATGTGCCAAAAATTTGAAAACGACATTTAACGAAAAATATCCGTATGTATTGTGCAGCTTGTAGGCTGAGTGTGGGTGTGTTTGTTTGGAGGTGTGTGTGTGTGTGTGTGTGTGTGTGTGTGTGTGTGTGTGTGTGTGTGTGTGTGTGTGTGTGTGTGTGTGTGTGTGTGTGTGTGTGTGTGTGTGTGTGTGTCAATCTGTGTACGGCATAACACAAAAACGAAAAGTCGGCTAAAAACCAAATTTAAGTTTAATGTCCTTCAAGGATGCGACACGAAGATTTTGAAGAAAATAACCCCACTATAAACTACCCTTTACATGGAACATTTTTGGAAAATTTTTATTTTCTTTAAAATGGCTCAAACGATTTTGTTTAAAATACCATATGTTTAAGATATTTGTATGACAAATGAAATGTATATTTTGAATTTTCTGGCTGTAGCCTATGTAGTCCTGGTTACTCTGCATTACTTTTGAATAACTCGTAAACCGTAAGAGATACACAAAATCTTACTACAAAAAAGGTAGGTCTCGCTAAAACACACAATTTATGTCCAAATACATTTTTGTTTTGTAGAGTGAACCATTCCGGGGATATTTCTTGTTGTTTCTTTCAGTTTCGGAAAACAAAACTTTCGTGAAATGGAACATCGTTGTTCATTTTTTGAATGTTAAGCGTGCAAAGAGAACAGGATCTCAAAGCTTTAAAAGATTTGACTATTGCTCAAAGCCTATTGTATTCTCATGTTCCTCTTGAACCTACAAGGAAATAAGCAATAAGATAATTTGTACACATGTTTAACTCAACTAACACAGAGGAGATATAGTAATAAGAGTTTGTAAGAATGGTTAGTACAAGAGTAGAGAAACTCATGTGAGTGCAACACATCAGATTTTTAAATTATATTTTCATTCTCTTACAGTTACAATATTTCCCTTTATTACCTTCCCCATTATTGTTCAACCTTACACCCTGGAAGTCGTAGGTTCGATTCCCGTGGCCGACCTTCGTGACCCATGGTTTTTTTCAAGGTTTGTCTTCATGGCAATATAATAGACACTGAGGATATCATGGACTTCAAAACCTGCTGGCAGAAGTATTTAAAGACGATAACCGAAGTTAGTGCTCATACTTCTAGCTCTCATTTTGAACCTGGGCTCAGTCTTTCAGACTAAAAGCATCTAAACTACGATAGGAAGCACTTTGGTTATCTTAAGCAACGTGAATATATTGACATTTACCAGTATTCTTCAAGTTGGCAAAAGGCAATACTAATCCGGATTTACCATACCGAAAGTATGTGTCAATTCATACTCCACTCAATAATAAGAAACTAGCAGATGTTGGAAAAATATTACGTTACATTCCAGATCAACATCTGCACATCTATCAGAAAATTGGCACGGCCATGAGCTGATATTGAACATGATGTGTTGAAGCTATTCCTAAGTGTGTTTTGCAGTATCAATATATTAGAATATATTCATTAACCTCCTCAGAAATTATTACTAGAATGTTTTGTTTCATATATCTTCAAGTACATAAATACAGTCCAAATCATTCTGACTTTTCACATAACATTGTCTAATTGCATAAAGTAAACAAGTCAATCTCACTAGAACATTCGCCAAATCTTTTCGTGCTATTTTCAATGGCCCGTTAGTTGTTTTTATTGCGAATGAACAAAAGACAGGGAAGAAAATATACTGGCCACACGACTTATGACTTTCAGAAACGTAAAAGCTTATAGTTAAAATTGTTCAGCTTAAAAGGTAATCCTTTTCAGAGCAACTTTGTGCGATTTCTCCGTCTTAGTCATATTTCACTCCTTCTTGTATCGCCTCACATTTACTCGTGGTAACCCAATTCTGAATCTGGGACAGGTTGAAGCGAAACGGAGACAAAATGAAGAGGTTGTAACTTAATTATACTCCCTGTATAATTTATTCCAAGCGTGCGGCGTTTTGCCCTCAGAACAAGCAGTTCTTAAGTGAAATGCCTTATCTTACTTCCCAAGTCTCTGTGACAATAGAACATCGTATTTAAGTTTCCTAATAAAAGGATGTTAAATATACCAACTGCAGCCATTCTCAAGTCTCTCTAAATGCTTCTAATGAGCTCACTCGAATAAAATTTAAGGCTACCTCCTTGTGGCTTAAGCAACCTGAAGGCTTTATTTTAACAAGCGTCTATCCGCCACTTAGTGTGGCTTTTATACCACACTAGCACTAATACACCTATTAACACCTTATAAGGATTACATGTGCTATGTATTGCTCTAAAAAGAAACTTTATTAGCACCTATTTATGTATGCATAGAAAGATTTTGAACTATTTTAAGGAGATTTAATAATTTAGTTGAACGTGGCGGTTCTCGTTGATTATAATTGACTTCGTAGAGGAAATCTATTGTATTTGACCCAAAGAAATTTATGTCGAGACTTCACCGAAAATGTATGTTTTGAAGATAAAAAAAGCAGTTTTAGAAAAAGTGTGTATGAGTGTGTCTGTGTATGTGTATGTGTATGTGTGTGTGTCTCTGTGTATCTGACAGACACACACAGACTGACTGACACACACATACACATACACACACACGGACCTTTTTCTAAAAATGCTTTTTGTGGTTTTAGGGGGTTTCAAAGCATATTTCCGGTGGAATCTCGACATCGAATTTTTGGGTGGAATACAATACTTCCTTTACTTACCAGTAGAGAATGTAAAACGAGAGACTTAGCATATAAGAAAGGCATAAGTCTTGTAAAATTGAAAGTAATAACAAGCGATATCTTATAAATGGTTTACACAAAAAAATGTATTTCATAAGGTGCTTGCTTTAATAAGCTCTAAATGTATTTTTTCTTAGTAGATTTTGGCTGCATCTTACACTTTATCAATTATACAAAAGTTAGGCGGAATAAAGAGGCTCTCAGAGGCTATTCCCAGAAAATTCAAGACATACATTTCATTTGTCATAAAAATATCTTGTAGATATGGTAATTTAATCAAAATCGTTAAGAGCAATTTTTAAAAAAGAAATTAAGTTTTGAAATTATTTCCGTGTAAAGGGTATTTTTAGTGTCCAGATTTTCTTTAATCTTAGGGTCGCATCCTTGGAATATGCTGAACTTAAATACTAAGCACGCACGCTCTGACAAGGAAACCTATGTTGGGTGTTCTGTTATGTGAAAGGGAAAGGGGAAACATTAGCGCATGGGAGCTCACGATGATGTCACAAATAGACATCCATCTACAAAATGTATACGCAGCATTAGCATCTCAGCAATGCTAGCGCAGGAACATATGATCTCTAAAGCACTTAAACCTTTTTGATATGTTGATAAGTTTAGCCATAATATTTATCTGATAACCCTGATGTTTAAATGTCATCACATTCCTTACATCTGCATTCTCTTGATAGAAATGTATTACATACTTCAGGGAGTCTCAAGATATATTATATTAGGGGTAAAATCTCTTCGCATTTTTGGGTAGAACAGAATATTTCCTCTACTTAGGTGGTAGATAGCCTAAATGAACAGCAAAATGATGAGCAGAAAGTGTACATTTAACTAACATGTTAGTTGAGTATACATATTTTAATGCTTACATTTCTATTTGAAGCGAAACTAATTTTTCACCACAATGTACTTGAACTACTTCTGCTTCGTCATCTTCCGTGCTTTGTTTTTAGGATTGGAGTTGAACCAGAAAATGAGGAAGTGTATTAGTGACATTTAGTGCTGAAAGCCTCCGGAGCAAGCCACGGATAAATCTTGGTCAGGTGCAATTTCCAACCGGAAATAAACCTCGGGTGCAGCGTGGCGGTTTCGGGTCAGACCAGGGCAATACTTTCATGTCAGTGATTGCACATAGAGTACTGAAATACTAGTTTTGCACCATGAATTACATGCACGACAAGAAAGACATCGATAACTAGTCGAAATATTTTTTATTAAAAGGCGAAGCTATAGTGGAATACCTAGATAAGCATTTACATGTGAAAAGTCTCTTCCGCAATGGCTGTCATTAAGTTGATGTGCTACACTCACATGGTTCTCTCTACTCTTGTTCTAACTGTCCTTACAAACTCTTATTCCTCTGTCTTCATGTTAGCTCCGATAAGTTTTTGCAGAAGTTATCTAATTGTTAATTTTCTTGTAGGTGCAAGGGGAACATGGGAATACAGTAGACTAGCAGCGATAGTCAAATATTTTAAAACTGGTCGCTATATGAAGACTTTGAAGTTCGTTCTCTTTGCATGGTCAAAATAGAAAATAAACAAACAACAACCTTGCATTTGAGAAAGGTTTAAGTATTGCAAAACTCGCACAGTAAAAACTATCTCGGAAATGGTTCACTCCAAAAAAAATTTTCCAAACAGGACTTATGTACTTTAACGAGATCTACGTTGTTTGTATAGTAAGATTTGGTCCATTTCTTACGGTTTCGTCATCCACAGTAAACAGGACCACATGGGTCATAGCCAGAAAATTCAAAACAAACATTTCGTTTGTCATAAAAATATCTTAAACCTATTTAAGAGTTCTAATCAGGACTGAAAAATTCAATGCCATAGCCGGGATTTGAACCACAGATCTGCTTATCGAGTGGCTGCTTTAACCACTAAGCTACGATGACCAACTTGCCAGTACGACTTTAAATTCCCAGCCGATTCGTACTTTACCGTACAAGGGAATTTCACATTAGAGATAAATACCCCAATGGCGACTTACAAATTGTACTTCATGCTCCGGCTTTAAGTAAGCTTTAGATGGTAATTATTATTTATTAGTATTTATAGTATTTAAATACCAAACTAATTGTTATTCCTGAATTTGTTCTAAAATTGCTGGTTCTGTATTGACTAATCTTCCAATTTCTTCATTTTTTACCTTTTGCAATCTAGATTTCATTACAGATCTCTGTGGAAAGTACATAGGCAATAGTTTCTTTTTCATCTTTCCACTTATTTGAAAGGCTTCACTTTCATATTATATACTTTCATCATGGAGTTATATCTCATTGTTTCAGTTTTACTTTTGGCATTTTTGCCATTACAGGGAACTTAATTATTTTACTCGAATTATTCTTGAATTTATTGTTCTTTCATGTGCGCCAGAAATATCCAATTTTGCTCCCAGATAATTACATTCACTCTGAGGTTTAATAGTTATATTTTCACCCATTTCCAAGTTTTGACGGCCTCCAACTATGTTTAGATATTAATTTTTTCCCCAGTTTATGGATAGACCCCATTTTTACTTTCTCTACTGGTAAGTAGGGGAAGTATTGTATTCCACCCAAAAATTCGATGTCGAGATTTCACCGGAAATACATGTTTTGAGGCCCCCCTGAATCCAAAAAAAAGCATTTTTAGAAAAAGGTCTGTGTGTCAGTCTGTTAGTCTGTCAGTCTGTGGACAGCATAACTCAAAAACGAAAAGTTGGTTAAAAACCAATGTTGGTATTTAAGTTTAATGTCTTTCAAGGATGTGGCACGAAGATTTTGAAGAAAATAGCCCCACTCTAAACTACCCTTTACATGGAAAAGTTTTCGAAAATTTTGATTTTCTTGAAAATAGCTCTAACGATTTTTATTAAAATGTCATATGTTTGAGATATTTTTATGACAAATGAAATGTATGTCTAGAATTTTCTGGCTATAGCCCCTGTAGCCGTATTTACTCTGGACGACTTTTGCATAACTAGTAAACCGTTAGAGATAGACCAAATCATACTCTACAAAAAATGTAGATCTTGCTAAAATACACAATTTATGTCTCAATAAATTTTCTTGTAGGGTGAACCATTTCGGAGATATTCCTTGTTATGTGTGTGAGTTTCGGAAAATTTAGAACTTTCGCGAAATGGATTATCGTTGGTCATTTTATTATATGTTAAGTGTGCAAAGACAACAGAATCTCAAAACTTTAAAAGATTTGACTATCCCACAAAGCCTACTGTATTCCTTGCACCTACAAGGAGATAAGCAATAACATAATTTGTATAAATATTTGTCTTAACTAACACGAAGAAGATATAGGAATAAGAGTTTGTAAGAATGGTTGGTACAAGAGTAGAGAAAGTCATGTGAGTGCAACACATCAGATTTTTCATATTCATTTATTTCATCTAAGCCTTCTGCGTGTTGAGCGAACACTACCTGGTCATCTCTATAATCAAAGTGAAAAATACTTTTTCATTGATTGGTATTCCCTTCTTCCACCACATTTTCTTTTCCAATTCTTTAGTACTGTAGCTACTTAGATATTAAAAAGCCATACATCCTATTATACTATTATAATTTTATAATAATTATGCTGTAAAACCAATGAGAATGAAAATAACTATGTAATGGAAACAATGTAAAAGGACAAAATATACTAAACTGAGGACAGTAATAGTTGGACCCGGAAATGGATAACCGATGGAGTGAAGAAGAGAAGGCGACCGGAGCGCAACTGGATGGAGAATACCCGAGGCCACGAAGCAGAGAAATCTGAAGGAAATAGATAATCAAGATGGGAATGAACGGCAGCGGGGCAGATAAGCGGGTCATATCATGGAGATCTGATTGCACATGCCTTGGGGCAAATTGAAATGAATATGAAACGACTAATAACGTTTGTAATAAGTCGTGGTAGTTGCTGTACCAATAAAATGCTGGTCTCTTACGCCATCTACATGTTATTTACATAACTAGAGCAACGATGTCCAACGTTTACGAAGGAAGTAACGTAAATCCAAACTTATGCGGACTTTGTCAACTGTGCCACTCTTTTAATACTCAGCCGTGCATTGTGTTGCAGTGGCGGTTTGGTTACATGTATGTTGTGTTTCATTTACAGAAGCACTTTCAAATCTTATGCAGCAAACATTTGTCCATTAGTGACCGGTACTACTTCCGTTTAAGAACTCTATTGCTATTTGGCGACAAAGTCGAAATTCATAGCCTTCGAAAATACACCAAGTGATCGTCGCGTAACATTTGTGTTGACCATCGCAAAAGGGTACAAAAGTTACAAGTGATGAGGATGAGAATTTGAACCTATGATCATTACTATAGTTTCGTATTTCCACGTGTATGGGTAATAAGATACTCTGTGAAGGTGAGTAATTAATAGAGGGAACACCACTCCGTTAAATATAAAGATATTGTATAAAAGAAATGAGAAATGCGTCAGAACAAATGAGAAATTGTAGGAAAAAGGCAAGTGGGGAAACAATGATAGAATAAAAGAGAACAATTAAGTGCTCAAACTCCCTTGACGCCGTCTCCTATGTCTTTGTCTTCAAGAATATACTGTCAGCTGCTCCAGTGGTGAGCTGTGAGGTCTTTTTCTCAAAGTGTAAGTGGATGGGTTTGAGAATGGACGTACTCATTACCCTTCACCTGTCGTTGTCTGGTCTTGGGGTAACACTTGCTTGTGTTCCCGAAGTCTTGGCTTAAAACCGGCCGAGGTCGATGGATTTTTTCGGGCGTAAACATCTTTGGCATGGCTGCCCTCGGAAAGGACGTAAAGCTGGTGGTACTGTATCATAGATTCTGGCACGTAAAAGAACCTAGGCTCATTTGAGCATCTTTTCACTCACGTAGTTCATTGATCATCCAATGACTTAAGCCTAAAGTACGTTTAAACTTAAAAAAGAAGCGGTGGATTCTAAAATTGATTGCCAGCCTCTTTTAGACCGTTGATGGCTACTGATTTAAGATATAGTTTCTTCTTTATTTCTTGTGCTTCTCTTTCTATTCCTATTTCGGTTTCATTCATTTAGTCACGTGTATCCGTTAGGTATTTTGATTTGTACCTGCATATTTGCAAGGGTACACTTTTCCCTGGACATCACTCTTTCTTTTCGTTTAGCAAAAGCATATTTGAGTAGCTTTCTTCTGTTTGAACTGAAAAAATTAAAACATGTGGTTTTAAATAACTGATCTGCTGCACTCACATGGCTTTCTCTACTCTTGACTATCTGCTTACTTACAAACCCTCATTCCTCTACCTTCTTCATGTTAGTCGAGTTATGTAAACATCTGTAGAAATCATCTTCTTAGCAATTTTCTTTTGGGTGCAAGAAGAACATGGGAATACAGTAGGCCTTGAGCGATAGTCAAATCTTTAAAAACTGGTCGCTACATGAAGGCTTAGAAATTCCGTTCTCTTTGCACGGCCAATAGATGAAAAAGAGAATAACGATCTTCCATTTGAGAAAGGTTTAAGTATTCCGAAATTCTCACAAATAACAGGAGATATCTCTGGAATGATTCACTTCACAAAAAATGCATTTGGACATACATTGCATGTTTTAACGCCATTTATTGAAATATTTGTGTATGTCATACGGTTTACCAGTTATGCAAAAGTCATCAAGAGTAAGAACTACATGGATTATAGTGAGAAAGTTCAAAATACACATCTAATTTGCCATAAAACATATGGCATTTTAACCAAAATCTTTGAAAAACTGTCCATGTAAAGCATAGTCTAGAGTGGAGGAATGTTTTTCAAGATCATATCGCATTCTTGAAAGATACCTAGTAGACTTAAATTGAAATTTTAGTTTCTAACCGACTTTTCGTTTTTGTCTTGTGCTATTCATAGTCACACACAGAAACACACACACATTTTCCTATATATAAAAAAACAACCCTTTTGTGGCGGGGACTTAAGGGCTTCAAAACATATATTTTCATTGAAATCTCGAAATCGAATTCTTGGGTCTAATACAATACTTCCCCTACTTACTGTACGTAGTAGAGAAAATAAAACTAAAGTCGAAGGTAGTTATAAAAAAAATAATGTACTATAATAGATGGAAAGGTATAGTTATCTAAGTTGGAATGCAATTAACTTCATGCCTTTGCAATATATAGAAATAACTATGGAGAAATAAAATTTCGACATAATTTATGGACTAACGGCAAAGACAGAAATAAAAGCTCGCAGAGGAAAAATTTCGCACTATAAAAGACAATGGGAATTTGTAGTTCATTATATGGTCGAGAATCGTTGCTTATTTTATCAGAAAATGTTAAATGTGGAGCATTGTTATAGATGATATACACAAGCAGCCACATCGTAAATTACACCCTTAACGAGGCAGAAAACAGTTCCATGAATTATTTGCAGGCTGACTTAGATTGTCATCAGGTTGTGAGGCAAGCGTTGAACCTTGAACAAATGCACGTTCTGTCGCTGTGAGCAAACGTGGCTGACATCTGCCACAAAAGAGTGGCTTAAAATCTTAAGAGTACAAAGACGAATTTTAAAACTCCTGCTGGAAAGGGATTTGTGTAAGCCCAAGTTTGAGAGGGAAAACTTTTTAGTTTTCCTGTGAACAATGTGCACACAAAACATTTCTCACGTGGGATTTGAGCACTAAGTTTGCATGCCCTTACATAAGCCAAACTCTTGCCATTACTAGCTTGGGTAAAACATATATGGGAGATCAGGTTTAATAGTATTCCGTAAAATGAGGCGGTAGACATATTTTGAAAAAAAAAAAATATGAATTCGAGCTGGAACATGTTTATTTAGCGGCGAAGCAGTAAAGCTGTGATTAACTGTAAACAATGAGATGTTTGTGTTTTGTTTATGTGTTCTGTGTTTGTTTCTTGGATTAAGATTATGTGCCTTACTAACATAAATGCAATACTAATTTACATTGTTGATTTTGTCGTAAATACTTTAACTGGGTGAGAGGCAGTAATCCTAACTCGTCTATAATGTTATCACCTCCCAGAGTTTGCTGTTCTAATTATGGGACATCCTATATATGTTTCTTATAATCTAGTCCTATATTTCTCGGCTGTATTACTGTAGTTTGTTTATACCAAAAACTGCGTTGACTGGACAAGAAGAAAAATCTGATGTGTTGCACTCACATGACTTTCTCTACTCTTGTACCAACCATTCTTACAAACTCTTATTCCTATATCTTCTTCGTCTTAGTTAAGATAAACATTTGTACAAATTATCTTATTGCTTATTTCCCTGTGGGTGAAATAACCCTGTAGGCAGTAGGCTTTGTGGGATAGTCAAATCTTTTAAAGTTTTGACATTTTGTTCTCTTTACACACTTAACATATAAAAAATGAACAACGATAATCCATTTCGCGAAAGTTCCAAGTTTTCCGAAACTCACACACATAACAAGGAATATCTCCGAAATGGTTCACCCTACAAGAAAATTTATTCAGACATAAATTGTGTATTTTACCAAGATCTACATTTTTGTATAGTATGATTTTATCTATCTCTAATGGTTTACCAGTTATGCAAAAGTAGTCCAGAGTAAATACGACTACAGGGGCTATAGCCAGAAAATTCAAAATATACATTTCATTTGTCATAAAAATATCTGCAACATACGATGATTTTAATCAAAATTGTTAGAGCAATTTTCAAGAAAATCACAATTTTTGAAAAATTTTTCATGTAAAAGGTAGTTTAGGGTGGGGCTATTTTCTTCAAAATCTTCGTGTCGCATCCTGGATAGACATTAAACTTAAATACCAACTTTGGCCGTTTGTCACAATAGCTCAGTGGTTAGAGCGTCCGCCCGGCAAGCGGAAGGTCTGTGGTTCAAATCCCAGTTGTGGCGTTGAATTTTTAAGTTCCAGTTCTACCTCTTAAACTTTGCCCACACACGGCTTGTGTGTTTAAAAACACCAACAGTAAGTTTGTTGGCATAAATAAATAATAATTACCAACTTTGGCTTTTAACCGACTTTTCGTTTTTGAGTTATGCTATCCACAGACTGACACACACGGACCTTTTTTTAAAAATGCATTTTTTTTTGATTCAGGGGGTCTCAAAACATATTTCAGGTGAAATCTCGACATCGAATTTTTGGGTGGAATACAATACTTCCCCTACTTACCAGTAGAGAAAGTAAAACGGGTCCTAAAATAGCACAGAAACATGGAATTTTGTGTGCAATGAAAGATAACGATACACTTAACAGAGAAACAATGGCTTTGGGCAATTAGGGAGCAATATTTATAGTTATATAAGGAGTGTATAAATTTATGTGAAACATTTGTTTGTCAGAAGATGTAGAACACGTTGTAAAAACTTACCTAATAAAATAAAGGTGAGAGTTGCGTAGTTATTGAGCTAGATTACATTTGACTTGATGTTTATAATTATTACCTTTAAATTATTACTATAAACTCATTTTTTATCCAACTACAGCTGTAATGTAGGTGGAATTTAAACTTCCACGTGAAAATACAAACCGCTGCTATGACACATCCACTTTAAAGATTTTGGGTATTAGTTTATCGCTGGCAAAAATATGCAAATAAATTGGATAGAATTTGTAGCAAGCTGATGGATTTGCAGAAAACAAAAAGTTGGTTTCTGTAAAGCCCGCCCCGCCCGCCCGCCCATTGTTTGCGAGTGTAGCGTGTCCAGGCAAGATAATCCCATTATATGGAGAGGATTGGCGGTTTATCGTGGTAACTGGCAGGAGGATCCGTTCATTGACAATTTTATCCACAGCATTCGTTTTTATTGCGGGAAATCGCTACTGATCCAGTGACGTCATTTATTACAGCATTGGGGCACGGTAGATCTTGAAAAATGTGAGTTTAAATCTCGTTTTCCACATATGGATTTTGGTTTAATGAGCTGTAAAACGCTCCAAATTTGACCCTTGGCATTTGTTCACGATTCCAGAGGTGTGCGAACTTCCCTGCCCCAGATAATGACATAGTTTGTAATCCTGGTGCTTCATCCTTTCTTAGCGATCTTTAATTCTGACGTTTTTATGGTACTTAGGAGACAAAGTCTGATGAGTAATAGTCACATGGCCTTTTCAATCCATGATTCTTCTTAATGCTACAACCATTCATATAAAACACTACTTCCTCTCTTCAAGCTAATCGTGATAAATATCAATAGAGGTACGTAATAAAGCCATATATATAAAACGTAACCCCGTGGCACAAAAGCTCATCCGCGCCAAGAACAACCGCTCGACCGCTGCGTCCCCCACCTCTGCCCATCACAGAGTAGGGTGCAGCTCTGGGGGCGAGACGTGATCAGCACCCTGGTCGTTTCCGCACGGTTATGCAGGCTTTTCAACCAGGGGCAGCTACTTCTCAATCAAGTAGCTCCTCCGGGATTAAATGAGGCCGAGTGCACCCAGTTCCACACTTCCCAGCAGGGGAAAAATCCTCACTCCGGTACCAGGTATCGCACCCGGGTCCTCAACTTAAAACTGATCTGTCTTGTCGCAACCTTGACACATACCTCAGTATTTCAGTTCCACTCTGTCATACAAACTGCTGGCTTCAACGATCTCGCACACTAAACTGCTTCACACAACAAACAACTCCAAAGCGGCGACTGAATGTCTACAACTGTCTCTGAAAAGGCACATATTCCCTCAACACTGACTGTACACACACTTATAACTAATTGCTAACAGGTCTCTCATTCAAGACTTGAAGAACTAACCCCTCTTCCCACCACACTCGCTTATATAGGCGAATGACGTAGTATGGACTTTTCTCGAACTTCTTGTAACTAAGCCACACTCATAGTCGTCTTTGTTTTGACCGGTATATTATAATGACGGGTCGGGTGTAAATGAAGCCCTAGAAAAGTAAGAAAATTGATTTAATAATAAAATAATATATGATAATCGGTCGAATTAAGTACTGAACATAAGTCAGTATCATCTGAGTAGATACATTCGCTAGAATTACAGAAAAAATGGAAACCATCTGACATTGCTACTTCAAAATAGCTACGACTATATTAACACCTTTAAACACTGTCCTCGAAAGCCACAACCCAAAATGAGATCTGGTGTAGTGACGTAAAGGAGAGAAGAGGGTGGAAGACAAATTAAGGTTATGTCATTTGAAGTCGAGCGTTCCGTGCAAAACTCACCAAAAACCTTTGGAAATAGAATAGTTAATAAGAAAGGACACGTATTTATATAATTTAATTACCTCTCGCTTTGCAGGTATTTTGTCATAAAAGCATTTAACATTCTGTGAGACCATTAAGAGTTATGCGGATACATAAGGGATGAGAAACCACCCTGAAATATATCCTTTTCTCGTTATACAATCCAGAACTCGATGGCGCTGTAGGTACTTATTCTAATTAGTCGAGCTTTGGACATTTCATTAAGTTGCAGCCTTATTAATTACGCTGATGTTACGGAAGGATGTCTTTTACAATGAATTGTGATGAAATAGGACTGGCGACCAATTAAACCAGGTAGAAAAGTACAAGGCAAAAGCGACTTGAGAATCCGCTTGATGAATAAGCATTTATATAGGACGAATCATTCAAAAGAAACTGCTTCTCTACTCTTTGCGGGCTCGAAAAGCCAATGAAAGACCCTTAATGAAAATTTTCGAAGCGTTCGCATCTTAACTAAACGGTTTTTAAGGGTGTATCCATTGGCGCACTTCCAATGTTTCAATTCGCGATTTTCGGTTATCAACAATGAACTATTGATTCTTATTGTGTTTTCTCTCTGTTTCGCATTTTCTATAAAATGCATTCCTTACATGTTAGTTTTGCTCTGACTTGTATGTAAATTTGCACACACAACTCATTGACCCAATGCTAACTTTCGGACGGGACTTAGCACCTCGACCAAAAGGCCATCTTTTGCGTCTCCGTTCCCTGGACGGATAGATAAGGCGAAGGGTTCCAAAGGGTGGCCGGAACACAGCCACGATAGAGAAGTCGTAAGGTCTCTACATTTTCCCACTTAGAAGCACCCCGGTGGAGGCTGGCTTAGTTCCTCTCTCCCCCCTCGGGCCTATATCCCAGGTGCCCCGAAACCAGTGGCTCACCATCCAATCCGAGGGCGAGTTTTCCTGAGCGCATTTTTCCCCTGCCGTGCTGCAGCCGCAACGCTCGCTGACGGTTCGAACCCTGGAAAAAACCTAACCGGAGAAGGGTGAAATGAAATGATTAATGCAACGAAATGCAGCGACAGGAAATTCTAATGTGGACCGCAGACGTAATTTTCGTAGACAATTACAAACAGTTATCTAAAGATTAGAGTATGCATTTGATTATTGCTTTACTCATCGGCTCACAAAAAATAATTTATATAGAAAAGAAAAGGAAAGTTAACACAAACAACTTCATGAAAGCAAACCTTGTATATCTGCGAGTAATAACATCTTCAATGAAATACTTTAATTTATTTTCGGTTTACTTAAGTATCAGAAAATATTGTTAGTATACTTTTTCCGCTAATTAAAAGCATTTAACTCTTTTTTTCAGCTAGAGCATTGAGCTTTAACAGTCATTTCCGTCTTTATTCTTATCAAGTGTGCCAATTTTCAAGTAAAAAGATGCAAAATTGAAAAGTTAGAAAGTTCAGCCCGAGTGCCATAACTGACGCGATATATGCAAATATAGTGGAGGTGCATCGATGAAGAATTGTGGGATGTGGGAAGCCAATTAGCCATTTGAAAACATTGTAACATGTGCTAATGTTTCAACATTAATAGTTAGTAATTGTGGCCCTAGCAAATCTAATACATAGAAAAGATGAACTTCAGTCTTATGGGCTGATATTTCAAGTATATTTCGAATATTAAATGCCAAAACTGCGGGTTAAAATTTGATCCCGCCAGAGAATGTAGTTTAAAGGCGATATGTCTCTGTGAAATGGCTAACTGTCGATGTTCGGAATGTGGCATTAGTGTACCGAATGTATAAAACAAAACAAGAACACACGTGTTCTATATGGGAAAGACATGTTATTTAAAATTGGATGTAAAGTATTACGATATGGGTTTTAGATTCATATACAAACTCGACAGGGCTTTCTAAACGAATGAACACATCGCCAGGTTCAGAGATGTATGTGCTAGGGCATAACAATGCTACTGACCTAGGCATTAGCTACCCGCCACACAGTAAACCATAGGGCAACATAACACATAAATCCAATAAAATCACTACATATGTTTTACATTTTCCTACTGAGGAAGGAATAACGATGGTGAGATATGCAGGACTCCTTAATTTACGTATATCCACTACTGGTATATAAACTATCGTTTACTTCGTAGTTACTCGTTGCATAAATGCTGGTTTTGGACAAATAGTGAATTAAAACATTTTAATCATTTGTTATATTCTTATTTCATTCCTGGAATTATGCCTACTGTAATTAACACATATAATTTCTCAACAATTATAATAGATTAATAATCCTAACATGTTTTTACTTTCTCTACTATGTATAGTACGTAGGGAGAGTATTGTATTGTTCATGTGCGTATGTATGTCCGTGTGTACCTGTGGAAAGTATAATCAAAAACAAATAATCGGTTAAAAACCTAAGCTGCTGTTGAAATTTAATTTCTTTCAAGGATTTGATACGAAGATTTAGAAGAAAATTCTTACACCTAAACTACCCTTTACATGGACAATTGTTTCCAAAAATTTTAATTTCTTATAAAATGCTTCTAACCATTTTGATTAAAATGCCATGTGATTAAGATATTTTTATAGCAAATGAAATACATATTTTAAATTTCTGACTATAGCCTATGTAGTACTATTTACTCTTGATGACTTAGTACTTGTATAACCGGTAAATCGTAAGAGATAGACCAAATCTTACTATACAAAAATGTAGGTCTCCTCAAAACATACAGTTTCTTAGGTCTTTTGTGAAATGAAGTATTTTGGAAATATTCCTAATTATTTCTAACAATTTTGCAATATTTATAGACGTTCTCAAAAGGGAAGCTGGTTGAATGGAACAAACCACTGTCGGTGAGGAAAGTTTTCAAAATAAGGTTTCTTGTATAAACTACTTGGACTATTATTCTGCAATTCTCGCCATTGGTATTCTAACTTACCCTATCTTTATTTTTTGACGTAAGTAGTAATTTTTCTATTTAAACATGCTATGTTTGCTTATAAGATGTATACTTTCTAGGGTTAAAAGTACGAGCCCCTGACTAACAATCAATGCTGTCAAAATCGCACAACAAGAGCACTTGCTATTTCCAAAATATTTGCGGTGCAAGTTTTAGTGATTCACCCTGTACAGTGAATTATATTGCGTTCACTAGAAAGTGTAAAGAGAGAAAACAGAACCATGCACTTAGAGAAATGGACGTGTTGTTTCTTACCAAAAGTTGAGAAGGAGAGAATCTAGCACAAATAAAATATGAAGTTTCACAACGTTTGTTCATTTATCATTGCAATTGTCTTCTGGATTAAAGAGTGTAGTACAAACACCCCTTCAATTCTATGCTCTAGTTGGCGATATAATATTTCTTTGCTTGTACTGCGGCCCTGTGGAGGCTCAAAAGTACCCGTAAGGCAATGTAGTGGAAATTTGGCCCCTAAAACAGAAAAATTTGAATTTATTTGTTATCCACATTTTTATAATCATAATTAAATATAATTAAATGCACATCTTTAATTTAAAAACGAGAGCTAATTGGAATTTTTTATTCTCGTTTTCGTTATCAGTGTGGTTATCACTGGCAGTTCTTCGTAGATACTTCAAAATTAAGTCCTAAAGCTGTATTACTACATAACGGTAATCAGTCATCAATTTCTATTTGTTACTCCATTCACATGAAGGAATCATATGTCAGCTCGAAACTTCTTGATTCAATCCATTAACACCGCATACATGGACAATATTTGCAATATTAACCGGACTCCATCTAAGCTATACTAAACTTAATTTTGTTTCTTTTTTTTTTTTTTTTTATTATTTTTATTTTAATTAACGTCCTCCAACATTGTGTCATATCGAATGAAATGGGTGAAATGATGCTCAAATAGCCCGAGGTCCATGGAGCTTTAAGTTACCCGACATTCATCTTCTCAGGGTAGGGAAAACCTTGGAAAAAAAACCTTACCCGGATAACTTACCCTAAGCGAGATTCGAACTCGCAACCTCTTGAACGTGAGGCAGACACGCTAACCATCACGCTGTTGTTACATATGTGAATGGGACAGTAGAGATAGGGCTTCTCATTTCATAAAAATCTGATGTGTTGCACTCACATGACTTTCTCTACTCTTGTACTGACCATTCTTACAAACTTTTATTCCTCTATCTTATTTGTGTTAGTTGAGATAAAAATTTGCAGAAATTATCTTGTTGCTCGTTTTTTTTTTCACGTACAACGGGAATATCGGGATAGAGTAGGCTTGGAGCTATAGTAAAATCTTTTAAAGCTTTCAAATTCCGTTCTCTTTGCACAGTTAAAGATAAAAAAAGGATAGCGATGTTCCATTTGACAACAGTATGTTCTTCAAAACTTATGCAAATAGCAAGGAGTATCCCGAAGTGGCTCACTGTGAAAAAAATTGTAAAGTAAGACTTTGTCCCTCTCTTTCGGTTTACAGGTTATCTAAAAGTCATCCAGAGTAAACAGGACTACATAGGCTGTAGCCAGAAAATTCGAAATATACATTTCATGTCATCACAATATCTCAAACATTTGGCATTTTAATCAAAATCGTTAGCCATTAAAAAAAATCAATTTTCGAAACGTTTTCCATCTAAAGGGCAGCTCAGGGTGGAGGAATTTTCTTCACATCCTGTCACATCCTGAAAGGCTAACTTTGGTTTTTAATGTACTTTTGTTTTTTGAGTTTACTGTCCAGAGACTGATACACAGACCGACACACACGGACCTTTTTCTAAAAATGCTTTTTTTGGATTCAGGGGGCCTCAAAGCATATTTCCGGTGAAATATCGACATCCAATTCTTGGGCGGAATACAATAATTGCTCTATTTAGTAGTAAAGGCATGGAAACTGGAAAAACGAATGTAAAATACGAACCTCTGGTGGAATCTGAGAACATTTAAATTCCTGCACTACATATAGAACTTGGCCTTATCAGAAAATTTGCTAAAATGTTGGACCAAAATGGAGTGGCATTCATTAGCAGTTACAAATGTTCCTAGAATTAATGATGCCAATTTAAAGAAAATTCTTTTTGTTGAGATATTTTAACACCTTTTAAATGATACTGAGAAAGAGGCATGGATTTCTTTCACAGAAGTCCATAACACACTTTTGGGGAAATAAACGAACTGGAAACTGAGGAGCTTGTTACAAATTTGCTGTCACATTATTGCCAAATGGGATGCAACATGTTCCTTAAATTACACTTTTTACCCCCCCCCCCCCCCCCATCTCAATTGTTTTCCTGAAAGTCGTGGGGAAGTAAGCGATGAACATCACGAACATTTTTCACCAGCAAATATCATTAATGGAGAAAGCTTATCAAGGAAAGTGTTGTGCAAGAATGCTAGCTGACTACTCATCAGGGATGCTCCTCAACTCGACTGCAAAGGAGAAGTAAAGAGAAAGCATATTTAGTGAAGCTAAGCGATTATGAACATGTTTTACAAGACATTAGACAGATTTTCACAGAAAAAATTACTCTTGTATTTCTCCTTAATACTTTTCTCAAACCAGCACCAATCCAGCGTTTTTATTGTCATATTCGTGTTCAGCACAGTGTAATCCTTTACAAAAGTGACGTTTCATTCATGTCGCAAACAAAGTCCAGATTTGCTGTCCAACGTTACAGATGTGATGAATCTGCCTTGAGCCGCACCAACTGTAAATATTTTTAAAATGTTCCAAATTTGACAAATATCTGCTTAATTGATGTGATTACTTTTCCTTTTACGAACTATTCATTACTTTCTGATACCACATTAATAGGAATTGTAAACTGCTGTGACTTTATCCCTTCGTTTCAGTCTACATACAATAGCCTCAGCAGTTGGCTCATTGTGGAATTTCCTCTATAAATGTGCTACCTCTACCTCCATTTCTGTTGTCAAAAAGGAAGCAGCTATTTATACTCCAAAACCCACATTTCGGAGGTCCTGGTGTCGTTTTCAGTGGACAAGCTGGGTAGGTTAATCATATCCCTTGAATTTCTGTCCCCCAATTTCACTTCACTTTACCCTTCATCCTGGTTGGCTGTTTCAGGGTTCCAAGCATTAGTGGGAATCTCGGCTTGCATGGCAGGGAATTTGCTCTCTGTAATTCTTCTTCCTTCAAATTGCAGGATGTCTTGAGCCCAAAGTCTCCCTGAAGATACCTAAGCTTGCGGGGAGTAGCCGGTTGTTCGAGCCATCACCGGGGAGTTTAAATCAAACCCCTCTTACCTCACCTCTCCCTCCGGAGAGAGGGGGCCATCAGGAGCATATGTACACAAAATTTCATAGATCAAGATGGTAACTTCCCCCTCTGAACCTTCTCAAAGAGTCCTATTTGCCCAAGGTCCCCGAGGGGGACCTTGTAACCCCTACCGGGCGCGTCCCCCGGGTGGCGGATGGGGGAGCCCAGCAGAAATGTTGGATTGGTCCGAATAGCTATGGTAATAAGGACCCGTGGACCAACAAGGAGCCCGGTTCCTGGGGGCTTAAATACTGGGACACCCTAACTCCAGGGGATATAAATATGGAGGTCCCATGCCCGGGGTAACTGGGTGAAGACCTCAACGGCGACATTCATGGCGGCGGAAGAGGCAGCCCTTCATTTGGGGTGATACATATGATAGACGTGACTGTTAGTCTATGAGCTGGCAGCCCCAGCAACAGTCTTACTCTGCTTCACGTTGGTACCGTGTCCACAGGGCAATTAACTCTACTCAATCTTTTCAAGGCAATAGAAACGGCCGGATAAATATTGTGACGACCCCAGCTCAGAAAAAGGACAAAAGATTTGGAATATCGGAGGAACTGAAACTAGCTATTTGGAATGTAAGAGGTATATGCCACAAAGAAGACGAATTACAGAAAGAACTTAAACAAACAGATGTTTATATAGCAATCATCCCAGAAACGAAAAAGAAATTAAAAGGATCTGTAGAGTTGGAAGATTATATAATGTTATACAGTGGAGTCTCACAAACCAAGAGAGCATCGGCAGGAATTGCAATACTATTAAAGAAAAAATGGAAAACAAAAATATAGAGTTACGAATTTATTAATGAACGCATAATGAAACTGAGATAGAAAACACCCAGAGGGTCAATGACAATAATAGGATGCTATGCTCCAGAGGAAGGGAAATTAGAAGATACAAATAAATTCTATGATCAGCTACAAACTACATTGGACAAATCAAATAAAAATGATTATACAATCATAGCAGGAGATTTAAATTCTAGAATAGGGAATATTCCAATTTCAAACATAATAGCAACAAATGGAGAACCTACAATCAATACCAATGGAAATATCTTAAGAAACTTTGTATCATATAACACATTGAAAATTACAAATACATTCTTCCGCCACAAAGACATACATAAATATACCTGGAGTGCTAGAGGTACACGTACAATCATAGATTATGTCATCGTAAATGAAAAAGTATCAAAATTAGTGGAAGATGCACGAGTATTTAGAGGATATGATGTAGGTACAGACGACTTCCTATTAATTTCAAGAATTTCAATACCATCTAGGTGGAAAAAAATTAAGACACATAAATGAACCAAAACTAACTTTTAAAGTTCACCTTCTTCAAGAAGAAAGTATATTACAACTATATCAGAAGCGTCTTGATCAATATGTTGATGAAAACCCAATAAATAATAATATAAATTTAGAATGGGAAGAAATTAAACTTATAACTATAAAGGCTGCATCAGAAGTATTGGGCAAGAGGACTAAAAGATATAAAAATAGAGGACTTAAAGTTTGGAATGAAGAAATTGCGAACATAATAAATGAAAAAAAGAGCATATCAACAGTTCCTAAATAATCAAACACCAGAGAACCGAACAGAATATAAGAGGTTAAATGCTATAGCCAACGTAAAATAAGGGAAATAAAGCGACAAAGTTGGGATAAATATGTCAACAACTTACAGCATGACCTCCATGGACGACAAGAAAAAGTATATAAAGTCATAAAGCAGTTAAATGAGAATGAAAAAGATAAACTGCAACATAACCCAATTAAGACTGAAGAATGGAACAAATATTATAAGAAATTATGGACTGATTCAGACGAAGATAAATTAGTAACAACATATGTTAATGAATATGTAGATTTAATAAGTATGGATGAACTAAAAGAAACTTTAAAAAATTTCAAAAACAAAAAAAGTCCAGGAACTGATGGTTTGAATATGGAACTATTTAAATATGCCTCGGTTAAATTCCAGACTAGACTTTTGAATTTCATCAATATATGTTGGAAAAATGGGCATTTACCAGAGGAATGTAATATTGCATTGATATGTCCGATTTTTAAAAAGGGAGATCGAACTGAATGTGATAATTATAGAGGAATCAATCTTTTGAACTCAGGTTACAAGATCTATGCAAAAATCATAACACAAAAAATTGCTCCAATCTCGGAAACTAAATTGCATGATTCACAAAATGGATTTAGAAAAGGGCGTTCCTGCAATGATTGTATCTTCACAATAACACAGATTATGGAGAAACGACGAGAATATAATCTACCCACTCTAATAGCTTTTATAGACTATGTAAAGCTTTTGATAAAGTAAAAAGAAATCTGCTATGGGAAATAATGATTAAAAATGAATTTCCTCAACATTTAGTAAGAACAGTACAAAGTATGTATATAAATACAAAATTTAAATTGGAGAAATCCATAGAAAAAGATAACCTAGTAGAGATTAATTTAGGACTAAGACAGGGGTGTCCATTGTCACCTACCCTATTTAATATATATATATTAATGACGCAGTTGTACGATGGCAAACTATGCTCAGAACACATTTTAAAATAAAGGGGAAAAATGTTGACACATTGCTGTTTGCTGATGACCAGATTTTAATTGCGGAGACGGAAGATAACTTACAAAGAGCCATAGGAACAAAACATTTAAGAGCAAAAATTTGCATAAATGATAAACCCATCCAACAACAAAGTGATTTTAATTATCTTGGCTATATTGTGTCATATACCAGCAATAGAGATATACAAAACAAAATAAACAAATTCCAAACAATATGTGGCAAAATAAAAAGAACTTTTAAAAATTGTAATCGTCAAACTTTAAAACTGTATAAAATAATGGCGATCCCAACCCTGCTTTATGGGTGTGAAAACTGGGTCTTGACTATCTCGCAACAGAAGAAAGTGGAGGCTGCTGAGATGAAATTTCTGAGACAGGTGGCAGGTTATAGTCTCATAGACAAGAAAAGAAACGAGGATATTAGAAGAGAATTGGAAATTCAGAGTCTAAATGAAACAATCATTGCATACAGGCAAAAATGGCAAGATCATGTGCAGAGAATGACCGAAGACCGTACACCACAAATAGTGCACAAGTATAAACCTGTAGGTAGAAGAAATGTTGGCAGGCCACGAATGAGATGGTCCGATCAATTTCCTTGAAGTCGGAACAAGCCACAAGGCTTATACCGTGATGATGATGATGATGATGATGATGATGATGATGATTATGGTGATAGCTTATCTGGAGCAGTTGTGCTTTTTCATTTTGTTGGCATTATTGAACAAAACAATACTCGAAAGTAGCTTACTCTATCTTATTTAGTATTTTAGTGGTATAGGAAAATATGTGTAACAGCATTTCAGAATTCTACAACTGCACTAACCAGCTTATTAATTTCCGTTTCAAATATCAATTAGCAAGGAGGGGAAAAAATCTAAAATTGGAATCTCAGTGGGAGTCAAGTTGAAAAGTCCACTGCTAGATGAATTTTCAAATTGCCTTTTAATGCCATAAAGAAGTGCGGGTTTCATCTGGATTAATTTCATTAGATGGCAGAAAGAGATGGTACACATAACGGTCATTTGCGGTTACGAACATCTTTTTTTTTTTTTTTTTGCTTGTGCAGGTGAATTTACTATAGCCGGAAACCCGACGGGAAAATATCCCATTTGGTAGCAGCGAAGCCGTGCCTGTTACAGTTACAGTTAATTACTGCGCTGGATTGAGTGCAAAAAACAAGTCATCGAGAAAACAGGAAATGGAAATGCTGCTGAAAAATATTAGAAATTCTCCCACGGAATGAATTCGGGATTGGTCTACTCGCACTAACGACGACTGAGATTCCCTAGTAATGCTCGCGCACGGTAAAGTTTTATATTATCAGATCCTGGAGTAAAGCTAATTTGAAAATGTTAAAACACGGAGCATGTTCCACTGTGAATGTTCTGTGCATATATTGAAATCTATATAATGCTCTCAAAACTGAGTACCCCAGTAACTGTTTTCCAAAAGGTGGGCGTAACTTCTTTTACAGGTGTGTCAGGGGTATGAATACACAGATTCCCCTTGTAGGCAGTTTCAAATAGGATGAATAGAAAGTACGACAAAAAATCTACTCTGAAAGATAAAAGAGGTTGGTGAACATTATTTAATACATTATCTGTACAGTCTGGTAACAGTAACGCTGAAGAAGCGAATGTACTGCTACCATGCATGCGTTCACACCTACGGCGAGCGAAAGTCCAAAGCAGGCAGCCCTAGAGAGCTGATTTCACCACGTGTCTGTATTTATCAGTTACTGCAAGTAACTGAGAGGAGAGGAGGGTAGTGTTCTTTCAAGCTTTCCGAGCAGTATTCACCACACCTGAGCAGGTTATTTTTATTATTTTTAAACATTCCTGACCTTCCTCTTTGCGCGCTTGTCAAACATATGTTCGCGAATTTATTTGAACAGACACGGTGGAATCCAGTTATTTAATATCATTTAGTAGCTAAATGACTCGTTTTAGAAAAAATGTGGGAAAGGCATGATTAATTCATGTTTAAATCTATAGCTACCTATGCTAATTGCAAAAGTAACCGATATGGGTATAATTGCACATTGGCAACAAAAAATTCGACCAATTTTATTTCTAATTTCTCTACTACGTGTAGTGAGTAGAGGAGGTATTGTATTTCACACAAACATTCGATGTCGAGATTTCACCGGAAATATATTTTGAGGCCTCTGAATCAAAAAAAAAAAAAAAAATCACTTTTAGAAAAAGGTCTCTCTGTCTGTGCTAAGACTACCAATAGGTACAATAAAGCTTAAGCAATAATTGGGGGATGGAGTGTTAGTTGGACTCAAATTATATTAAGAGCAATGATAGTTTGCATTCCTATTCATGTACCTACCCTTCACTCTTCTCGTAGAACGTATTTTCCACCGACCGCTATTTCCCTGACATGGTTGTGAAGCATTGGTGCTTTATTGAGTTAGGTGTTCTCTTTGCGGATTAAACTGTAATTTAATTACATTTAAAAGTTGTAATTTTTACTTAGTGATATTAGCTCAGGTATGAGCACACGTAAATATTCCTATACCGAGTCAGCGAATTCATTACATTAATTTAAACTTGTGATAGATCTCGGTGTTTGGAACACATTTTGTATCTTACGCTTTTGTCTCTGACCATTTCCTGCGGAGATGTTAGTTTTGTCGAAAACAAGGTGACAACACCGCAGATTGTGTAGTTGTCACATTCACTAGGTCAATACATAAACACCGCAGAGGTGCATCTTGAGAACATAAACAAATACCCTGCTTTGTCCTTGCATGTTTACTGTGCGAGTGCAGGTCAATCAGAAGCGTTAGGTCCCAAAACATTACTCCACCCTGCAAGCAACCGACCTGTTCACATCCAGAAACCAGTTCAGTTTCCTGACCAACCTCAACGTAACGTTGTCGAATTACTTCACGTCTTAAACAGTTGCTGGGAATACTACTTCAATTCTTTTAAGTGATTAATTGTTACGAAAGCCTGTGTGGTGTCCCATTGTTACTATCGAAGCTTTGTCAGAAATAAGTTACTCTACGTATCTTATAAGTAACAAATTATCTTCGTACATGCTTGTGGAATTACGCATCCAATTTGGAACAAAAACCATTTAATTTTTCGAAATCGGCTGAATCAAAGAACAAAATGTCATTCGACTTTTTGTTTGTAAGTCTTTTAGGAAGCATATATTAGAAGGAATGTAATAACTTACCTTCCACCCTGTATATTCCCAATTCCTTTATCTCCATGACTCACAGCCAGCGGCTCAGGTACCTATCAACATCGCTCCTCGTAGCAGATGAAGGTATTGGTACAGTATATCCTTCCAATGCTTATATTGATTTGGTTTGGTTTAAGGGCACTCAACTTCTAGGTCATCAGCGCCTTTAAAAGATTCATGGCAATAGCCAGATATAAATTTCACTCAAAAAATAAAAATACTAGCAACAAGAAAAGTATACAAAGGTAAAAAGCAGTGGCAACAGCCAGATATGAAACAAGGTGATAAATATGTTCAAAAGCAGAAACAGATAATTAAAATTTTAAATCCTCAAATTGATATTGCACTCCGCAAAAAAAATAAAAACTCCTATCAACTGCTGTTTTGTCGTCCGCTAGGACCTTTGCAAGTCTGGCAGGCAGCTGCAGAAAATCCCGAAGGTGTGCCAGAGAGCAACACTCCAGCAACACGTGGCGAACCGACAAAACGTTGTCACATAGCGGACATAGAGGCGTAGGGTCCCTTTTAAATAGGTAACCATGCGAAAAATTGCAGTGCCCTATTCTTAATCGAGCCAGATTAACCTCCTCGCGACGAGATGTGCGACAGGAAGTTACCCAGTTTATCGGAAGTTCTTTCACTTCTGCTTATATTGCAGCTAGCCTCTAAGAGGATAGGAAGCCTATGCTTTATAATTGTAAGATACGCATAACTGCTTTGAATTGAGCCGTTATGGCCGCCTTTTGGTCAGCATACTCCACCTTCCAATCTTCCGCGTGCCAAGACACGGCGTAAGGTCGTGAGCGGCGATCATGAGTTGGAGACGTCACACGTTCACCTGTGTGACGTTTAATTACTTCACCAGCGGTCGGCTGTAATTGGTGGCCTGTTGAATGCATTGCGTAGATCCTCCTGCCAGGCACGTTGGTGATGTGAGAGAGGAGCTAGTTATCAACCACGAGTGCAACGGGTGGAATTACAGAAAGTTAAATTTTAAAAAGGGGAGGTTTACAAAGAAATACAAATGAGCCACTCAAAGAAAGGGAAGGGTTATTTTACGATTTTAGCACTGTATGAAATCTTGTTTTGGGTGAGAAATGTAATGCTTATAGTTCACAGACTTCAAATCGGACTGAAGTCAAACAGTGATCTGGTGACAAGAAGAAATAGACTCCTAAACTTGGCAAAAACCTTTGGCAAGCTTACCGTGGTGTACCAATTAGCCGTAAGCTTGCTTTACTCTTACAAACAAATGGTTGCCACAAAGCCACCCTTTAGGAAAAATGAGGCCACCATTTTCCTGTGGACACTTTGGTGATACTTCAGTTTTGTCGATGGATTGTCATCACAAAAGATCCATACGGCTGATTGCCGCTTGGTCTCCGGATCGAACTAATAACTCCGGGTTTCATCATCTGTGGCGATATCAGAAATCCGGCTCCAGTCCCCTCTTTCGAATCTTATCAGCATTTTCTCACACCATTCAACACGGGCGTGTTTTTATTTTCTGCGAGGCACTTGTCGGGATGTGATCTTCCTCACACGAAGGAATACATAGAGGATTTTCAAAACTGCTGGCGATCCAAGCTGTAAAACTGCTTCAATTTCTCCCAATGCTGTTCGATTATTTTCATGCCGTTGCTGGATACTTGCCTCCCTCCTCATGTTTCAAAGATATTCGGCTCCTTTTAAATTACTGAAAGCACCGGAAAATTATGGCATAGAAAAGAGTAATGTCCTCAAAAGCCTATGAAATATGTTCAAGACTTTGACACTGGTTTAACCCACTTTTAAGTTTGTAGAATGTCGTTGATCGAAAATGCTCTCTTCCTAGCTCCATTGCGGAGATTGACTACGTGCACGCCACGGGTTGTTCATCCTTCCGCTGCTGGACTTCCTGGAGTAGGAGAGTAGCTACTTGATACCAGTTTACTGAAAAAGGATAGGACTATCCCGTCTTGCATCCAATTAGAGTGTATCAACTTCAGTGTTCTCACATCTCAAAACTTTCGTAGTGACGCACGTATCTATCTATATGTGTGTCAGTAAACGACAAAATTGTATGCAAATAAATCGTCGCAGAAATTAAAGACACTGGCTTCTTCAAATGAACAGCTATTCTATCGTAACAACCACATGGTTTTTATAGTGGAAATGTTGTGCATTTTTACCTTCTGTAGTAGATACTGCTAATAGGGTAAACCTATTCCACCCAAAAATTCGATATAGAGACTTATACATCTTTTAAAAGTCCTTTGATATATATATAAAAACATTTTTAAGAAAAGGTCTGTGTGTGTCTGTGTATGTGTGTCTCAGAAGAGCATAATTAAAAAGGCGAAGAGTTAAAATACCAAATTTGGTATTTAAGTTCAACATCTTCCAAAGATGTGACACGAGGAATTTCTAAAAAAATCCCCGGCCAAAGCATTCCAGCTTGCATGGTTATTTAAATATTAACTTTCATCATCATCCTTTCGGGTATTGGGTTTGTGGCCCGTTGCATATAGAGGAAATCCACTGAATGGTAATGTGATATTTGCTTTGAAATCTCAATATACATGCTAACAGTAAATGTGTAAATTCATTGTTCTATTAAAAAGAATTTACTCGATGTATTTTAAAAGCTATATGCATATTAGGGGAGTAAGGAATGTGTGAACAGCTTTTTAATAGTATCCCCTAATTATGACAGAAACATTTATTGCTTTCTGTACTTTCCAAAATTTTGAATTTTTCAAGTTACAATTTTACTGTTCAAAATTGGACTATGTTTGAAATGTATGCGGTCATTTTGTTTAATGTACTTTTGAGAGGCAGTAGCCATTTTGAAATAAACTAGTTGACAATTGAATCGTATGAAGATATTTAATATGACAAAATGTTGAAAAAGAAAAGAAGCTATATTTATTTTCTAAAAGCTTAGATTGCGCTTTATTTTAGTATGAAAAAATTAAGCTGTTTCAGTGTTCACTAATTTTGGTCAAGTTCCACAGATGCGTTACTTCAAGTATTTCTGACTTTTATTATTGAATACTTTTTAGTGTGAATCTCATTTTCGATGTCCCTATATTTTATTAAATACATTTACCCTCTTTGTTTCAGGTGAGTAACGATGTGATGTTTTTTTTTTTTTTTTTTTTTTTTTTTTTTTTTTTTTTTTTTTTTTTTTTTTGATAACACTACTATCAATGTGGACGTGGGACGTGTGCTGCTACAATTCTTAACGAGCCTTTCTGTAAGTAGTTGTGAAAAAAAACTGTTTACTTTTCTTGATGTAATTTCTCATATTTCCATATTTAGCGTAAGAAAATAGCCGTAGTTTTACGTTGCATCAATTAAACGAAAATAAGTAGCTATAAATAAAATATTGAAATAGGTATGTATGTGCTACCTGGATGGTTTATCATAAGCATGCCAAGCTGAATTACAAATCTTAAGTCCGCTTACGAAAACACTTACCAATTTTCAGTTCTTCCACTCTCGACCAGAAGCCAGCAGTCTTCCGCCGGTGTAAACTTCAGGAGTTTCCTCATGAAAAGCCTTGTTTAATTAGGCTAAATCACGAGCTATTGCCTCAGGCAGTGTGCGTTCCTAATCTTCTTGTTGAGCCGTAAATGTATCTTATTCCGTTTAGTGAACACAAAGCATCGGTGGTTTCTTAACAACACATATATTGACTGTCTTGTTTGCATTTTTATGGTTAAACTACGTCGTGCACTGGGAGCATTTCCATTATTAAGTCTGATTGTTCATCACCGTCAGCATCAATATTGTCAGATGCAACCTGGGAAAGAATGACCTAATGACCGTATTGTTAACACGTGCGTAACAGTAATGTGTTCTGAAAATATTGATGCCCCACTCAACATGCGCACCGTATTGCCTGCGAAAGCAGGGGTGTAATATACACAAACCATTGCTTATAAGAAACGCATTTGCTCTAGTGCTAATAACGGCTAGTCTACAAACCAATAATAAATATGAAACTCAAGGGTTAGACCCAACAATGCACCATAAAGCTCGCATTCAAGGTTGCCAAACGAACTTCAAAGACAAATACAATTATGGTCACGGTAGTACCAACCCAAGACAAAGTACGCCTTTGAAAGTAAATTTTATATTTTTCATTTTATAGTTCTAAAATTTTAACTACATGTGCAGAATAGCACCTCATTAGTAGAAACACAAATAAAAAACTTCCATAAAAATAGGATATTTGTTATGATTTTAAGTAAAGGAGAAATATAGGGAAAATTTTCACCTTGTTCGGTGATGCTTAGGGTTAATGAGGCTGTATCCTTAAAAAACGTTTAGAGCTAAATATTAATGGGCAGAGTTAGGTACATACTTAAAAAAGTTTAACGCATTTCTGCGAAAAATGTAGAAGATATAAGTGAGATACAACTGATATTTTATGTACACATTTATGTAAGCTAATAGAATAATTATTTACTGCTAATATTAATAATTTTATAAGGAAACGATGGGTGATTGAAACAATTTCCATATGTTAAACTCAACAGAGAATGTAAGAAGCATGTGTTCCAGTTTTGTCATAAAAGAGGGAGTCATTAACAAGGAAAGTCTAGCTAAGGTGATTAGATGTTCTGGTGAACTGTAAGAAAAAACTCCATTAGTCCTAGGTTTCGGTATCTAGAGTGAGTGAGTAGGGTTTAAGGGCCCGTCGATAGCTAGGTCATTAGGATCCGTGGGTATCTGTAACTCGCCACATTCAAAATTAAGAATTTCAAATACAGACGTACACTTACCAGTTCAGAAAATCAGCAAGGGGAAACAATTCGTAGAATTTAGCAAGTTACAGAGCTAAACAGTGTCTAGGATGCGAATAGAAGTTAAGATTTGACAAGCTATAATCTAGAGACTTTAGCAGTTAATAATGAAGTAGGTAGTTCTTTGTGGAAAGAACGAACATTTGTAAAATCCGTGTATTTTGTGTCTTACAGAAGTGTTTTAGTATTATCGATTATCGGCAGTCCGTAGTGACTAAAGACCGCGCTCGAGATATACATATTTAGCGGTCTCCATAAGCCAACTTTCCACCTAACCCGTGAAGCAGTCTTAACATTAACGAAAAGCTTTATTATGTAATATAATTCAATCGGAAGGAACAATATACGTGACCAATCGATAGCTAGAATAACAATGAAAGACAGAACGGAAAGGATGTTAAAGAAATATTTCAGAACATATCTTATGAAATAAATAAATTAAAATAGAGAATAACATAAAAACAGTAAATCAATATCTCAGGAAATCGGATAATTTTAAATTTCATAAATAAGAAAACGCGTGAATACCATTTGCCATAATATTTAGCAAATTGCGTGTGGATAAACCTCTCAAGACATGAACGCTGAACACATATAGCGTCATACAAAAACTAAATTATGATTTTCTCAAGAAGGGTGAGATATTAGTAGCATTAAAACAAAATTGTGTATCAGTAGCTGTACTTAATTATTGCAGATACCTAAAAATTTGTTTGTTATTGAAAGCTAAAAACCAGTCATGGGCACGAGAGGAGGTGTGGCAATTTAACTTGCCTTACCAACCTCACATTCTCATGCCGAGTGACAGGTTGTTTGGATACAACACGTGCAGTGGTGGGTTCGTTCCACTTGCGCGGTACTAATAATTAACTACTTTGTTTATATTAAACACACATTTTGCATACAATAATTATTACAATCACCTGCTGTGATTAGCCAAATTACATCATGTTGAAGTTTATAGCCTTCCTTTATATTATGTACGTAATATACTTACGCTGGCTTATGATTAACATACTAAATTGTTTCTCTTTCACAATAAATAAAGCAGTAAAGTTCCATTGCTATTTAGCCCAAAATATTTTAAAACTGTTTGATCAACACAATAAATTCTTTGGTTTTGAATATATTATGTTTTTGAAACGCGAAATACAATAGTTTATATTAAAATAAACCAACAAGAAACTAAACCACTAAAAAGTGGAATCATACTGTCCCTTTTATATGTTTAGAGATACGATTATTCAGAAAGTACCTTTCGAAATTGTAAATACCTTTAAGATCACCTAAATTTGCTTTATGCTTTTGATCAAAGTTGCGTTTGTTATTGTAACGCTTTATATTTGCATTATGTAACTTAAATTTTCTCTCCCCTCTTCATAAAACAACCATACTCGCCACTGAATGGAACGTGTCGAAACCTGAAGAACAAGTTAGGGGAGGGCTGGCAGGTGGAGTGAGGCAAGAACGTGCTTCACTGGAGTGGCACAGTCGGATCACCCATGCCTGCTATAAACACAAGGCTTTCACATAACACATACAATACTTTATAAATACCTGTTCGAGCAATTTCAGACCAGAAGTTGTTAATAAATTTCAATGTTCTTGGGAAAACAAACCCCACAATCTATTATTCAGGTAGAAGCACCCTGTCCTTTCCAATCACTAAGAAAGCAAATAGAACTAAAATACAAGCTCTGAAAAACAAGCTAAGCCAAAGGCCTACAGCAAAAGAGCAACCTATTGCATAAACATCTTTCGTAATTTAATCTACTTTAAAGGACACTTCAATGAGCGCCTTAGCAGATCACGAAATTCTTAATTCACTTGTCAATGACTCATGGCAACTGAGGCTTCGCATTGTTATAAGGGAAACAGTCATTTTATACCATAGATGTATTATTCGCCAGGAAGATACAATGTTTCACTACAGCTGAAACTTCATTCATCCGGACTAACTGGGACCGAAAGCAATCCGGAAAATCGAAAATCCGGATAATCTTGGTTATATGCGTAACAGACAACAGCAACAAAAATTAAATCCTTAAATTAGCAGACTGGCTGTTTATGCCTTCTAACAAAATTATGTACAGTGTTGTTTACCTACTTCACAATATTCCATTCAGTTATTTAATAGCCTTTCGTGTCAATCCCACACGATTTCAAATTTCTCCATAAGAAAGCCCAGTTTTATAGAGAGTGGATCCCAAATGTTTAAAATGTTCCACTTTCTTATGCCACCAAATATCGGCAACTTGCTTCAAATAGCTCATTTATTAGACTTCATTAAATTTAGTAGACAGTTTGACTCGTATTCTCGCTTCCACACACACGTATCCTGAGGAAAAAATCCCACAGTTTACCAGCGTAGCAGCCGATACCAGAAGTCATCGAAGACAGAGATATTGGAGATGACATCAAAAGGTGTCAGACGCTTGGAGACGATAACATACCTCAAATATATAGTAAATAAAACATTAGAAAATCAGTAATGCAGTTGGTATATACCCAAGAAGACATTAGTTTCAAATGAGAAAACAAAAACGTTGCTGCGAATCAAGAGGGAACATGTGTATCTACTTTGCGAGCGAAAGCATGTGTAAGGGAGAAGTAAAGCGGCTTGCTCTGGGTGCGGTACATGGGAGTTAAGACAAGCGAAGAACGATAGCTGCAGATTTCCTCCTTGTCGGACGCGGCTGTCAGTAACTGCTGCAGATTCCAACATCAACATCCGTTACTCTGTTATGTAAATGTGAGCGCGGCAACCAAATTTCCTCCTCGTAAACTATGACGTCATGAACAAGGTCTCAAGTTCACTCGCGCTAAAAAAGGAGAAATACGTAAGGCTCACACAGTTTTTGCTTTAAATTGACTAACCAATCGGATATCATTTTGCCACGGCAGAGATTCATCTACCAAGGTTTTATACCTTTGAGGTCCATTGGCGATTGTGAACCATCTCCAGAAGTACTTAGTGAATAATTGCAGTAGAGAGAAGTGTTGCATAATCTTCTCCTTCATCTTGTTCTTCTCCACCTGATGGCGTGGGCAGACTGCTCGTCCGTTTCATAATAATTGCTCTTTCCACCTCTTTTTGGGTCCACCAACAACCCTTTCCTTTTGGTTGATACTGGAATGTAATCTTGGCGGTCTTGTTTCGAACATTCTTTGTATATATTTTTTACTTGTTCTTGTACGGATGTTAAGTAGGAAAATTATTGTATTCTACCCAACATTTTTATGTCGAGATTTCACCGGAGACACGTTTTGAGGCTGCCCTGAATCCAGAAACAAAAAGAGCATTTTTAGAAAATGGTCCGTGTGGTGTACTAAAACAAAGTCGTTAAACCAAGCCAGGGATTTAAATTTAATATTTTTAAGGACGTGACACGAAGATTATGAAGAAAATTCCTTCGCCGTAAACATTTTGATTTCCTCAAAAACCGCTCTAACAATTGTGATGAAAACTTCACGCTTACGATATTTTTCTAGCAAATGAAATGTATATTTTGAATTTTGTACACATAAGCTATATAATCCTGTTTGTTCTTGATGACTGTATGAGATAGACCGTATTTTACTATACAAAAATGCAGATCTCATTAAAACATACAAGTTATGTGCAAAATACTTTTTTTGTGGCGTAAACCATTTCGGAAATATTCCTTGCTACCTGTGTGACTTTTGCAATGATCGCCATTGCTTTGTAGAAGTTTAACCTTGGCTCTCTTGTTTTATTTCTCAACATTCTATGCACTGTTTCATATATTTTCATTTTCATTCACACTCAGTAGTTCAGCTTCTGAAATAGCGTTAATTTCTCTCCTGAAATTCTATTTTAATTTTGTGCAAGACGCCTTAGAGATTTTTGTCCTAACGGTTCTAAGCTTTCGTTCCGTAAGTGCACGCCGTTTTACCTTGCTTTTGCTACCATGAATAATTGTTCCCGTCTCCCTGAATTTGTTTACAAGCAAACAACGGTGTGTACTCGGAACACGCACGCCAGGAAATATACTAGTTTCAAATTGTCTTACAACTTACCTACAAGATGATGCAGGGACATACGTATCGTAAATAAACACTTGTACTGTATACTGCAATCGACTAATTTTGAAAGCACTTCAAGCAACACTAAACGCTTCCAATATTATTCACTTGTGAACTGCACTAGAACAGCTCAGAACACCTATCTAACAAAGCAAGACTGACACACCTATGATGATTAGCACGCTCGCGCAGGGAAATGCAGAAAAGGTCACATGGGCCGCGCTTCTGCCGGCCAAGTTTTGTAGTAAACGTACTGTAGTATTGTTTTTGGTGGTTCATGTCGCTTTTAGACTAGCTAAAGATGATATCGTTGAAGTTAAAGGTTGCTTACTCGAAGAGGAAGATCCTTACGTAGAGTAAAGCACAGTTCCATTATATGCATAGGTCGTATCTGCGTATAGGTCGGAAGAAGGATTCTAATATAGGTACACATACTTTAGAGATATTTTACGCACAATTTTATTCCCAACATTAATGACAAAACTGAAGATTCTTAAGGCTATTTTATACCAACACTCCATGGATGCTCGTGTCGCTTTCTGTGTACACAAATGTTACTGAATACACTTGCTACAAGGAATACAGTTCTAATTTTAAACAACCACAAGCTTCGTGAGGTTTTCCATAGCCAAAAGGTGAATTCTTATTGAAATCTTGGGAACTACGGAAGTAATAAAATCAAATTGAGCAGTGCAGGGGAAACCTCTTAAGGCTGTTTACCAATACAAACAGGTGGTACAAAAGAAACGCTGAGTTATCCATCTGGCTAAACAAATACTTTAAAATATTGCTATTAGACATGCAATGTTAATGGTACATTCGGTGTATAAATGTTTATCTGCACGAGGTTTAGAAAATGGAGAGAAAACAAGGAAAATGCTGGTTGATTTCCAAACACGGAAGCGAAAATACAGAGCTTAAGGGGAGCCTAATAGGGAACATTGCTAAGAAATTACGTTATTTTTGAGCAGTCTTCTTAACTAGACTTTCCTATCTGTGAATCTGTGCGTTACAAGATATCCCTGATGTCCTGGGCCTTCTGTTCACAACCAGTTCCACTTTCATATCAGTTATTATTCACTTTTCACATGTGGTCCGCGAACATTTCCACTAAACATTTGGGGAAAGGTAGATAGGTCGAGGTGGTTCAACTCCTTGGCCTCCGTAATCTCCAGATTTATGATTAATTCCACTCTACTTTTCCTTTTGAAGCTACATGTGCAGCCGTGTTTATGAGATTCCTGTGGAATCTAGCTCTCCTGAGGCGTGTGTATGATAACATGGTCGATATGCTTTGTGCAATAAACATCGGGGGTCGCCACTCTTGTAGTGCACACTAAGCAACAGCTCGCGGTCTCTAGTGAAGTGGCAGATGTGAAAAACCTGCGACCTTCAAACTTATTTTGCATCGAAACGATACATTTCCTGACATGGGTTCCTAACAAAAAACTTATGTATTCAGCACTGATGTGGCGTGGTGTGTAGAATTGCGTATGCACTTTGAACTCATGTTGGCATAGGTGTCTACAATCATTAGCGGATTTTGTTCAAACTCATATCGGACAAAATACATATAAGGAATAGTGAGCATTCAAATTTTCATTGTAATATCTTCAACACCTAGGTATTGTTGTGGCAGCGTACATTAAATCCTCCACACGATCAAGATTTCAGAACTTTGATAATTTTAAATATTATTCTGTTATAGATAAGTATTCTCAAAGGAATGTGAATAGAACATTTTATAATGCTTTGGCTTATTAAATGACAATTATGAACTTTGAGTAAGTAATTTTGTCACAATTTTTATAGTTTTTATAGAACTTTATAATTCACCAACTGTAAATATTAAAGTTACAGAAGAATCTTGCCCACTGTTTTTTCTGCACCCCAGTTTGTTGATTACTAACATTCGGAGCAGTAGCTTTCCAGGAAATGCAGCGTTCTCTCTACAATACTGTTTTCCTTGTAGTGAACCACGAGGAAGCACTTGAGCACTGTGCATACCCTGCCTTCGGTTTCCTAGAGTATTTTTCTCTTACATGCTCACACATTACTGTTGTTTGTTGTACTCTGATACGTATAAAAGAAGTTAAAAAGTGAAATAACCTTCACTGCCAAACATAATAGCCAAAAACTTAGTTTAAACCTAATTAACATTAACAAACGGGATGCACTTTCATGCGTTGCATCCAGTGCAAGGGCACATCGTTGGACGTGACTGGCACGGGGCAAGCACAAGTACCAGTCATTCTGTTTCAAGGTTGCGTGATACGTTAACAATACTAACTCATAGCAGATTGTTGTTCGAAACCTACTCGTCAACAAACATTACACAATTTGATGGTATATAGACAGTAGAAAAAGTTAGCTAGGGTATGCAACACATCATCCACATCCATTGGCGCTACGCCCCTGGTATTTAGTCAACTCTACAACTCCTTGCAGTTTCTAATGAAAATTATCAACTACTTTGTACAGAAAGAACAAAATATTATAAACATACAGAACTTGTTTCAGGATTTGTTTCCGTGATTTTAAAATGTCAGGCGTGAAGTTGTGTGGTTGAATACGAAAGCAACACCACACCTGGAACATTCGCTACTTATTTCATTGCGTGCAAGTAGCTCCTTGGCGTTAACTAGCAGTGGAAATAGAAATGAGTCACAACACTTGGTGTTGTACTGTACTCTCGGAAACGAATATCTGATGGATAATACTTTTGTATTGTCGAGTTACTTAATTCAGTTATATATTATTTTACAAAGATTATTCATTATAGAGGAGACTAAAAATTCTAACCTGCGAATGTTACATGATAAATTAATGACCAATTACCTCAAACCATTTGTTATCAGAGATATATTGTAACAGGAAATACATGTATGCTTTTTAGTTCATTAATACAGTTTTATAGAATAGGTTTGTTTATTAAGTTAATCAGTAATTATATTAAAATATATTTAAGTATGTTATCAACTCCAAAGTGGATACATGACGAACCATAAGAGGTCGTTTTCACGATCGTAAAATTTAATTTTGGTACATTTAACTGTTTTTGAGAACGGGTTATTTAAATCCGATAATATAATTAGGTGTATTTGCTAATAAACCGATGGCTTGAAGTCACGAAAGCCCCATAACCAAGACAAAGGTTATAAAATGGCGTAGAAAGGAAATACGTGTTAAATACATAAACAAATAAATTAAGCAATGTGCTTTCATTGTAACTTAAACTACAATTGTTTAATTTACCTTTACCAACCTTTTGCTGATCATAGGAATACAACAGGAATGTAACACAGTTTTATTGTCATAATGTGTGTGTCATAATAATGTAAACCACGCACACAAATACAGGTTGGAGAGGAAGTCACTGCATTAATTCACACTAGTGGTAGACCTCGGTATTTGGAGCTCTTTTGTGTCTTACGTTTTTGTCGCTATTTCCTGTGGAGATATTTTACTTTTGTCAAAAGAAAGCTGGCAATACTGCAAATTTTATGGGTGGAACTTTCAGTGGATTAGTAAATAAGCAAACACACTTCCCTACTGCTGCCACGCGTGTCGTGAACGTAAACAGCCTACCGTTTCCTTTCATGTTTACTGTGCGAGTGTAGGCCAATCACAAGCGTTAGCTCCGAAAACATTACACGACCCAGCAAACGACAGACTGTTTACATCCTCAAACCGATTCAATTGTCTTATCAACCTCAACGCAATGTCGTTCACGTCTGGAAGAGCTGCTTGGAGTATTTTTTCAATTCTTTAAGTATTTATTTCGTAACCGTGTGTGATGTCTCGTAATTACTATCGAAGCTATATCAGAAATATATTACTGTGCGCATCTTACAAGTAACAAACTGTTATCTTCACACATTCTTGTTGAATTACGCGGCCAGTTTGGAATAAAAGCTATTTATTTTTTTCGAAATCGGCTGATCAAAAAACAAAATTCCATTCTAGTTTTTTGTTTGTAATGTTTCTATGAAGCATATATTAGAAGGAGAGTAATGGCTTCCCTTCCATCCTGTATATTAATCTCTAGATTCTAAACAAGGTTAGACACTTATAACAAAAATCCTAATTTATTTAATCATAAAGATCCTTATTGTTACTAATATATTAATAAATCGTAAATCGCCATATTCAAACGTTTATAATATATTTCTCTAGTCTTACATGATATTGATGTTTCCATTTGGTTTCAATTAGGGATTTTGAGTACCAATATAACACAAGGTTTGCCCTCCTGCATACATGTAGGACACATGTGTGTGTCTGTGTGTGTGTGTGTGCGTGCGCGTGCGTGCGTGCGTGCGTGCGTGTGTGTGAGTGAGAGAGATTGTCTAAATATGTTACTGGAACGTTTACAGAAACAGCAAAGACATCTACCTTCCTTCTTTTCCCCATGCTGTGTCATCAAGCCGCCAACTCTGGAATAGGACACGCCTCGAAAGACCCCAGAAAACGATACAACCTTATCTTTGTACGTTCGACGAGTCTGAAATTATAAGACCCAAATGAGGCAGTAGGAAGAACGTTTGTGTCCAGTAAAGCACATAATTCCATCTAAGGCTACATTTATTGCAACATAAGACGTAGCGGCTACGTTAACGTTATTTAGAGTGCAATTTGCTGTGCTCTGAGAAACCAAAGTGGTTTACCAGAAATTGAGCACCGTAACGTTTGGGTTGACATACCACATTTTAGGAAGATTAAAGACTCCTGACTCTCCCTAGAGGGTTTTCTTCGTCTTGCCACAAGCCTACCTAGAGCTGAAATAGAATTACTCTCTTTCTCTCTCCCTCTCTTTCATATCTGCTATTATTGTAGGATTGCTTGCCGATTTCTTATATAGATTACTAGGTTTGGTGCCAGCCGTACTTACTGCAGAGAATTTTTATGGAACACAGTCAAGTTGGCATCACTGCTCTAGATCGATGCGACAGAATAGGGGATGGGAAAACACGAGGGTAACTGGGTTCAGTTGACTAAGGGGAAGAGAAAAGGCTTGTGCTACGTCATGGAGATGGCACATTGTTTCCTCGTCTGGGAAATATGATATCCACAGAAACACAATCGACATGTTAAAACAATGATCGACATTCTCTGACGTTCCAGGTTTACCAATATAAAAGAACATAAAAAGGGTGTGTCAGTGGTTTGCATGTAGGCCACTTTTACTTGAAGAAAATAGCTTTAGTGGGTTCTTGGTTTTAACGTTCTTTTGAATATACACTAAGGTTAACACTCTACGCAGTTTTTACTTTCTCTACTGGTAAGTAGGGGAAGTATTCCACCCAAAAATTCCATGTCGAGATTTCACCGGAAATATATGTTTTGAGACACCCTGAATTCAAAAAAAAGGCATTTTTAGAAAAAGATCCGTGTGTTTGTCTGTCAGTCTGTCTATGTGTCAGCCAGTCTGAAGACAGCATAACTCAAAAACGAAAAGTCGGTTAAAAACCAAAGTTGGTATTTAAGTTTAATATCTTTCAAGGATGCGACACTAAGATTTTGAAGAAAATAGCCCCACCCTAAACTACCCTTTACGTGGAACATTTTTCGAAAATTTTGATTTTCTTGAAAATGGCTCCAACGATTTTGATTAAAATATCACTATGTAAGGATTTGAAATTCTGTTCCTTTTACATGATTGTCACGGAAAGCAGCGATTTAGCTTGAAACAAATATAGGGAATATTTGAAAATGAATACAGACAACAAAGAACATCTCAAATTACGAATGTCACAAAAATTATATCCAGCATAAGTTGTGTACTTTGAGGTGTACAATTTTGTGTAATAAGATTTTATCTACTTCTTACGGTTAACGAATTGATCAAAAGTCATACAAAATGTACAAGGGTTTTACAAGCTATTACCGTAAGTACACGATATAATTTTATTATTTATGTAAATGTCTGGAACATGTGGCATTTTAATAAAAACTGTACAGACGATAAAAACAATAAGGAAGCCTTCACTATGTGTAGGGAAGTTTGAAAATCTTTGTTGCATCCTTGGAGGACACTAAACTTAAATACTCTGTGTTGCACTCGCATCACTTTCTCTGTTCTTGTACTAAACATTATTACAAACACTTATTCCTCTATCTTCGTGTTAGTTGAGATAAATATTTACAGAAATTATCTTATTGCTTATTTCCTTGTAGGTGCAAGGGGAATATGGGAATACATTAGCCTTTGAGCGATAGTCAAATCTTTTAAAGCTTTGAGATTACCTTCTCTTTGCACGACTAACATATAAAAACTGAATAACGATGTTGCACTTGATGAAAGTTTGTTTTCCGAAACTGATACAAATAACAAGGAATATCTCCGTAACGGTTCACTTTACAAAAAGTTTATTTCCACATAGATTGTGTTTTAGTGAGATCTACATTTTTTGTACAGTAAAATTTTATCTGTCTCTTATGGTTTACGAGTTACGCAAAAGTCATCCAGAGTAAACAGGCTACATAGGCAGGCTATAGCCAGAAAATTCAAAATATGCGTTTCATTTGTAATAAACATATTTTAAACATATGGCATTTTAATCAAAATCGTTGGAGCCATTTCAATAAAATAAAAAATTTCGAAACATTTTCCATGTAAATAAATGGTAGTTCAAGGTGGAGCACTTTTCTTCAAAATCTTCGTGTCGCGTCTTTGAAACTCATTAAGCTTAACACCTAACCGACTTTTCGTTTTTGAGTTATGCTGTCTACAGACTGACAGACAGACACATAGACACACGTCACACACTACACACGGGCCTTTTTCTGAAAATGCTTTTCTTTTATTCAGGGGGGCCCTAGAACATATATTTACTGTGAAATCTCGACATCGAATTTTTGAGTGGTATACAATGTTTCCTCTACTTACTATATGTAGTAGAGAAAGTAGAAAGAGGGAACAAAAAGAGAAAACATACACAGGTACTCCCTTTTCTATTAAAAAAAAAAAAAGAAAGCTTATTTATTCAGGGAACCTCAAAACGAATATTTCCGGGGAAACCTCGGTACCAAAACTTTCTCTATTAATCCGTAAGCAGTAAAAGAAGCATAAAAATACATTCAACATTTAAATGTATCCAAAATAAAAACCACACATACCATGCAATGTAAGCATTCTAAGAATTCAATTACAGTTTCTAATAAGCCCGCGAATAGTGTTGTATCTTTGTAAGAAATATGGACACACTAATAATATAATCAAATACGAAAATGTGACAATACAACACGTAACAATACAAAAATGTAACATTGTTCAACGAGTGTAAATAAAACTTACTTCACACCTAATGAATGTTCCCTGCGTCCTCCAAAAACAAACATAGAACTAATGTTTTGAAATGATTACCTACTTTGGGTGAATTGGCAGAACCACAATGTAACTGATAAAAATGGTTAGTAACAAATTAATATGCTTCAGTTGGAGGGGAGGGGGTGGAATTGGAGGTCAGTTGCGAACTGTCTCATTTCTCACAGCCAACCTAATATAGTGCGACAAAAATAACAAAATTCAATCATTTTTTTCACCTTTTCTTCTAAAATTGAAACAAAAAACACAGTTCTATTATATCGTTAGAACGATATACGTTCTTTGTGACCTTCCTGTATAACAGCTGGCCCAGTAAAGCTGCTTCACAGAAGAACTCCGACGCGACGATTAGATGTCCCAAAAATGTCTGACGACTCACACTCACATTTGTGAGCTTTGAATCACCACTCGCATTTGCATTTGTTCCTGATACAGAAATGAACGTTCAGCAAACTTCCTATTTATATGTTCGAAAGACGATAATATACGGAACAGAAACTATCAAATAACTCACCTTGTTGGAACTATCAACTTATCTAAACCCGCTGCAGCATCACGTGGTACTGCTCTCTTAACGCGCTCAATCATTTGTTCCATGGCTGTACCAACTGCAGAGCAAAGCTTTGTCGAAAAAAAATATGATATACCGAGTATAGGATACATGCTTTCTTTACCAGAAGTGCTACACAAATCAGATTACAAAAAGACAGATGTACCGTTTTTACTTTCTCTACTGGTAAGTAGGGGAAGTATTGTATTCCTCCCAAAAATTCTATGTCGAGATTTTACCGGAAATATATATTTTGAGACCCCCTGAGTCCAAAAAAGCATTTTTAGAAAACGGTCCGTGCGCGTGCGCGCGCGTGTGTGTGTGTAATTCTGTGGACAGCATAACTCAAAAACGAAAAGTCGCTAAAAAGCAAAGTTGGTATTCAAGTGTAATGTCTTTCTGGGATGCGACACGAAGATTTTGAAGAAAATAGGCCCACCCTAAACTACCCTTTACACGGAAACTTTTTCGAAAATTTTTATTTTCTTGTAAATGGCTCTAACGATTTTGATTCAAATATTATGTGTTTGAGATATTTTTATGACAAATGAAATGTATATTTTGAATTTTATAGCTATAGCCTATGCAGTCCTGTTTACTCTGGAGGACTTTTGAATAATTCGTAAACCGTAAGAGACAGAAGATCTTAATGTACAAAAAATGTAGATGCTCCTAAAACGCACAGTTTATATCTGAATAAATTTTTTTAGAGTGAACCATTTCAGAGATATTCCTTGTTAGTGTCTCAGTTTCGGAAAACTTAAAACTTTGGTGAAATGGAACATCGTTGTTCACTTTTCTATTTTATATGTTAAGCGTGCAAAGAGAACGGGATCTGAAAACTTTAAGATTTGACTATCACTCAAAGCCCACTGTATTCCCATATTCCCGTTGCACCTAAGAGGAAATAAGCAATAAGATAATTTGTACAAATGCTTATCTCAACTAACACGAAGAAGATATAGGAATAAGAGTTTGTAAGAATGGTTAGTACAAGAGTAGAGAAAGGCATGTGAGTGCAACACATCATATTTTTGTAAAAATATCATCGTCGTCATCATCATCATCATCATGAGCATCATCTAGTTAGGCCATATAGCTTGTTACGACGTTTAAAACGGAATTTCCTTTCCATCCCTTTTTGAGACACTCCAGAGATCTCCTACCGTAGAGTTGTTAGCCTTAGGGATTCTACAGAAGTGAGTATGAAATGGAGAAAAGCTCCATGCCAAGTTTTTTATTATACTTCATTTCGTGTATGATTCCATCTCGTATATCCTGCTGAAGTTCTCATAAAAGGCATATCATTTGCTGTTATTCTGCTCTCATATATCCGATTTGATATCCTTGCCGGTGTTTTATATGGACATAATCTCGTATTTCTCTGCACCCGTGAGGTTTTCATTACTTTGTTGATTATTTCCATAGATTTGGAATATCTTACAATTTTATTTGTTATCTTGAAATGTTAGATTATAATGTATAAACTTAGGCTTTCACGGCCGGTGTCCTGACTATTAGGTATGTTTATTTATTTCGGGCTCGTAGGCCGTGGTATAGACGGCATTGTAGATACCAACGTTTCACCAAGTACTGCGCTTGGCATCTTCAGGGTAAGACGATCCGTTGTCTGCACTGGTCAGAGTTCGAATGGTGAAGCACAAGAAAGGAATGTCCGGCCCGCCAACCGTTACGAGCCAATTACCACCGTATTTGTAGTGGACAAAGCGGCGTCTGGGCGAGTTTTCTCCGGGTTCTCCTGTTTACCCTGCGAATCATTCCACCATTACACCAATTAAGACCTGCTTCCAGGTCTTCACTCTGTCCGTTCCATCGGTTTCTATGCTCCCCTAGACACTGACTTATGAGTCCTAGGGGGTGTAAGTCCTACATAAGGGGAGGGTAATCAGGTAAAGAAAAGATATTTAGGTTACGAACAGAGGATTATAAACAACTTTCAGTTGGTGCTATTAATACAAATCGCCTGCTAATGCTAATATATCTATTTTTAAATGTTTGTTGATTTGGAAATTGCTATGGTCTTTTTGTCTCTATTCTTGAATACTTTTATGCATACACATATTATAAACAGAAGGTGCACAACAATCGAACCTCATCCGTATTACTAATTTGTAGGCAATTTAAATTCTTTTTTGTTGCATTTTTACCCTTGTTACCCTTACCTGCTTTGGGGCCAGTGGACTTTAACCTTTCACACACACACGCGCACACACACGCACACACGCACACACGCACACACTCACACACTCACACACACACACCACACACACCACACACACCACACACCACGCACAACACGCACACCACGCACAACACGCACACCACGCACAACACGCACAACACGCGCACACCACGCACACAGCACGCGCACACCACGCGCACACCACGCACACAGCACGCACACACCACACACACACCACACCACACCACACACACACACACACACACACACACACACATTTTCATTTTCATGCATACTTACAGACTGGGGAAAGCAGGTTATTATCTTGACGAGAAAAATTCTCAGATCCCATTCCGAAATCGAACCCGGACCCTTCGCATAGAAGTCAGGTACTTTACCGACTAAGTTATTGATTTTAACTGAAATTACATCTGCTTTATAAGTTTTATGTATGGTGTTCATAAATTATGTTGTTGCTGAAAAAAGTTCTAACAATATAAATTAAGCAATTAGTGTTTTGCCTACAATGGTATAATACACATACAGTTGAAGATTAAACTCCAGTATATAAGAATATATAAAAAAAAACTAAAACTGTCATATTTTGGCAATTTTGAACACAAACATGTATCAGAATGGGTGATTTCTAATTGGTGAATATTTTTTGTCAGAATTCGTGGAATTTGACACATCTGTGTGAAACAAAATCGTGACAAATACAAGTGTGGCTTGTAATAAGAGAAAACTAGTGGCGAGTGATGGTGTGTGGCAGGCAGACGAAGTGGCGAGGGCAAACAGAACACATACAAACCCCTGAACTCAATTAGAACCCTACGGTTTACTCAACCAGACAAACTAACCAAAGTTCAAATAGTGCGATGGCCGCCCGCTCGCTGTGCGACAAAGAAGGTGAAATCAATCAAAGTAACGTAAATGAATTTCGGTTAAATCAGCGAACTGTGGCGCTCTCTTCCGTCCTCTCGCACACAGAGGAAGTAACGGAGGATCGTAAAATTAGCACCAGAGCACGCATCTCTCTACAAAAGTGAAATGTGACCGCAAATTAGTTTCTGTGTCATTTTCTACCTACACAAAAGTTGTTGAAACTTCCGGTTGAGAGTCTGCAGTGTTATGGACACAATGTTTATTTAAATGCTTCTGTTAAATTTCATGCTTTTGTCCCACGGTTTATTGAAACTAAAAACAGCATGCAAAATGGAACATTGCGCTTCATACCGCAGGTTTACCAACATACACACAAGGAAAATCTAATGATATTTTATATTATAGTAGTATAATGCTTTATTTTATTTATTTAGTTTCAATGTTTACACATCTTTCTGTGCCTAAAGAATTTTCTTTCTCCATCCATTCCATTTCTTCCAGGTCTTCCTCACCTTCTTCTTCCAGGTGGACTCTATACCAAAATGTATCTTCATTCTTCATTCTTCTAATGTCCGTACCAACTCAACTGTTTATATCTTGCATAATCTAATACTGAGTTCTTATTATTCATTTTTTATCTTATAACATTTGTTCTTATTTTTTTCAACCTTGGAACTCTCGCTGACTTTCAATCTATTTGAATTGACATGACTTTTTATTATAAATGTTTCTTAAATTTCCATGTCTCAGCTCCATATATGACAATAGTCCTCACTATTATATACACGTATTTGCAATTTATTCTTCCTGTCTATTACACAGACGTTATTCAACATTGATGTTATAATTTTATCCTTACTGATTCTGCTCTTAATGTCATTTCCCTGTTAAATTCTTCACATACTCTAATAAAACGTTTCTTCCAGTATTAAATACTTAGTTTCTGTCCCACATCCAATATAAAACATTTTTACTTCCTCTATGCAATTACAAATATGTTTTGAGACCACCTGAATCAAAAAAAAAAATCCGTCTCCAATTGGTACTCCCATACCTGAACATACTAGAATAAAAAATAACACTAGGTAGATACTGTGAAAAATTTGACAAGCCCAATTCCTTTTTCTAAAATTCAATTTGGTTTAAAATTCAAGACAGGAACACAGTCCTCGTGTTTTCCGTCGGTAACACTACACAGTTCTTCCTGACCTTACAGCTATCGGCTGTCCTGTCCAATCATAACCTTGACATTTACTCCAATGCCTTTCTCTGTCACACAAGCAACTGGCTTCAACGATCACACTCACTAAAACTGTTTCACACAACAAACTCCGAAGGGACGACTGAATGTCCAGAAGTGTCTCCAGCAATTCACACAAAAACTTCTCTTAATGCTGATTCTACACACACACTTAAGGGTACACCGAAGGGGAGAATGTGATTTTCTGAGATATTGAAGTCGGATACATAAATTTTTGCACAGGCATACCATGAACTAAAGTAATGTGTGTACTAAATTTTATTCTTATGTCTAATTACGTTCTTGACATATCAATTTGTAAAAATTTCATTGGGTACAATAAAAATCTATCTCCATCAAGAGATGTTGAACAAGAGTTAATTTTTACTTTCTCTACTACGTATAGTAAGTAGAGGAAGTATTGTATTCCACACAAAAATTCGATGTTCAGATTTCATCGGAAACATGTTTTAAAGCCCCTTAAATACAAAAAGAAAGCATTTTTAGAAAAATGTCCGTGTGTGTTTGTGTTTGTCTGCCAATGTGTGTGTCAGTGTGTCTGTAGGCAGCATAACTCAAAAACGGAAAGCTTTCTCGCTCCGAACGTCTAAACATGGTTTTAAACCGAAATAGCTCCAATGAAGAAAAAAAAAAAAAAAAAAAAAAAAAAAAAAAAAAAAAAAAAAAAAATCTGGATTACTCGCTTGCTTTTATAGGCCACGTTAGTATTGAGATTATAACAATATGTCTAAACATATTGAAAAAAAAAGTTTAAAACAAAATGTTAAGATTCTTCGTTTATACAGTGGAAAATGTTGCTGGCTAATTCTCTTTCTGTAAGTCCACGCAAAAACTTCAATTAACGTGTTTAACTGTAACGTTATTGGACAATAGGAGTAATATTCGCATTCTGTAAATTTTAAGTAAAGTTGCTTTATTCCAAAATTAGCACCACAATGAACATCTGTAAACTGTATTTACATAAAAAGTTTAATCATAACATATAACTTTTTAAAAAACAATTGCTTCCGGCAACCATATTTAATCATTTCTAAGTAGAGAAAAAAGTAGTTTATCTGTAACTAGCTTAATTGTATGCATTGAATGTGGTCTATTACACATTAAACCCTCAACAATGTATGCTCTGCTTGATTCACCAAGATGTTTCACAAACAACGAATACAAAACATTTAAGACGTACTGTTTTAAGTTTTCCAATAACTAGATGTTATTAATTTGAGGCTCAGGTTTTCCGATGTTTTCCTCCCTCGTTTACTTACTCGAATAAACCCTACTGCAGTGTTTTCTGTTTGCATTACAGCCTATCGCATCACACTGTTTGGCTTTAAGTTCGGATTATTTTTGATTTACAACAATTCAAGCGAGAGGCTTTAGCCCGAGCTGGTGAAAGGGAAATATTGAGATATTGCGATTGTATTTGGTTGCATTCTAGCAGAGGGAAGAGTCTGAGCACTTCCTTCTATACAAATGTGTTCTCTTAGAAGAGATCTCAAGGAAAACAGATGCAATACACATTCTGGCATGCAGCCCTGTGTCTTCGTTAAATAATCCAGAGGGCTGAACTTCAAACTTGCTTACGCTTAACTGCCCGAGAAGGGCTTTTCTCTTTATACTGAAGTTACAAGGGGCAACACTAATTTGGAGGGAAGGTCGGAATCAAATGAGCATTGACTAATCTTGCTTCCTTCATCTTTTGTGTTTGTTTAGGATGATGTAAGAGGGGAGGATGAAAGGAGTGTGCAGGCATGTGAGAATTTGAATCTGCAGGGGTCATAATGTTAGTATTTTGGACCTATTTGTTTCTTCAATGTACAGGCATCCACAAGAATGCTTTAAAAATTAGTTCTGAATCAGTTTTCAACATTTTTATAGAAAAGAACAAGTTTTATTGCAATTTCTCAGATAACCTAACCAGTCATGTCCGGTAGGCTATAACATAGATATTTATGGGTTGATTGAAACAAAAAACCTAAAGAGGCTCTTAAAGTGGATGTATTTTTGGTATTATTGGGCCACATTGTCGTTCGCTTGCCCCCATACATATGTGATCTCAGTCCCATAGAACTAGCTTGGGCCAAGGTAAAATGAATAATAATTAAAGAAATGTAACAGGTGACTTATTCTTACAGGAATTACGCGATTTAACACCTCCCGACCGACACGGTTTTTGAAAAATATAGAAAAGGCAGAACATGATCAGTAAGAAAAAGACATTCACGTTTTATAAGCATAATGTACTGAATGAACTGAAAATAACATTTAAATTGTGCTATTTTGAGCGAGTTCTTTGCTGTAATCTAGCGTGAGTACGCATTCCAAGGTTGGTACCAATATCGTAAATGCGATTAGAAGCACAGATATCGCTGTGTACTTGGAAATGTTTACTGACTTACTGGGTGTCTGCATTCCTGCCAGGGACCATGAGGTGGTGAACGAACTGTATGTTATCTTATCTTACCTTATCCGTTTTATCACAACCTAGCTCTTAGAATCCTCTTTCTGACACCTGAAGTTTCTTGATTTTCTTTTACATTTGAGCCCGACAGCACATCGCAAAATGGAGGGAAAAAATGGTATTGACGTAACTTGTAAAATGTTAATTTTGTATCATACTACTTAGAAGGCTTTAGAACCTTATTAGTCTGACAAACTACTCCGAATCTATTTGATTTTTTCTTCTGTTGAGGTAGTAGTTTAAAGATTCAAAACATAATACCACCTTCAAGGCTTTCTTATAAGGTAGTTCTTTATTCTATTGGTTATTGTTTTTCAAAATCAATAATTTCTGTGTCCCCTAGTGATATTTAAACCCTAAAAAGTACATGAATATTTTCTAAACATTTGATATCTGATAAGCAACTTATAGTTCATGGTTAGTTAAATACTTTTTGCAATCCTTAAAAAGACCCTAAAAAGCAATAATGAATCAAAATTGCTTTACCATATTTTATTTAACATTAAGGAAAATGAATTAACTATGTGAACAAATGAAAAGCTACATCTAAATTATATGGGCAAAGCCTTCTTGTCCACTGTTTTGTTAATTAATTTCGCAATATATGCTTTACCTGAAGTAGCGCATGTCTTGGTTTCTAGGTTATTTGTTTATGTAGCCGAACTGGATCTTTCGACTTTTGATAGTTATTATGAAGCAGGAAAATTTTATAAAAACGAGCGACATTGTTGTTGAAGAAGCTGCGGATCTAGTATGTGCATCACTTTTACCACCGAAGTCGAAACAAAGATATGTTGAAGCTTACGATGCTTTCAGAAAGTGGTGCTTTGATAAAAACGTTAAGTTACATCAATGAGACAGTTTTATTGGCATATTTTGCTAAGGATACATCAATAACTTATTTTTAGGTTAATATGCTTTTGGGTGTGACGTCATTTCCTACTGGTACTGTAAATATTACAGCCCAGTTTTAGCCTTATTGCCATGGTAATCGGTAAATAAATTGCAAATTTAGCTTACACTACCAAATATGTGTTTGGAGTGATTAACTTAAGAATCAAATGTTGCAAACAATATTTGACATAGAGACTGACAGCTACAATTTATTTATTTGAACTTTTATCACTTTTTTATATTCATTAATGGTCACCACCGCCCAATTCGACGCACAGATCCCGAGATCGGTTTGCTTATGATTCACATTTGGTACATCCCTGAATTTAAATCGTGAACTTCATCTGTTGTGGCTCTCAGAACCGTGGTGGTAAACTGAAGCTGATGCAAATATATTGAGTAAATATTGTGACTTTTGGTGGGTGTAAAGTAAAGTAGACAGATGTAGTCGAGATAAAGAAAGACTTTTATTTCCGTAAACAGTAACTTTGTACACTCGTTGCAACAGCAAGAAAGTCTTTTCCGATTCTCCAACAGCACGGCTCCGAATTCGTAACACAAAGAACTGTCTCTTCTCCGTCGGCACGACTACTCAACGCTTCACATACGTCTGTCCTCTCCGTCGGCATGACTACTCCACGCTTCACATACGTCTGTCCTCTCCGTCGGCACGACTCCTCAACGCTTCACATACGTCTGTCCTCTCCGTCGGCATGACTACTCAACGCTTCACATACGTCTGTCCTCTCCGTCGGCACGACTACTCCACGCTTCACATACGTCTGTCCTCTCCGTCGGCACGACTCCTCAACGCTTCACATACATCTCACTGACTCTTCTGTCGCACTTTACCGCTATTTATATCTCCCAGGCACTATTCTGGAAAGTTCAGTTATTGCGGTGAAATACAAAGCAGGTGATTCTCTAAGTCTCTATCCTTTTCTCTCTTTCGGCAAGCGCCCCAACAATGTGGCCATTCTCTGTCTCTTTCCTTCGACTCCTTTGCGGTAGTGCCGACAATAATGCGATGGGTGACACTGCTGTTGTCGGCAATTAGATGCGGCGGGCGCGGTGACAATATTCTCCTTAGATCCTTTGGGGCCAGTGTCGTGAACCTTAGAAAAGATCTACTGTTTTCAGAGCAAATGTGCCTTTTGGTGTAGGGCCTCTATTGCGCCAAGCTTCGATCTCGAACTGCTCGAGACCGCTAAAGTCTCCAAAGCTTTGCTAGCCTGCACTACAGGCAAAGGGAAAAATCAGATGTGTACTACTCACATGAGTTTCTCTAATATTGTACAAACTGATCTTATAAACGCTTATCTTCATACTAATTATCTTGTTGCTAAGTAATAGTCAAATATTTTAAAGCCGGTCCGAATGTGATCGCTTTCAAATTCTGTCCTCCTTGTAAAGTCAGTTGAAAACCAAAGTTTGTAGTTCAGTTTAATATCTTTCAAGATTTTTAAGGAAATTCCTCCACCCTAAACTACCCTTTACATGGAAAATTTTTCGAAAATTTTGATTTTCTTGAAAATGGCTAACGATTTTGATTAAATTGCCATGTGTTTAAGATATTAATACGAAAAATGAAATGTATATTTTGAATTTTCTGGTTGTAGCTCACGTAGTCCTGGATAACTAGTAAACGGTAAGAGATAAATCATATCTTGGTAAACAAAAATTGTAGATCTTCGTAAAACACACAATTTATGTGCAAATAATTTTTTTAGAGTGAACCATTTTGGAAATATTCCTTTTTATCTGTACGAGTTTTGCAGTACTTAAAGTTTCGTCAAATGTTGGATAATTATTCATTTTTATACCTTAACCGTGCAAAGAGAACGGCATTTCAAAGCCCTCATTTAGCGACCAGCTTCAAAAGATTTGAATATCGCTCAAATCCTACTGTATTCCCATATTCCCCTTGTACTTACAAGGAAATAAACTCTTAAGGTAATTTCTGCAAATGTTTATCTGAACTAACACGAAGAAGATATTGGAATAAGAGTTTGTAAGAACGGTTAGTCTAAGAGTAGAGAAAGTGATATGAGTACAATATCAGATTTTTCAGTTATGCTGTTCAGTTACAGACACGCACACAGACCGACGCACAGTGGGGCTTTTTCTAAAACTGCTGTTTTGGATTCAGGGGGCTCATAACATATTTGCCTGAAATCTAGACATCAAATTTTAGTTGGGATGCAATACTTCCCCTGCTTATATGTAGTAGAGAAGGTAATAAGGTTTCGTAATAATCACTTAAGGAAGGTGTACGATAAAGTATACTATGGTAGAGAGAGAAGGCCGTGTGAATTAGACACATTAGGTAAGGATACCTTCAGTATAACGTATCGTTAACTATATGTTCCTATGCTAAACTAAATTCATAAAGTTAGGAGCAGGAGAAGTAAAATTCTGTTCTACTCTGCCTGAGAAAGGATTTCCAAATCTGTGTTACCTTTAAGTGCAAACGTTTAAATATTTAATGAGGAATAGATTTCCCCTCGCTGCGGCTTGGGTTCCCTGTTTCCCAAGCGGAGTTTCTTAGCTACAAGATTTAGTTAGCGCCTCCAGACAAGAGACGTGAGAAATACTTTCCTTTCACGAGAAATTCATTATTATAGTTAGAGGACTTAAAGCCTCGTTCCGTAGCCTTTACTGGGTAAGGGATTACCCCAGAGCTAGTTAAGGGGAGCTGCCTCCTTGGAGAACCCGTGTTTACACCCCTTCAGTACATTTGTTTCCTGCTGCAGAGTAAATTATTCCCGTACTCTCAGCAAAACCTCCAAACCATGCTGCGTAAATGGGAACGGCTGTATAGCAGCTCGCTCAGGATTAGCTTCCAAACGACAGTGATGATGCTTTCTATTTGCAAAGTAATCATGGCCTTGAACACATTCTTCACTTTGCAGATGACATGTGTTTATTAGCTCAAAGCAGGGTTGCCAGGTCTACTGATTTTGCAGGAGAGCTCCTGTTTGTTTTTGCAAATCTACTGCTCTGCTGCTAAAAACTGAACGCACTTCAAAATCTCCTGCTTTTTATGTATTTTCCATTTTTAAACATTATTTGGCTTGGCATTATATAATTCGCTGACCACCCACAGACTGACAGACTGACACTCACGGACCTTTTTCTAAAAATGCTTTTTCTTTATTCAAGAGACCTTGAAACAGATTTCCGGTGAAATCTCGACATCGAATTTTTGGGTTGAATACAATACCTCCTTTACTCACTATACATAGCAGAGAAAGTAAAAAAATAGAATAAGTAAAGCAAAAGGAGCATTGCACAAATAAGTGTTATGGCCGTCAAAAACATTCTCAGTAAAAACCAACTTTTGAATTTTGAATACAAACTTAAAAACAGTTTTATTGTGTAGGTCTGAAACTTGGAAGGTAACTCATGATATTAAGCATCAGCTACAAACATTGATAAATAAATGTTTCAAAATATGAAGGCCGGAAATGTATTATAAATGAAAAGTTTTTAAATATAAGACAATAAGGAAATAAATAAATCTAAATCAAATTGGATAGGGCATTTCCTTCGGCAAGGAAGTGAATGCATTTCAAAGAAGGCAGTGCATTGGAACCCCAGGGGGCCAAAGGAGAGGGATACCAGCAGAAACTTGGAAGAGATCAGTGGAAAAAAGAGTAGTATGAGAAAGGGTTGGAATGAAGTAAGGTGAAGTTTTGTACCAGCCCTTTGTTCCCTAGAGGAATAAAAGGAATAATGATATGTGATCGGGGTAAAGACATTCCTGTCATAAAGATGCCTATTTAAAATTTGTGTTTATTCGAATGATACCTATCTGTAATGTAATGTAAAAATATTCTTACTAATTCAGAGCAGTGAAGGACAGGTAGCACCGGTGTGACTGCGTTTACACCACTGAACATGTTCACGATGAAACTGAATTGGTTTTTTAATAAGTGAAATAGAAGATCAATGGCGCAACTTAAATGTTAAAAGACACCAAAATATTTCCAGCGCACTGGAGGATTCAGTACTACCAGTAGACTGTTAGAAAGATGCAATTTGACTTTGCAATTTCTTCTGCTCCACATTGCAAGGTGGAAATAGAAACCCTGTTTAGTAAGTTCAACGTTGTCAAGCTACTGTGACAGATGAATATGCTGTATTGCAGAAATGCAATTAGAATTTTACGAAATATCTGTTTTTCGTTCGGAATCTTACAAATCGTCAGGAGTACACACGGCCCAGTGAAGGTCCACTGCAACCTTCGTCAGTAGCTGTGGAAATGCTTGAGGAGTAGCTGGAAATTAGGCTATTTTTCATATAGTTATGGAACTGAAAAAAAATTAAATTGTTAAACATCATAGAAACACCTTTTAATTAATTATAATATTTAATTTTGATTTAGCCACTTTTTAGCCCCTTTTAATGTGCGAGTTAACGACTTTTATGTCACATTGTAGTTGGCAACACTGATATTTGTATCACTAGCGTGCACAAGCGTGATAGGGACGGTAGAAAATGCTTACGGAGTGCATTCCTCCAACTCGGGTACTTCTGGCCATACTAAATTGAGTCCGCCTAGTAGTTCCGCAGTACTATATTACAAATGTGTCGGAGAAGTTGCCGCACAACAAGGGGTTTTTGTTGTTTGTTTGAAAAGATTAAAAGATTAAACTGTAGTCTGCAGATGCGGTATAAGTGCTTCCTACCAAACCCTCTTCGAACTGTTTTATGGGATAGATATCGAAGGTCTATAGAAGCTGTAAGGCATCATGAATTTGGCAAGAGAGCGTGTTTTGATTCCCTTCCGCGGATGTGTGGATGAATGAACTTTGATAGCCTGACGTAAGAAAATTAAATTTTTTGATTATTTTACGCTTTTCGATGTCATAATGTCAGCTAGTAACTTTGTGTACGTTTTATAAATATTGTCATTATCATATTAGTAATCGTCGGATTCAACGCCGTGCTTCCTAGGCCTGGTGTATATAGTCGGTTTTTTATTACTGACATGACAACTGAGATGTTCACAGAAGTAAGTGAAACCAGCTCCAGGTCAGTAGGTTTACTGGCCTATAAAAAACTCCTACGGGACGAAATTCCGACACAATGGCAACGCTGATTATGATCCTGGCAATCGACAGTGTCGTTCAACAAAATAATTTTAACAATTTTGCCTTTGGAGAGTTTTAGAGAGGTTTTGGGACGTAGCACACGTTAGGTAGGGCAGTACAGTCTCACCTAACAAACAGATTACTGTAGCAGTGTGTCATCCTTTCTTTCCCTACCTCCTCGATAATCAACAAATATGAACTGCAAACGAATGCAGTAAAGTAACTCTCAACGGAACGTGGTTCGAAACCCGGACCGAAGCATGCTCATCAGCAATGAAGCTTACTCGCTAACGACGATGCTGAAGTTTGGGTTGGTTTAGATGTGAGTACACTAAACTCACTCACACGTATACACACGCGCAATAATCCTAGCTGAGCATAAATTACCACCCTCTAGCCGGGAATCGAATCTGGAACCCCTGGATTTGAAGGTTAACATGATAAACCATTACAGCCACTATGTGTATTATACGTTGAAGATTTCGTAACTTTGACATTAGGGTTAAGGTCAACCATGACGCCAGTATGATGGTAAGGATTTGTAGTACATGCGGGAGAAAAAACATCGCCTTTTCTCGGGTTTGAACCCGCGACCTCGGAAACCGGGCACTAGCATATTAACTCTAAAACACGGAGGGCAATATATACCTACAACAACTACTAGCTACCATTTGTATAAGCAAAATGAAGTTGATTAACATTCATGAAAGTTTCTGTTTTAGGACCATGAATCACCAAGATTGGAGCTTTAAATTAGGAAGGTACGTATGAGTCTTGTGCTAATTGCAGCGGTTTAAAGCATTCTGTCACTGACTTAAAGTAAGAGAGCCTCGTCTTTAATGCTCGTTAGCATAATATCCATGCGAGATTAATAGTAGGTGTGGAGTTCCTACCTACACGAGAAGGCCATTACTATTACAGCTAATTAGTGTTTAGCGTGTGTCCTGGTCAACCGTGGGGACCGACCGTGCCTCTTCACGTTAAATCAGATCATACAAACAAACAGTTTCCCGATTTCCGCCTCACCTGGCTAACCCTCTCCTCCTCCCCTAACAGAATAAATTTACATCGTTTTGCTGAAAACATTACTCACTTGTTGCGGGTTAGTGCTTTCTCACCCCAACCAACCAGCCTTCTCCATTCTGAAAACACAAGAAGAATTAAGAGTTATATCAACAGCACAGCTAAAATTAGCCCTTTGTGAAGTCCTAAGTTTTCTTTTCCTCTTATTCTTTATTTAGCTGGTAATTAAGTACAAACAAAATACAACACACTCGAAAGTGTTCTCATTTAAAAAATATAAAAAATATTGCTGCCGTTGCATGACGTTCTCTGCTTATTCTTTTATAACACTGCTTTACATAAAAAATGTATCAAATAAATGCATTTTCCGAAGTAGATTTTTTACGCTGAATTGAACGGTGAAATCCGTTTTTTACTCTCTCTACTACGTATAGTAAAGTAGAGGAAGTATTGTGTTCCACCCAAAAATTGGATGTCGAAATATATGTTTTGAGATCCCCTGAATCCAAAAGAAGCATTTTTAGAAAAAGGTCCGTGCGTCTGTGTGTTTGTCTGTGGACACCATAACTTAAAAAGGAAAAGTCGGTTAAAAACCAAGGTTGGTGTTTAAGTTTAATGTCTTTTAAGGATGCGACACGAAGATTTTGAAGAAAATTACTCCACCCTACAATGCCCTTTACATGGAACATTCTTAGAAAATGTTGATTTTCTTGATAGGTGCTGTAACGATTTTGACTGAAATTTAATATATTTGAGATATTTTTATGGCATATGAAATCTAGATCTTAAATTTTTGGCTATATCCCATGTAGTCGTATTTACCCTGGATTAGTTTGTATAACTGGTAAACCATAAGATATAGACCAAATCTTACTATACAAATATGTAGATCTTGCTAAACCAAACAATTTGTGTAAATAAATTTTTGTAGACTGAATAATTTCGGAGATATTCCTTCTTATTTGTGTCAGTCTTGGGTAACTTTTACTTCTGTAAAATGGAACATCCTTTTTCACTTTTTATCTGTTAACCGTGCAAAGAGAACGGAATTTGACAGCTTTAAAGCTTTTGACTATCGCTCATTCTGCTGTATTCCCATATTCTCCTTGCACCTACAAGAATATAAACAATAAGATAATTTCTGCAAATGTTTATCTTCAATAACACTAAGATTATAGGAATTGTTGTAGAAAAGTAGAGAGCCATGTGACCACAACACATCAGATCACGTGAGGTTTTCGACAAAATAAAGAATTTGTTTTATAAAATTGGGTATCATGAGTGAGTTTGTATCTGCCCTAAACAAAGACAGTGAGTGTCTAAGTACACGTGGTGTGTTATCACAGTGACCCTAAATAAGCTAAAAGCAGGTATTTTCTGGATCTGAGATTAGGAAATTTATTTGCAAACTAATTTTAAGGATTACATGATCCAAACAGAAAAGCAAGTGTGACATAGCTTCAAAGATGTAAAAAATGTCCTATGAAAACATGAGTTTTGTGTTATACTTCCTACATGCTCCCATCGACTATTTTACAAATTGTTGTCTTGAGTTTCACAGCGAAAAAGGGGACAAAATATTTTACCAAGATTTAAAAGACATTGAAAGAAGACACCATGGTGATTGTGCAGTTAATATAATGGCAGACTATTGTTGGACCTGAAAAAGGAAACCACTTCTTATACTAATGAAAGAATTCCTAAAAAAAGAAAATATAATATGAATTGTTCCTTATGATATATACATACATTGTGTTTACAATTTCATAGTTACATAATACACCAGGTTCTTAAGTATAACAGTTATCTTGTAGAGGGGTATAAAATATATGAACAATTAGGATTAACATTAACAATTTGTTCATTTAAAAAGAAAAACTCTGGAGGTAACAGAAGAAAGCTAATAACATATTTGGAATCAGCACCCAAAATTAGACGGAATTAACATTCAAAACTAAAATATCCATTTTTTCAGAATGCAGAGCCGTGTAAACTATTCTTGAAAAAGTATTCAATTTTGTTACCCATTTCGTTGGAGACCTTCGAAAAATGTAATAAGCTAAAGTGACAGTGAAATATTTTCAAAATGTTCACTGTGTGATGAGCTCTTTAAAATAGTTACACTTTTTATTTATTTTTTTTTTATTTTTAGTCGTCAAGGGTCCCTTAGCCTTCAGGTTACATTACACATACACATACATTTACTCCCTCACTCTTCCAGACTCTGAGGATAATCGAGAATAATTCTCGTTATAAGAAACTTCCCTCCACCAGCCGGAAATCAAACCCAAAACTTCCGATTTGAAATTAAGCATACTAACCTGCAGACTACTTGTGACGGTTTTAAATTCTATTCTCTTTGTGTGAATATGACTTGTATAGACTTTGTCTATCTCTTGAGATATACATAGACTGTTAAAAACCTAGAGCTCTTCAAGGATATTCCCTGAAAATTCAATACACATGTTTTATTTCTTATGAAAAAACGTGAAACTAATGGTACCTTAGTAAGAATCTTAGTCACTTTTGAGAATAAACAAAATCGTTAACTTTATCTCTATAAACGCTGTTTAAAATAGAATTTTCTTGAAAATCTTTGTGTTGCAATCCTTGGAGAATGTTTAACTTAAATATAACCTTTGTTAGTTAACGAACTCTTGGTTTCTGAGTAGTGCTTTTCATAGATACAGGGACATACCTAGAACACCTTTCCTAATATCACTTTTTTAATTCAGTTAATTGCATCTGTATTTAATGTGTATTTCTACTGATACTTCTGTATCGAATTTTTAGGTATTTCTACTTCCTCTACCCGCCGTAGATAAGCGGTAGAGAAAGCAAACAAAAATAGGAAATTTCGGAATATTCAATTATGTGTTCATTTGTCCGAGAATACCTAACTTAAAGCCAAACAGTTCTTTAGATATCACATTTCTATACCGGGTGGAAGGGAAGTCATTACATAAATTTAAACCAGTGGTAGATTTCGGTATTTGCAACACATTTTATCTCTTATCTTTTTGTCTCTGACCATTTCCTGCGGAGATGTTTTAGTTTTGCCAAAAACAATCTGGCAACACTGCAGACTGTGTGAGTGGGTGGGTAGCTTGAGAAACTAAACAGATACAGTGCCTTGTCCTTCTGTGCTTTCTGTGCGCGTGTACGCCAATCACAAGCGTTAGCTCCCAATACATTAGGCGACAGCGAAAGTGCCCGACCTGTTTGTATCCACAAACCAGATCAATTCCCTGACCAGCCTCAACGCAGCGCTGTCAACATGCTACACGTCTGAAAGAGCTTCTCGTAGTATTCCTTTACTTCTTGCAAGTGATTAATTATTTCGAAACCCTGTGTGATGTCCCATAATTACTACTGAAGCTATGTCAGAAATAAATTACTCTACGCATCTTACAAGTTGCGAACTGTTATCTTCGTACACTCTTGTGGAATTACGTACCCAATTTGGATAAAAAACTATTTATTTTTTCGAAATCGGCTGACCAAAGAACAAAATGCCATGACTTTTTTGTTTGCAGTGCTTCTATTAAGCATATATTATAAGGAATGTAATCACTTCCCTTCCACTCTGTATAGCTAAGACATCTTACAAAGAGTTCTCAAAGTTATTTTGAGATAGCATAACCCAATGAAGACTTAATACCACGTAAGAACTTTACGCCTAAGAAAGCATTATTGTTTACTGAGTAAAAATGTCTGTTGCAGAATTTAATGGGGTGCGGTTTATTTCCACTTTAGCTCTGTTGGTTACAGTACCGACATGGTAAACCGAAGATCCGTGGTTGAAATCCCAGCTCGGGCGTTGAATTTTTTATACTGATTCCTCATTCCACCTTGGCCTGCATACGGAATTTAATTTATTGTCATTTATTGACATAATGAAAACTATGAAGTACTTTTGAGATTAATTATAAGTCCCATTGGGGTGTGTTATCTCAAAATAAATTTGAGTCATTGTGGTTTACCGCGTAAAATGTGTCAGCTGGGGAATTTAATATTGTGCTGGCAAATTATCGTGGTAGCTGCGCTGGTTAGAGCAATGGCATGGTAAACCGAAGATCCGTGGTTGAAATCCTGGCTATGCCACTACATTTTTCAATGTCATTCTACCTTTTCAATGGATGCATTTGTTTCTGCAATGTTTCCTGGCAACAGAACAAAGTGAAACATTTGGACTAACCTAATAACCGAACCGAGTAGGTAATGTATTTAGTTTATAAATGCTTGTTTACTTGATAAATAAAGTATTATATGTACAGCTCACATGGCGTTCAGTAACTGGCCTTGCAGAAGCTTATTACTCTTTCTTTTTAATATAGAAAACCCTCATTACCCTCATTACACATTCCGTTATATATAATAGGAAAAAGAATAAGTTAAATAGATAGTCAAATGTTTTCAAAGACGGTCGCTATGTTATCGCTTTAAAATTTTGTTCTTTTGCATGACCAGGAGAGGAAGAAAACAGAACAACGACTCCTCATTTCAGGAAAACTCAAAGCAAGTTCAATCGCTACCTCTCCTATCGTGCCCATACCTGATTTAGCTTTTCCCGTTCTTGAGTGATACTACAGGAATTCTATAAATATCGTGTAAAGCTATTTTTTTTTTTTTTTTTTTTTTTTTTTTTTAAACAAAATCAGTGATGTGCTAATTGGAGTGTATTACAACGGAGTAAATTTAAGAGTGATAAAATCACAATAATGAGCATCTCATAGAAGCTATTCTTATTTTAAGAAGAAGGGCAGGAAGGAGGTAAGAGATGCAGCAGATTTGAACTCGAGAACAGACGAAGTACGGAGTTCCGTAACAAGTTAAATATATTTTGTAATACATGTTGTTATTTCTATGAATTGAGTACACAACAGAACAGAAAGAAAATTAAAGCAAAGGATCATTGTATTTCTACTCCAGATGATTTCAATAAAATTTTCTGAAATATCTTCCAAACGCTCGAAGCTAAATATTTAATAATTTTACCAATTTCAGAAGTCCTATCTCAAATTTATTTAAATTCATTGATATTTTACTTTATATCTAAATGTTTACTCAGACGACTTCTAATATTAATTCAAAACTACTTCCTTCCGAATATCTTCACAGTACACACCCAATAAGTATGTTTTGTATACCTAAAGCGGTATTCGTTCCTTCCCTAACTAGTGTTCTCCGTTTTTCTTCTCAAAAGAAGGGTACTTGCCCTAGCGGTGGTTGTGACGGCGTCCGCGCCTCCTTAAGCATGAGTTAAATGTGTCCAAGCACATAAAGTTGGACAGCACTAAATCTACCTCGTGGTTAGCCAAAATTACAGCACTTATAATAGTAATTGTTTAAAAAAATGTGATGTGTTGCACTCACATGACTTCCTCTACTCTTGTACTAACCATTCTTACAAACCCTTATTCCTATATCTTCTTCGTGTTAGTTAAGATACACATTTGTACAAATTATCTTATTGCTTATTTCCTTGTAGGTGCAAGGGGAATGATATAAATACAGTAGGCTTTGTGCGATAGTCAAATGTTTGAGATTCTGTTGTCTTTGCACACTTAACATATAAAAAAATTAACAACGATGATCCATTTCACGAAAGTTCTAAGTTTTCCGAAACTCACACACTTAACAAGGAATATCTCCGAAATGGTTCACCCTACAAGAAAATTTATTGAGACATAAATTATGTATTTTAGCAAGATCTACATTTTTTTCTAAAGTATAATTTGGTCTATCTCTAACGGTTTACTAGTTATGCAAAAGTCGTCCAGAGTAAATACAACTACAGGGGCTATAGCCAGAAAATTCACGATACACATTTCATTTGTCATAAAAATATCTCAAACATATATTTTAATCAAAATCATTAGCCATTTTCAAGAAAATCAAAATTTTCGAAAAATGTTCCATGTAAAGGTTAGTTTAGGGTGGGGCTATTTTCTTCAAAATCTTCGTGTCGCATGCTTGAAAGACATTAAACTTAAATACCAACTTTGGTTTTTAACCGACTTTTCGTTTTTGAGTTATATTGTCCATAGACTGAGACACACACACACGAACCTTTTTCTAAAAATGTTTTTTTTGGATTCAGGGGCCCTCATAACATATATTTCCGGTGAAAACTCGACATCGAATTTTTAGGTGGAATACAATACTTCCCCTACTTACCAGTAGAGAAAGTAAAAAAGGGTATTGTCTGGAACGTATACATGTAAATATACCTGCCTACACACACACACACACACACACACACACACACACACACACACACACACACACACACACACACACATGACTTTTTTGGCCATGGCTGTACAATACATAACTGTGAAAGGCACAAAAACAGGGGTAACAGCACACCTGTAATTATTTTCATATTTTTCAAATTTGAAGGACATATAATTTCGATAAAGTTAGTGCGAGGTAAATTCAATGTGTCAGAACGGTGGTCCCAATTAGTTTGGGAGATATATACCTTAACACTGTTACACAGAGCTTCTGTTTTTGAATAATCGGGTGGAGAAAACCTGAAATATTTAATTGCTGAAATGTAAATTTTGGAATTTTTATGTCTTTCCTTATAACAGAAAAACGGCTGCATCTGTTATTAATCAATGCAGCAATATTGTTATACTAATGGCTTATTATCCCAAAATACACACCATACACAAAATAAAGCGAGTTATATTCAAGAGTGCCTAATAGCTTTTCTGCAATAGAAAATGGACTTACAGAATGAGATAACATTTTTAAACAAATAATTATGAATTTATAAGTAAGGAGTTTGAGATCAGATGTTCAAATAGCAATAAAAACAAGGAAAGGTAAATGCTCCTCTCTCCATTCTGCTATGGTATTTTAGGTTCTACCATCCTCCTCCACCCTCCTTTTTGGTTCCCACTGGCTCAGTCAGATATCTTTGTATTCTATATTGGAAAGAAATACAGTGGCTTACTGAAGCAGATAGCTAATATCGTTAAGGGAGGCATGCGGTTTAAACTCCTGACAGGTTTTTCTTAGTCCTCATAAGAGAAAGGACGGGGAGTTGGGCCTGGTACCCTTACTTCTCAAACCTCCTTACTCAATTATTTCATTACATATATTACCGGTAACAGCGACTGTGGTGCCACTTGTGATAAGAACGAACGTTAAACACTACTAAAGGAAATGAACTGGGTTAACTCAGAGGCCACAGTTTCAAATATTCAAATGTTATTGCAGACTTATGTATTCTCAGGAATAGATTTTGCCATTTCATTTGCCTCCTCTTATTCAGGAAATCCAGTATGTAATCCAATGGTTCTTGGGCTGCCAATAAATGGAAGTCTGCCGGGCGTCGATTTGTAATTCTGTGAAGGGTATAAATGCCAACAACCGCCAAATTAAATGTGAAATACGAAGAGAATATATGTGATTGCCGTACGTTATCTTTTTTACAGATGTCTATAAGTATCTTCACAGACCGAGTATAAGTTCTGCCTTGTTAATTAGTCTGAAACTTGTAACTAATTTCAAGGGCCACTATATCCGTGAAATATAAGTCAGGGCGGCATGTACCATAAAACACAGAACACCTTAAGTGGCAAGTTTTACTTTACATTGTAAAGTCCCAATTCATACTAATTTATCCTCGCAAATTAATAGTAAATTATAGCACCGTTAGTGGCGATCTACAGCCACATTAGTTACAGATGCTTGTAAATTATCTAGACAATCTCTTTTATCATGTAAATTAAACATAAGTGGTGAATTTCTATATATAACAGTAAACTCAAAGCGGTGTGCCATTTTTACCTTTATATGTAGAGCGAGGATAAATATCCCATGGCTTACAATGTTCGCGCGCTCGCACTATACACGCTCCGTGGTGACTGGCAGACGGCGTAGCACAGGAGTTCAGAACATGTAAACAAAAGGGCAGGGCTGTGTAAGAAGCTCTAGTCCATTTACATCAGTTCATATCGTCATCTATTCGTTCCTCAAAAACATTGTAGTGAACAATAATACATTTTTAAATTGTTCAAAAGTAAAACTTGTCATCTAAACAATGTTTATACAACGAGAAACTTCTCAACGTCACATGATGTAACGGGAGCAAACGTAAGATATTTTGCATTGTGTTCGTCATACGTAGATGACATTTTGTCTAGCTGTTGTAAACCAATTTTTATATGAACCATTGTAGCGTAGCCAGGATCATTACATGATTTTACATGCTCTATTTTGCACATGTCTTAAAAAAACTCCGATTGAAGTGACAAGTGGTCTTGTTCTTTATTCTTTGATGCTGCAACAAGTGCTTTCTGTTTTTGGTATTACAATGTTGCTTCAACAATTTCCGTTTCTCCTTGGAATCTCTAATTTGTGAATAACATAACTTACAGTGTATCGTATCGCCATTCAATACGAAATTATTTCTTCCAAATTCTTCCAACAACTTATTTAATTTACCATCACCTAAAGCTGAATACATTATTCACCTCGTATGTAAACACGGATCGCACAGAAGATAACACTCCCTTATCTGTACGGTACAGCTGTCATACTGAACCACAGCACGCTGTTCACCCCTCAGTCCGAGGTAGCAGCGATGACGTCAAGCAAGCAATTCGCCGTGCAGTCAACCTGATTTCTTCTTCAGTGGATATATGTCCTCGCTCTATTTATATGCTAACTGACCGCCGATGAAAACTGTTTCGTATGTAGGGTAGTTGTAGCGCAATTCTCGTTGACACAAAATTTAATGGTGAATGGCTCAATTAAGCATCCAATTAGAGGCTTGCCACACCTTGCACTGTTGTTATATTTCACATCTTGTGAAATCACGCTATTAAGCCGGTGATATTTGTATTTGCGCCCACAAAATATATTTGCACAACAGGAAAGACATTAGTAGGTAATGGTCGGCTATCAGCCACCATTAAATTTTGTATCTGCCATCGTTCTGACAGAATGGCTGTAATTTCGTTCCATAAGTTACTAAAATATTAAAAAAAAGTTTACAAAGCCCTGGTACTTGAATACCAACCATTGGAAAGAACGCCTTGACTTTTAATTGAGAATGCCTTGGAGTAAAAAGAACAGCTGTTACGTCAAACAATAAAGTTGCTGAATACCTCGGAGTATAAAAGCTGAAGCTGGTTGCATTTTATTGGAAGAAATATATGTAGAGTTGCGGCGGATCTTATAAATGATATATTCCTGTAGATTCAGTCACATGTTCAGGCGACATTCGCAGCAGCTTCTGAGCTTATGTGTTTCGGACGTCAGATTTCAGTACGTCATCCAGAATATTTTGTGTATTTTGTTAAATATTCCGCAAGGATATTGTTGCTTCCAGTTTTTTCCCATATTTGGATTCGTTTATTCACTTTTGATAGATCCGATGACTTCCGGTAACTGAATCTGGAGTATGAAAATCTCTGGCGTTCACAAGAAGGCGTACCAGAACTGTATTTTATTATATCAGTATTTACAGTAATCTTGATCAAATAATCACTCCACAGTGTAATATTTATAGCTATAGGTTACGTTAGAAGAAACCTTCTTGACTTCCTTTTTGTCTAAAGACAAAAATATATGAAAATCGATCTCTAGAGGCTCTTGATTTTTCCATTAGGTTTTGAGGGCTTAGAGTGGAAACCGCTTCAAGGGTCAGGATGTAACAGTTCAGTAAACAGAAGAGAGTGAGAGAGGGGGAGTGGGTTTATAAAGTGACAATCGATCCTGTGTTATATTTGTTTTCGTCATTTATCAAAACTGCAGTTAGCGCAGAAGAATATAACAGAAAGCATATAACTCTTTACCTTTAGATAAGTTGTGAGAAGTATGAGAAGATCTGAAGATTAATAAATTAACTCAATAAAAACAACATGCTGAATCTAAAATCAAAATTGGAAAAGTTGTATTAGAATAAATTAAAGGAACAAAAGGCCTCCGTTAGGGTTTGAGCATATCACCCACATTGTTAAAGATACTTATTAATAAAGTATTCCCAAATTGGAACAAAAAAAGGTTCAGGTATGGGAATACCAATTGGACATGGATCAGCAGACACTATATATATGAAGAATATGATAAATGAGTGCTTAAAAATTAGAAAAAAAAATGTTTTATATGGGATATAGAACAGAAGCCGTAGATTTAATTTGGGAAGAACAGAAAGGTTTTACTAGAGGATGTGAAGAATTCAAGTATTTGGGGATAAAAATATATGAAGATAAGCAGAAAAGTGACATTAAGAACAGAATAAATACAACAGTGAAAACTTCTGTCATATATGAGGCTGAAACAGAAATTTAGGAAACTTAGAACCAAAACTTTGTTGATGGAAATGAATTGTCTAAGGTCAGCGAGATTTTCGGAATTGGAAGAAATAAAAACTGATGTTATTAGAGTAAAAGTGAATAATAATGATGATAAATATAATAGTAATAGTAATAATAATATTAGACTATGTAAGATATAAACGGCTGAGCTGGTAAGGACGTATTAGAAGAAGGTTATCCAGAAAGATTTTGGAATTGGCTGCTGCAAAAAGAAGAAAAGAAAGACCTGGAAACTTATGGATGCGAGAAATAACTGGGATGAGAGCAAGATGACTGGGAGAAATGGAATGGATGAGTGAAGAAAGGTTTTTTATGCACAGAAAGATGTGTAAACACAAACTCTGTATATAAATAAATTTTAAATTTATTGAAAGTAAATTAAACATGGAATGCAAATGGATTAATAACTTAGCAGCTTTTATTCGATCAACACATCTTAATTGGAAAGTTATTTCAATGAATATATTGAAGTGCCTATTTTCTTAGCTATATGTGGATTTAAAAGGTTGAGAAAGACTGCTAGCTCAAAGTGTAACTATAAAACCGCTGAAGTAATGTCATACAATCATTCTCAACATGTAAAGAAGTAAACTTGGAAGCAATTTGACTTGCACTTCACGTACAAGGTTGTTATTTTGAGGATATGATGGAATGTGTATCTGCGCAGCCGTTGCCTCGGGTAGCCAAAGGGACGCCGTGCCCCGGGTGGAGAGGGTTGGTTCCCTTCAAAGCGACGGCTGGCTCGTATCCCATTGCAGAGCCTCCTTAACGACAAGGAGCAAGGGGCTGGAGGAAGTGATGAAAGGGTTGGCTCAAGGTTTTGCCAAGACCCGACAGCCTGGAATTAGGTTCCGTTTTATACTGGAGTAGGATGCATTGCTGCAAATATGTGTATACCGCCCACTCCAGGCCTCCACGTTTTATTTATTAAATTTATTTCACGTCTGAAAGGACCTCGTAAGCCTAGGCAATACCTTGCTGCCTAAATTTCATTGCCAGCTTGAGCAATAAAAAATGTACGAGCACTATATTATGTTTTAATAAAGCTTACTACTAATATATCTGCAAGAGTGGTGGTTGTAAACCTTGCAATACTTGCACTAGAGACGGGAATAGGAGACAGAGAAGTAGAAAGAGGGGGAGAGAGAAAGAGGGGAGAGAGAAAATACAGGAATTTAATCCTGCGTTGGTCGCTAAAGACCTTGGAGACCCCAACGTTTATTTAAACCTTGCAACTTTCGACCGAACGCACCTATGTAACTACCTGACTAGGATATCTAATGTATCACCTTACTCGACTGTTTGATGGAGTGACAACATTTTTTGTTTATTGTCTTAGCTCCAAGAATGACTAATACAAAGTTACGTGTCGCAGAGGTCAACCAAACTCTGTGCACCTACTCTCATTACATATTACTGACATGTTTTTTTTCCTCGTCATTGTGCAATATTGCTTTACCATTGCAACTAATATGTTACTGCTCCTCACAAACAGGAGTATTATCTACAAAATTCCAAGGATTTGGAAGAAATGCATCATCTATCTTGTGATGATGCCTTACGCGTGTGTCATAATTCGTATGAATCAGATGATTCCAATTTAGAAGATAAACTGAAAATGAGATCGTTAAATGCAGAAACTGTTCATAAAGAAGAGGATGAAAACCTGTGTCATAACATACCACTAGATATTTTGTAAGTAACATCACATCTTATTCAAGTGTATTGTGATTATTATCATCATCATCATCATTATTATTGACAGTAGATTTCAAATTACAAGTTGTATGCCTGAACATAATTTATAATCTTCCCAAATTATAATGAATATTGTACTCATACTACGTTTTATCTTTGATAATCTAGTAAGATAATGCTAATAAAAACCGTCTGCACTTCAGCTGAAGGAAGCAAAAAATGGGAATGAAATAAACATACAATTAGAAATAATATGTAATAAGTATAAGCATATTAGCAAAAAAATAAAGCGTGGGACTGCGAGGCCCCGCGCGACTAACGGTATTCTAACAGGGCGTGCGCCTAACAGAGGTTTAAGGATATGGTTCTTACATTGTTTTTAAAAAAGGGTTTAGTTTTGCAATATCCAAATATACATGACTGATAAAACTAGCAGAATCCTCAGCTATGCTTGCATTATCCTGGGTTGGGCAACTGGTGTTCACTGAGCCCAGCTTGCTCTCGGCCTTGTACCGTATATTCAACAGTTTAAAAAATGAAGGACGGTCAAGGTATCCCACGAGTGGTTTATTGCATATGCATTAGAAGAAAACTTTAATTCGAAAGCAGAAGCTGTTTTACAACATAATGTAATACACTAATATGTTTAAAAGATATTTCTTTAGGAATGTTAATTGCAGTATAAATATGGGGACAATTTGTGGAAGGATTAAAATTTTTATGTTATTATGTAATATTGCATTATTAGGGACGCAATCTTTTCGTGGATCGCAATGACACGAAATTTGTTAGTGCGCAATAAAAAGATATCAGAATCAATTCTATTGCGTTTTTCAGCACAATTACCAAAGTTTACACTCGCGATTAAAAGCAAATGAGTGTTTATTTACGATTTACAACGAAATTAATCATTTATTGCGATATTTACTCGCGAAATAAACGTGTATTTACGATATTTACTTGCGAAATAAACGTTTATTTACGATATTTACTCGCGAAATAAACGTTTATTTACGATTTAACGTGAAATTAACATTTCACTGCGATGTTTCTGCAAAACCGAGTTAAAAGGTTTATTTCAAAACTAAAAGACCTGTTTTACGTTTTACAACATAGAATGCCAAATGTGAGGTCAAGGTCTAAAGTCCAAACTCTGTGTGGTTGGAAGATATGCAACTATGTTTACAATAAGCAGGAAATGTAGATGAGGACGAACGATAAGTTCACGCGTATTTTACAAAAGGCTGCGATAGACAGCTGGAGTGCGAGCTTAATGCCAAAAGTGGCGGGAGTTTGCTTCGTGTATTAATGCACTATAGAGCCATGGCGCGTTATTATTAGTTACATTATAACAGGTCCATTCTGAGAGCTAGGTGTACACGTGCGCTTGAAAGGGCCTCTGGTCCCCTAGGTCGCGGGTGCAAACCCGGCTGAGGGCGATGAATTTTTACGAGCATAAAAATGTTTAGCATGGCTTCCTTCGGAAGGGAAGGAAAGCGGTGGTTCCAGATCATTGATTTGCGGCTTTCAGTGTAAAATATTTTGTTAGATAAAAGAACCAATATTACAGCAGGCAAACTTGAAATCATACTTACTTGTTATTTCAATGAACTTGCTACATATAACATTTGAAATGTAAATTATAACACTAATATTTGATATTTTATTTCATCGCCTTTATCCTACTTTGAGCCTTCTTATTATACCGATATTCACAATTTTTAATTCACCATAAAATTGTGTCCTTATGCATTATGTCTACTGTAAAGTCTTACGTGTTTTTGGTTTCAAGGACAAAGTTAAAGCTATTCTTATAACACAGAACCGTTTAACTCAATAAATGTCGTTTATTTCAACCTCTTCCACAATAGGTATTAACGAATTTGGAAGTATGTCTAAAAAGAATTAAAATATGGCTTTTCTTCGAGGCAGGTTTATCTAACCTTCCCCCTCCACCACCTTATGATAGCCCCACGCTTCTAGCCCCGTATTGCAACTGTCAATCAGTGTCTTTGGTTAGTAACCATCCCTCACCAATTGCGAGACCCCGTAAGACGATAAGACACTGAGAGACGGTCGCACTTTACTAATTTCGTTTTGTGCACAGGTTACTCGCAAGTTAACTTAAGCCCTGGAATCTATAGCTACGAACGATCCGAGTCAACAAGGCCTGTGCTTTTCCAAAGTAACAACTGAGCATCGATGCCCATACTTCAGTGTTATCATCTGTGCATTTCACTGTATCGCTTTACTTCTGCAGTTGTTCACCTGCGTTATCATACCGCTTTACTTTCGTTTTATTCAACTCAAACAGTAATTTAAGCACTAATGTTTGAAACATCCAGCAGTATTTTTCAACAGACTTCTATTTATTTGCATCCAAAACATACGTCAGGTTTTTACTTTCTCTACTAGTTAGTAGAGGAAGCATTGTATTCCACCCAAAAATTTGATGTCGACGTTTCACCGGAAATACATACTTTAAGGCCCCCTGAATCAAAAAAAAAAAAAAAAAACAAAAAAAAACAAAAAAAACAAATTAGTAAAATATCTCTGTGTATGTGGACAGCATAACTCAAAAACGAAAAGTCTGTTAAAAACCAAAGTTGGTGTTTAAGTTTGTCTTTCATACCTGCGACACGAAGATTTTGAACTAAATTGCTCCACCCTAAACTACCCTTTACATGGAAAATTTTTCGAAGATTTTGATTAAAATGCCATATGTTTAAGATATCTTTGTGACAGATGAATTGTATATATTGAATTTTCTCGCTATAGCATATATAGTCCTGTTTACTCTGGATGACATTTGTATAACTCGTAAACCGTAAGAGATAGTCCAAATCTTACTATTTGCAAAATGTAGATCTTGCTAAAATACACAATCTATGTTCAAATTTTTTTGTAGAGTGAACCATTTCGGAGATATTCCTTGTTATTTGGTCAGTTTCGTAAAATTCGTCAAATGGAACATCGTTCATTTTTTATATGTTAGTTTATATGTTATGTTTTATATGTTAGAGATGGAAATAACAAAGCTTTAAAACATTTGACTATCGCTCAAAGCCTACTGTATTCCCATATTCCCCTTGCACCTGCAGGGAAATAACTTCATGTATCTATCAGGTACAAAATAATACATGTGCTGATGTCTGCCTTTATAGTGAATTCATGAATGTAGTGATGAAGTTGAAACTTCGGTGAAGCAAAACCTAATGTAGAATGGTTCTCTTGGGAAGGTACTGAACAGTTATCGAGGGAAAATTAAGCCACGTATCTCACAGATACACACACAACTAACGATATAAATGCCATATCTTACATGCTATTAATATAAAAATAGTTCATGCAGAGTTGGTGTAACGAAAACTTATCAATCCGCAGGATGCGCAGATCATTTTCATAAACATACTGTACTCCACCGTTACGCTTAAAGAAGGGTGACAGTATCCCATCACAGGGTTCAGTATCTAAAAATGTCTCGAGGTGTGCATATTGCAGTGAATGAGTAGACGGGTAGTAGACAGTGACACTGGCAGGTACAATGTGGAGAGTGGAAATCAAAGTGACGTTCAATAATTGAGTGAGCTACCACAATTTTATCCGAGTAGTACCGAAATTTCGCGCAGCTCTCATTGGCAAACTTTCATTGCGTCTCATCTAACAGGTGTTAATATATATTACCTATGAGTTACATTGTCATTACACTGTGAATGAAATGCTAATCATGTTATGCATTTAATTACATCAGTTATTTAGATCACTTAATCGCTGTACTTAAAAACTAATGTGCACCTTGTGCCTGCAGATATTGTTCCTACCTTAAACTTCACCCCCTCCCCCCGATTCATTCTGACAGTTAACGTACTCCCAATATGAAAAGTTATGCAACCCCTGCTCTAGATTGAGTCTGGAATAAGTGCTAAATATAAAAATTAAACAAACTCATTGGTTTTCTCTAGTTAGAAAATAACATTATAATTTACTACCCTTGCTTAGCAAAATTTTTCACCGGAATTGTAATGGTGAGCTATTTACATAATTACTACTCTCGACGTGTTTGATATCGAATACTAATTGTTAGGCCGGAAAGAAATTCCATAAACAATCCGCATGACATCATACAGCTGTGATGTTACGGTCAATTTACCTTATTCCTGCGTTTACACGCCGTTTAAATCCGTTACAAACATACATAACATGATTAAATTTATAGCAACGTCTAGATGATCAAACACACATTACAGGCATAACTGATAGCAAACGTAATATAATTATAAATTACACACGCTCTGTAGCTTCGTACTAATATAGTATACATATGCCCGACGTTCGGAGAGGATTTATTATTTATAATTAACGCTCCATCCATGGGCAAGTCCTCTCGCAAGACGAACTGACTAGTGTATCACGCAGTCACTAAATGATAGTTGTAAAGAACAGTACTTGTTTGTTGTTAAGTAGAGAAAGTCGTGGACAACATGGAAGGTTACTATCATGGACATAGATGGACTGCATAGTTTTGTGGAAGCAAGGAATCAAAAAAGGGTTGAAAAAAAAAAACATGTGCATATTGCATTCCATGGGACTTCACGATAACTTTAAATTAATGTGAAAATAAAATCCATGATAAGAATTGTAGGCATTCAAATTCCGTTCTCTTTGCACGGTTAACATGTAAAAAAATTCAATAACGATGTTCCATTTGACAAAAATATAAAGTCTCCTATACTCACAAATAACGAGGCATATCGTTAACAGACTTAGGTAAGTCTGTTGTCCATGGAGTATGAACATATACATTTGTTGGGCAAACTGTTGACGAATCACTACCTGAGAAGAAATTCTTTGCTTGATATCATGAATGATGAGCTGCAAGGTGAAATTTCGGCAACAATAAGGAATTTAAGACAGCCGTTCATGAGTGGATACGTATTAACCCCAAATAATGGTTCCGTGACGCAATAATGAGGTTTCCAGAAAGGTAGCAGCAGTATATTGGCATTGGTGGTGGTATATTGCTACATTCAGTTACATTAAACAATTTTCATTAATAAATAAGGTATAAAACTATTATTGTCAATCCTTTCCGAACGCCCCTCGTATTTGTTAGTTTTCTGAGGCTTGGCTTTCTTGAAAGTTATTCGCATTGTTGTGAATTTGGTAATATAGTTTGTGATTCTGCTTCTATGCTAAGAGTTGCATTTGTAGAAATGTTTCAGTAATTTAATCAATGATCTGGTAAACCTCTCTGTATGAAATATCCCAATTATTTTTAGAGTAATAGGAGGCTTGTGAGAGATAAACTCAATTACGCCAACCTCACCAAAGTCCCCGTCATGAGCTCCAGAGTTTATAGTTCTGGTCGAAGGGTTCCTTACGGACAATCACGTGCGACAACCTCAAAGGAAATTATGTCTGGAGAGTAAGCCTATTCTCCAGAGGATAATGAGGAGACCCATATCCGCAATAACAAGCAAAAGTTGTTAACGGTTTATTGATTGCTGGACCTTTGGCAGTAGTGAAATGATTGAAAGGCCATAAGACCGTACCAATGTAGTTATCTTACTCTACAATGCGTTTAGAGACAGTTTTTCTTATTGCTTAGAAGTTTCCTCGAAGATGCTGTTAGAATGGGTTATCGAAAGTTTGGAAAGTATCCGAGCACTTAAGTGGCTAATATCTCGAGAACTTATTATTAAAACTAGCAAAGGTAGATCTTCAAATCCTTGATTTAACAAATACATTAAATTGCCTTTAAAACGCATTTTGAGGGTGCACGGTAGACTTGAAAAACTTTGGGTTTCTCTACTACTTAGGTATTTATAGTAAGCAGCGGAAATATTGGATATCATCCTAAAATTCCATACCGATATTTCACCGGAGTTACACACTTTGAGATCTCTTGAAGCCCAAAAAATAATTTTTATAAGAAGCTCCAACATATAAATGTAAGTTTGTCTGTAAGTGTCTCTGAACAGCTTAACTGAAAAAGACTAGTTAAAGGCCAAACTTGCTATTTAAGTTAAACAACTTTCAAGGCTCAAGAGAGTGCTAAAAATGCTCCTAAAACCAAATTACCCGTGAAAATGTTTCTCTATTTTCCACTTTATGAAAAACAGCTCTAATGCATTTGATTAAAATACCACTGTGTAACATATTAGCATGAAAATATGCGTACTTTGAATTTTTTGTGAGTAGCATTTCAAGCCCTCGTTATTCTGAATTACTTTTGTACGGTTTATAAATCCTAAGAATTATACAAACACAAAAATTATGATTTCTAAAACCATACAATCTATGACAACGTTTGTGACTCTCAGCCTCGATGAGAGATTTTAGTCTTCGGGAAAGGACGGTAATAGGAGGGAATGGGTTTTATACGGGGTTCCTCGGAAGAAAACCACGAGATGCACTTTCCCTATTGGCACTTTGGATTACAGGAATCTCTGCAGGTCCTATCTTCAACCCCTTTAGTGTAATATGCTCACTTGCTATACCGAATAAATTCGAATTCCTTTATATGTAATTTACTATCACTTGACGTGTCGCGACTTAGTGGCACTAGGCAAGGTCCATTCCGCGACTCAGCGACACACCTTCTCCGTACACCTGCTGGCGACGAACTGTGCGGATTTTCTCACCAACACTTGTCTTAAGGCAGTGGGGAAAGATTTCGAATTTTGCACCATAAACAACATTTCTCTCCCCTGATTGGCTATTTCGATTGGGCTTTTAAGTTCATTGGTTCTCTCTTTAGCGACGGTTTAAAAGTTCGTTTAGGGACGCGTGGTACTTTGGGAAGGCACATCCTTCACAACTCAATAGGACGCCGAGGTTTTATTGCCCCACGCTAAAAGCTTTACCAACGGTCTGCAGAAATTATCTTGTTTTCTTGAACGAGAAACTTGCAGATTTGCCTGCGTAACTGTGGCTAGTTTACTTATCAACCTTCATGAACCTTAAAACATAAATATAATTCTTCAAGGGCTTCTATTTGATATAATTTTCAATACAATTACCTCTAAAACATGGATAATTAATAAACTGGGCGTTGATTAATTATGCATATTTCCTTAATTTGACAGATTACGGTTCCATTTCTGCACACCCCATTGTCAGGCGGAAATACCGCTACAGGTAACAATAATATACAGAGAAGTGATTCTAGAAAGTCATGTGAATTCAGTGCTTCATTTTTGTTAAATGTAGAGTCAGCTGGTATAGAAAATAAATTGGCACCTGACAGTGCTGCAGCCCGCAAGCCACATATTACTGTCAGACAATAAATAGAACAGTGGAAAACAAAGCAGTGTTTATTACCGACCATATTGCTGTAGGGTCAGACTAAACCAGGCTACGAAACATTATTTCATTAGTATAATTTAGATCAGTTCGTTTTCGTCATTCAAATATTAATTTTAATAGCTCCAACATGAATCTGAAGCTGGATTTTGGATTTCTTTCTGTTTCTGAGTTAGGGGCTTAAAGCCAATTCGGTACGATAAGCAGTGAAATTAGATCATAAGCAGAGTTAAATTTTAAACGACATGGCTTTAAACTAGCAATTTTACTACAATTTATACGATTTATGCACAATTCTACATTATACAATTCTCTGTTACTTGAGTAAATAATAGAAAACGTTTCGTGTGCATTTTTAATAAATGGCTCTAAAATAAACACAATAGATAACTTTAAATTAATGCAAAAATAAAATCCATGATAAGAATTGTAGGCATTCAAATTCCGTTATTTTTGCACGGTTAACATGTAAAAAATTCAATAACGATGTTCCATTTGACAAAACTATAAAGTCTCCTATACTCACAAATAACGAGGCATATCTCCGAAATGTTTCAACCTAGAAGAAAATTTATTTGGACTTAAATTACATTTTTTTTGTATAGTATGATTTAGTCTATCTCTAACGGTTTACCAGTTATGCAAAAGTCTTCCAGAGTAAATACGACTACAGGGGCTTTAGCCAGAAAATTCAAGATAAACATTTGATTTGTCATAAAAAATATCTCAAACATGAGACATTTTAATAAAATCGTTAGCCATTTTCAAGGAAATCAAAATTTTCGAAAAATTTTCCATGTGAAGGGTATTTTAGGGTGCGGCTATTTGCTTCAAAATCCTTGTGTCGCATCCTTGAAAGACATTAAACTTAAATATCAACTTTGGCTTTTCATCTACTTTTCGTCCACAGACACACAGACTGACACACACACACACACACACACACACACACACACACACACACACACACACACACACACACACACACACACACACTTTTTCTAAAAATGCTTTTTTTTTTATTCGAGAGTCTCAAAACATATTTCCGGTGAAATCTCGACATCGAAGTTTTGGTGGAATACAATACTTCCCCTACTTACCAGTAGAGAAAGTAATAATAAAAATGGTTTACAGTAAGAAAGGAGTGAGTGAAATCACCAACGCTTATGCTGATTTACTCGAGGCAGAGTGTCTTAATAAAGGCCTCCTGAAGAGTTATCGCTGTAGCCCTCTAACATCAAATAAAGTTTTAAGTGTGCTGCTTTCCTTCATCTATCCTTTATATTTATTTTATACTATAAACTTAGTTTTCTGCACCAGTAAGCTAGATGCAACAACATTATCGCAGAACCCGACTTCTTCTTCCCTTTTTCTGTGCAGGAAGAGCAAATTAAATACCCGCAAGTCCAGGCCTCTCCGAGGCACTTTTGTTGAGAAAATAGAAAAGTAAATGTGTAAGATCAGGTAACAAACACTTGTGAAAATGCAACACGTCTTGAGGAATGCTTTGTAGAGAAACAAATGCTAAGATATCCCACATGTAGGTGTATTGTAGAAAGGCGAGGCGGAAAGAGATAAATGTGTGTGTGTGTGTGTGGGGGGGGGGGGGGGGGGAGAAGGGGGAGGTGAAACAGCTGGGAGTAAAGATTGCCAAGAAGCATTGTAAAGAAAATGCTGGAAATCTCAGCACATATCCGTGTAAACTTCAAAGGGATATTACTTACAGAACAACCATACATTTTTACACTACCTCTGTGGTCAGCGTTCTGACTTTGTAATCCAAAGAATCCAGGTTCGATTTCCGGGAGGAGCAACACATTTCTCTTAACCCAGAACAAATGCTTATCCTCTGCAGATTCGTTAGCATGAATGCAGGAAGAAATGTTCAAGCTAAGAAAACCTCAGTTCAAAGTAAGGCGTTAGTTTTAGAGGTTGAATCAGAAACTGAAAAATTAAATGCTGTAGCCGGGATTTGAACCACGGAAGCATTAGTTGTTTCTACAGTCATACCGAGCGCGCTGGCTTTCCGGTGGTGCAGTTCCAGACGTGTAATGTGGGCAGCCTCGGGCAGATGGCGTGGATGATTGCGCATGGTAACTGCTTTTAAGCCAATGTGGTTACTAGATCGAGTCCCAGCCATGTTACTTATTTGGTTTCCAGGATTGAAATACATACGATAGCACATGAGCAGTTCCATTCTTTGGTGGATGAGCGGTTCTTAAAACGATAGTATGAGTAACCCGAACTTGTTAAGTTCTATGTGAAGTTTTCTGACTGTGTTAAGTCTACGACAAAATGTGAAGTAACACAGATTCGCAACATTTTTTCTGTAATTCCATTAACTAGTGAACCGACCAGTAGAGCAATAAAACTACTGCTGAACGCTTTTAGTTTAATGAGAATTCCTAGCAGTCTTATCCTTAACTATTCCGCTACAGACTGGTAAGAAAAACTGGAACTTAAACATTTATTTAGAAAATCTGATGACTTGCACTCGCATGACCTTTGCTACTCTTGTACCAACCATTCTTACAGTCTTATTCCTACATCTTCTACATGTTAGTTGAGAAAAAAAATTGCAGAAATTATCTTATTGCGTATTTCCTTGTAGGAACAAGGGAAATATGGGAATGCAATAGCGCTCGTGACTGTGGAAGAAGGAGCGGGTAAACAAGTTGTTAGAATCTATTACTAAAGACAAAAGAAATCAAGAACATGGAAGAGATAATGGATAAAATAGATGACAACCTCGAACAGACGGAAGCACAATAGCACAATTTAAAGTAGAAGTTAAGGAGTGCAAAAAGAGGCTAATTGGACTTCTCGTTTTTGAGTTATGCTGTCCACGCACGCACGCACGCGCGCAAACACACACACACACACGCACGCACACGGATATTTTTCTAAAAGTACTTTTTTGGATTCAGGGGGCCTCGAAACACATTTCTGGTAAAATCTCGACATCGACTTTTTGAGTGAAATACAATACCTCCTCTACTTACTATACGTAGTAGAGAAAGTAAAAATACAACCTGGAATCCACGATACTGATCTATCGTATTCGATTAGGTGGCATGTTTTATCTCGTGAGGCAATTAAACTTAGCTACATAATATTAAAAGCGGAAATATCGTTAAAACTTCACTTGGCCTATAACATCTTATACTTCGCTAATTAGAAAATTTGAGACTGTTAAGGGGCTACAACTCTGAAATTTCGAATAAATCTCGCAAAAATTATAAACTCAAACCTCTTTTTCTTTTTACATCATAAACAGCTATATTTATGTAATATAGGCTAAAAATTCAGAATAAAAATTTTTATTTAAATATTCTACATTTTTGAAAATTAGATTTTTCGGTACATTTACCTTTTGAAAGTGTTGCAAATTATGCAGTTTTTATCCAGTTCTTCTGAAAATTAAAATTTGTATTCTCAAAATAAACAGATTAAATCTGTTTGTTATATAATTTGTTTTTATTTTAAAAGGTGTTTGCCTCAATATTTTTTGAGTTCTATACAGCTTAAGAAACTGGAAATTTCATGTCACATAACTAAAAAATTATTTTTTTTTTACAATTAAGACTAGTTGTAACCACGTAAATATTTTAAAATTGCATCATGTGGAGCATTTGGCGTAGGATACTAAAGTTCAGCTTTAAGCCTTACTAACTTCAAAACTGCAAGGGATGCCACATAGAGATTTAAAACCATTTAATGTTTATGTAAGACAACATGGAAAATAAATGCTCAGCCAAACTCGCTGAAAAGTGTAGAAAATCAAATTTTCTGTAGCGCATCCCGTTAATTCACTCAGCAGATGGTACATGTCTATGTCCTTGTTCGTCCTCTTGTGCTTAGTAGAAGTAACACTTCCAGTTCTAGTTGCAAAAGTCCTGCCATCGCTTCCTTGGGCCTCACAAATTTCGTAGCCTAATGGTAATTTAAGGTAATGCATTCAATCCAAAAGTTTGACCGAGGGAATGCATAAATAGCCAGAATAAATAAACAATTTTAGAAAAATATTCGCACATTTGTGCCACCCTATGAACAAATGCTTGACAAATACCAAACTGTGCATTTAGGTGCAACATTTAGCAAAGATTTCCAATAAAATTTGCACACCGCAAACTTTGAGTTTCAGTTGACTAAGAATGTCTCCAAGGATTTTAATTGAACTATCACATGTTTCAGATATTTACATGAGTAATGAAGTTTGTATGTTAAATTGTCTGTGAGTATCCTATAAAGTCCTCTTCATTCGGAAGGAATTTTGTATAATTTTGTGTAACTTGTAAATCGTCGGCTTCAGTGGTTTCTCGCGATGTCGTGAAAAGTCTGCATTTAGCCATCAGCTTGTAAATATTTAAACAGTTTTTATTCAAGTACTTTTTAAACTGCTGTAACAAATGACAAGTATAGTTACATTTACGTCACTTTATTTGCCTTAAAGTTGAATCACAATTCAGAATTCGTGACTTTCAACTCACAGTTCTGAACTGCATCGAGCTCGCCTTGTTATATTCGTTCACTAACTTAGTAAGTTCACTAATACTGACGTAACACTAACTTCTCTGGTCATGCCGAATCGCGTATACAGCCGAGAATTAGGTACCGGCGTTTTCTCTGGAAATTCGATTTTCGCTAAAGCCCAGCATTCGAAGCTTCTCGAGCTATCTGGAATCGGTCTTCGTTCTCAGTCGATATTGCCAGATGTTGCCTAGCAGCCTAGTGGTGTGAGGTAGCTGACCTCGAGCTTCCTTTGATGTCGCACTACTATGGGGCCTGTGCTTTTAATTGATGATGGTTAGTTTTCTTACAAGAGCTCTAAGGGTGATATTTATGTGTAATCACACATGAAGGGAGTAGAGGGACGTCAGTAGTATCGTGATGCACATTATTACGTAATGGAAGTGTGCTATGTAGTTATGAATAATTCTGGTGCCAATTGTGTGCCTGTTTCAATAACTAATGTGTTTACGATATTACAATTTACCTTTTTCCATTATTTATACCCAGTGCTTAAGTTATAGGTCGCATTAAATAGCAAATGAAAATCCTCTGTAATGCCCACTAAAGGAGTAAGAGCTAACGGTTCTGTTAAGCCTTACTTCTTGCTCATTACATACTCTTGTTTAACTGCTATAATTGGACAGCCGTTGTCATGCGCTTTGCGTGCTTTCAGACACTTCCGTATACGCTTTCTAGAATAAATACAATTTGCAGCAAGGTAGTCAAATTGTTTCCAGCAATAAACGATCTGGAAGGTTTACATATCACTAATAACCCATTGTACTGCGACTAAAATTAAGGACATAATGGACATTTCGCATCATTTTTGTTATGTTGATCCTTTTCAAAGTTGTTAGTCCTTTATCTGCTCCTTTTAACATAGTCTTATTAGTTTACTCATTTCAGAAACTCGATATCCACATGTTCAAGATTTTCAAATATTTCTTCTAAAGCGCGTTTCACCCTTAGAAGAGACAGTACACGTTAAATGGAGCGCAGTGTTGCAACATGTACTAGTTGCGAATCTTTCTCCGCGCGCTTCCCCGAGGTGACCAGAGTCCTGTACTTAGTCCTTCAATTGCTGCTTGACGAGACGGACACTTTTAACTTTGGTATCCCTCCATGCCGTTGTTACTGTATGACCTAAATTTACAAATGACCCGTCTGTATAAACAATTGATTTCCCCTGGTCCCTAAACCATTTTACGTATTTTAGATATTTATGTCGCCATCTGATGGTATCGTCTCTTTCTATTAATATGCACTTCTTACCCCTCCTTTCATATTCGGACCCCAAATCATGTAAGAACCGACTAAGAGTGGTCCTATTTGGTAGGGTCTCATCACTGTTGACCCGTGACAAAATTATATTCAGCGTGGGTGGAATATTTGCAAACAGTAAAGAATGAACAATTCGCCGCAATCCACCTTGCACTATTCAATCATATTGCGTTAACCTAGCGTTTTGTGTAGTCCCGCCCTTTTTGCTTTCTTTTTCGATGGCGTTCTTAGGGGTCCTTTCATTAGTTCCTTTTTAATCATACACACTACTGCTTCTGAACACCCGATAGCCTTAGCTGTTTCTTTTATTGCCTTACACGCATTTTACTTCAAAAATAATCTAACACATTCATAATTATTTGGCGTTCCTTACTTCTTAATTTACCAACATATCGTCTCTTCCTAGCTTCCCCCTCCACAACTACAAATATTTACAAAAATATTAAACAAATAACGCAATAACAGCTCACAGTTACACACACGGCTTCTTTCGAACTAATGTTAGTGCTGCTCCTTATACTATCTTCTGTGTCAGGCCTGGCGCTGAATAGATGAATACCTTTTGTTTGGCTTACTGGATAAAAGAAAGAGGTTACTGCCTTTTGGTTTATTTTAAAAACTTTCTCTAACCTTCCTCAACATTTGCTCTAGCTGGTTCCCAGATGTAAACTCAATAACAAAAAAGTTTCACACTGCGTAACTTTTGCAGTGCACAGATATAAAATTTTCCGAAAACATTTAATTTAAAAAATTATAACACTTAACTGGGTAAACATAGAGAATTCAAAGTAGGCAGGTAGTAGCACTATGGTCTACTCTACCTAAGTAAAAAATGTAGATGCATTCTAGCAGTTAGTTAGTTAGCGCGTGATGAGTATAGAAACAGCAAATATCGGACTTCTATTAAAAAAAAAGTTTTCTGAAGAAATTTGGGTCTATAGAAATGTATAATGACTCTGAAAAGGATATAACCTGATAGAGAAAAAAATTCTGCATAGGATAATGTGTTCAAACCTGAAATTTATAACAAATGAATATTTATACCATGCTATTAGTAATCTGGCAACAGCGCGAGGGTAGAAAAGGACGCGGCTAACGGCAACTTGCATGCGCTAGATAGAGACAGAGATGTCCCATTTAACTCCATACTGTCTTCTAAGAGTGGAACGCTATATAGCATCTTTGCCACACCGTTAAAGTTTCCGTGCTATACAATTCCATACATTGCATAACTTCACTTGCTTTTATAGTATTTTCCTCAAAAATTGGTAAAACAGATTTCTCTTTTCTATTAAAGCCTCCTTTACCATTGATGTCTCCACTGGATAGTTCAAGTGACTGGTTGTTTACGTATTCATTGTTAACAGCACGCATTTGAAACTTGATTTCGTTATTTTTACATTGATAGTTGGTTGGAATGGTGCGCTTCTTAAAAACTGAAACCATTTTGGCCCATTATGGTATTTAGCATTGTTCTATACGCAGGCACTAAGCGAAATGCCAATAGCTGAATACTTCCAACGCCTGAAAAGGCGTCTCGAATGACTTAAGGTTTACTTATGCGTAAACAAATGAAACTGCTCACTTGCTCCAATACTGCAACTGTGTTTATTGTTTTTCAAATAACAGTGGTCTTTGTGTTACCTTATCCTCTCCTGGGGTTCCCCTCCATCGTCATAAATCTCCATTAGGACGTCCTTTTGTTCGGTCCCCTCTACTAGAGCTGTCATATGTTAGTGCAGTTTATTCCTCACTTCAAACATTGTTTCTTCGCTAAAGCATTCATCAACACTGAACGATATTGTTAACATAACAATGCAACCAGTACTCCATATACCAATAATGAGGAATAGAAATAACTAAGCAATAAAGTCAGGACCAAAGAAAGTAGGCTTGGACTGTTACTAGACTATAGGCAGAAGATTTCAAGCAATTGACAGTCCCCAATTACATGTACAGTGTTTTGGCGTTTATAGATAATACCCGAACTGGTTTTTGTCTGGCTGTCAGTCACCTTTGGCCTCCATTTTGCATTCTTTGTAATAATTGAGTGTGCAAACAGCGACGTCCAAAGTTTCCGAAATAAGGGGTTTGGGTTTACCTCCTTTCACTTCACGCGGACTTTGCCTCTCTTTAACCTCTGGTGTTGTGGCGGGTTGGCTACATTATCTTTGCAAGGCCAAGAGATAAAAAAGTGAATAACATAATGCTATTTGAAAAAAAAAAATTATAAGTATTGGCAAATTCAAACAAAAAGAATATCTCGGAAACTTTTCACTCAAAAGAAAAAATAAATATGACATAAATTGTGTTTTAGTCAGATCCACATTTTTTTATTTAATAAGTTTAGTCTGTCTCTTATTGTTCAGCATTTATGCAAACATCATCCAGAATGAAGAAGTCTTCGGAGGGAATTCCCAGAAAATGCAAGGTATGACCAAGAAATGACCATGGAATCGCCTGTTTGTGTCCCCCACTGGATACACACTGTCTATACCTCCGAATAAAGGAGTGGAGTGGGGTATAGCAGCTCATTACGTAAGGTTCTCCAAAGAGACATGGTCGTACGACCCTGGTTGAAGTTAGCTGCTTAAAAAAATGCCTCTGTCTGATTATCATACACCAACATAAGTAGTTAGACTTTACAAAACTCTCAAAACAAGTTTTTTAAAGAATATTTCTTCTCCTTCGCGCTTCCTTCTTTAGGTGTACACAGAGTACACGCTTGCTATTGATATTTAACATATCTGGTACGGAATTTGTCCGGATTAATACATTATTATTGGCCTTTTTTTTTTTTTTTTTTTTTTTTTTTTTTTTTTTTTTTTTTTTTTTTTTGCGTATAGTATGGTTTCAACTCATTTTATTTTCTTATGCGAGTAAATTAGCTGAAATATTTAATCTTTTAGTTACATTTCTGTGCAGACTAGAATTGTTAAGTGACTGACTGCATGTCCATCTGTGTTTATGTTCATTGGGAATAAGGCATTCAATTATTTTATAGAAATATGGCATGTTCTAGTGTAAAGGTAACATTCTAGACTCTACTTTCCGAGGTCCCGGTTTCAAACCCGATGGACGGCATTTGATTTTTTGTGGGTGTAAAAACTATCATCATGGCTTCCTAAGGAAGGGAAGTAAAGCCAGTGATTCCGTGTCGTAGATTTGCCACACTTAAAAGAAGCTCATACGTGATAAAAATAGCAGCTGAGCAGATTCAGTGGTCTTCAACGTCAGTATGGAATGGAAGTCTTAAAGCCATAGTACTTGAGTTAGAGGGTGGTGTAAAATTACGAGAAAGTACATAGTACTAAGGAAATAACCACAAATAACCACAAACAGTGGTAATTGTAATTCTTTTAAAATGAATTGGACCCATCCAGTTGAGGATCCTTACATTCTAATAGGACAAATCTTAACTGATGTTTACTTTCTCTATTACATTTTAAATTGTAAGGGGGAAAAATGTTATCTTCTGATTCTGATTCAAAATATACAGGATTTATTGGTCATTCAATACACCCGAACCTTAAAAAGAGCATTTAAATCAATTGTACATTTCTTAAAACGTTGAAACGTTGAATATTTTAACACAATTATTTGTTGAAAGCTTTGATTAAAGAGTCGCAGGTCTAAACATAAGCATGCAACACTGGATGCACTCCGCCGGAGTTATTTTCAACAAAAAATATTCCTTTTTCAAATTCTGAAAGCTAAGGAGACTAAATTTTGCCCTCTTGTTTGAGACAATTTATTACATAATTAAAGTTATTATATTTTTAAGCATAATATATTTATGATATTCCGTAAACAATTTAGATATAAATTTTGTTTCATCTTCTTAGCATCAAGAAATTAGAGCCATAAATATTACTGGCAGCTTAATTCCTCTACAGTGGTGTGCAAGACAATGTCGGCATATATAGTAAATTTTTCAGCAATTCTCTGCTGCTACTGGTTTCTGAAGAAAGGGAACATAAGATCTCAAATTTTTGCTATTTACTTACCAAATATTTTTTGAAGTTAAAAAGATTGTTGAGGCAAGCTACTGTGGCAATAATTAAATGTCACACTCCCAAATGTAATGTTTGTCATGTTTGATTTTTTAATTTGATTCTCTCTCTCTCTGTCTCTGTGTGTGTGTGTGTGTGTGTGTGTGTGTGTGTGTGTGTGTGTGTGTGTGTGCATTTTTTTGCATACCGATTGTTATGGTATGTATTGATTTGTATGTTTGTTTCCAATTAATGTTATAGAAGCGTTACATTTATGCGAGATAATATGATAATGATTATTTCGAATTGCATGTGTATGACTTTCAAATCTAAAACAACCTATAAGCGTATACCGCTTGTCATTTCTCTTGGCAAGTTTAGTTACGAAAAACAACAAATATACGATTTTCCATTGTGGACGAACCGCTTGGAAGTTTAACTTATTGAAGAAAGAGAAAGTTTTATCACCCTAACACTGGGTTACCACAGCGTTTGTTTCGTAAAACTGTTAGAGTATTCGTCAATTCCTATGCACCTACACTCCCTGAGATACGCCCAAATAAAAATAAGTACCCGATGGCTAGCCGAGCAGCAAGATCGTGAGGGAGGAGACCTCTAGCGTCACACCACAAAATTGATGATTATAAAAATATAAGTAGTGGGTATACTTACGTGATATTATCCAGTAATTTTTTACATTGATTTATAAATTACGGAGAAATCCAAAGCTTTGGGGTTAGGTGGATATGCATATAATGCTGACACTACCACTCCCCCTAAAGAGTGTCCATAAATAAAATATAAATTTCATGGGAAATAAGTATAGAGTTTAAGAGGCTTTGAGTTGTGTGTTTTTTGACGTCTCCTTGTACACGTGTGACGAAAGCCTTGTTCCCAGGCAACTGTGTGCATTCTAACAAGTATGCACCTACAGTAGTAATTGAAAGCGGCGGATTGAAACAACAAGCGCACTTCTCAGGAAGCTTCATAATGGCGGCTCAAGTGTGGCTCCTTCTTCTTGCTAGCCAACCAGCAGCAGCAAAGAAAAGAATCCCAACGGGAACGGGCACGTACGAAATCGATCTTACCGCGCGCGGCTGGCTTGCTGCTGGACAAAAGGATGAGGGAAGAGAAGGGGAAGAAGCTAGGGAAATAGCAATTTCCACACAGAATGGCAAAAGGTAAAGGTACCTTCCTTGTGTGTTGCAAACAGCTGCGGTTGGCTTTATTTTCTCCCAGACACACAGTCAAAACTATCAATGTACATGTTTATATCCTCATAAAAGCTTTGTTTACAATGTGTGAACATCTTCATAAACGGTGTGTATTCCTATCAGAAATTGTTGTCTTCACCACAGTCACCATCGGTCATTATTTCAAAGGTATTATCGACACAAATATACGAGGTCGTTAAAGCGGAGAGTACGTTTACGTAAGAAATGTCCACATTTTTTCTTTTTTACCAGATTTTACTGATGCATTATTTCTGTATATAATCGAGCTTTATAAAACAATTGAATTTCAATATAAATTATGTTTTCCGTAATATATTTCTAATACTATCCCGAAGGAAATATAAGAAAATTAGTTTGTATACCGGGTGGAAGGAATGTTATTACTTAATTTAAACCACATCTCGTTACTTGGAGCACATCCTGTATCTTACGTTTTTGTCTCTGACCATTTCCTACGGAGATCTTTTAGTTTTGTCGAAAACAACCTGGTAACACTGCAGATTGTATGGGTGGTAACTTCCCTAGCTGAGTACATAAACACAGTAAAGTAAAAGTGCGTCTTGAAAGCAAACTCGTACCCTGCCATGCCCTTCCTTGTTTACTTTGCGAGTGAACGCCAATCACAACCGTTAGCTCCCAAAATATTACACGAAAGCGAAAGCGCCCGACCTGTTTACATCCACAATCCAAGTCAATTCCCTGACCAACCTCAACGCAACGTTATCACCTTCACGTTTGAAGAACAGCTCGGAATATTCCCTCACGTCTTTTAAGTGGTTAATTATTTCGTAATCTGTGTGATGTCCCATAATTACTACCGAAGCTATGCCAGAAATAGGTTACTCTACGCATCTTACAAGTAACAAACTGTTATCTTCGTACATTCTTATGGAATTACGCATCGAATTTGGACCAAAAACTATTATTTTTTCGAAATCGGCTAATCAGATACCAAAATGTCATTCGACTTTTTTGTTTGTAATGCTTATATCAATCATATATTAGAAGGAATGTAATGACTACCCTTCCATCTTCTAGTTTAGCGGTTTGGGCCCTTCATGGGCTGTTGTGCTAGGGGTTTAGTTTTAGGTTGCTATTTTATACACCTTTGCTGTCTGTTGCCCGCCAAAGCCACGATGATCCAAAGTTCATATTAGCCCCGTCGGTCCTACCTGTGTTAGGGGCATACGCTGAGTAACTTTCAACTTTTAACTTTTAAAAATAAGGAAGGTCCGGCAGTCACGGTCCCTTGGACTACAAGTTAACTCCGTGCCTTGCCATGGAATTCAGTATTATTTTATTTAACGTGCTTTCCTGATTTGAGGGCTGCCAAGAAGTCAAAATATGTTTTTAAAAAATTACAATTTTATAACATTAGTTATAACACATTAAATTAATAATAAACTATATAGGGGCAATTTGTGCAACATGTAAAGAGCATACACTTTTAATTAATATAGCATAATACCAAAAATAAAGTAATATAAACTATGTAATACAGGTGCATGCCATAGGTCATGGTGATTAGATAAAATCAAATCAAGAAACCATAAAACTTCAAGGTAATATTAATAAAGGTATTAATATTTTCAGATGATAATTTAAGTAATGCTGCTGAACTTGTTGCATTAAAACATTACATACTAATTTCAATGCATATTTTTCAATTTCTCAACTTTCTAACTTTCTGTCTTCCTTTACTTTCTCTACTGCATATAGTAAGTAGGGGAAGTATTGTATTCGACCCAAAATTTCAGTGTCGAAATTTCACCGGAAATATGTTTGGAAGCGCCCTGAATAAAAAAACAGCATTTTTAGATAGAGATGTGTGTGTGTGTGTGTGTGTGTGAGTGTGAGTGTGTGTGTGTGTGTGTGTGTGTGTGTGTGTGTGTGTGTGTGTGTGTGTGAGTGTGTCCTGTGAACTGCATGAGTCAAAAACGAAATTCTGTTAAAAACCAAAGTTAGTATTTAACTTGAATATCTTTCAAGGATGAGACACGAAGATTTTGAAGAAGATTCCTCCACCCTAAGCTATCCTTTACGTGAAATATTTTTCGAATGTTTTGAGTTTCTCAAAAATGGCTCTAACAATTTTGACTCAAATGCCATGTGTTTAAGATATTTTTATGACAAATGAACTGTATATTTTGAATATTCTGGCTACAGTCCATGTCGTCCTCTTTACTCTTGATGACTTTTGCAGAACTTATAAACCAAAAAATATAGTCTTACTACACAAAAAGCGTATATCTAGTTAAAACACAAATCATTTCTAAACGCATTTTTGTGGAGTGAACCATTTCGGAGATATTTCTTGTTATTTTTGTGAATTTTGCAATACTGAAACTTGTTTTGAATGGATGGTCGTTATTCACCATATTTATCTCTTGACGGTGCAAAGAGAACGGAATTTCGAGGCCTCCATATAGCGACCTGCTTTGAAATATGGGAAATATGGGAATGCACTAGTCAAGATAAACATTTTCATAAACTATCTTAGTACATATTTCCTAGAGAGATAATGGTTTGTAAGAACAGTTCGTACAAGAGTAGAGAAAGTCATGTGAGTGTAACACATAAGATTTTTAACAAATGTGATTACGACTAAAATGGTTTTGCATAACGAGAATAGGTCTCCTGATAACCATGATTTATGTTACACGTAGCAAGCATTTGTCCGGGCCATATTCTACCCAAAACTGGTGTACTTTTTTGGGTATTGTCCGTATAACTTCAGTCCCAAGATAACCAAAATATTTTAGTTTATAACTTGCTCTTGTAATAGCAAATAGTAAGTTCATAAATTATCTTTTTCCTTTCATCCACATCTTCAGGACGATCTAATTTTTAAATACAATAATGTCTTTATTTGCATATAATATCCTATTGCTCATTTTGTTGGCTGACCCTGGGCAGATTCCTAATTGAGCAATCAGGTAATTAAAACCTCTAGAGCAGATGATATCAAAACGTATATTTTAAGTATGCAGAAAATCATGATTGAAACTTCACAACATGGTAACACATGCATGCACATTAATCTCTCAAGTAAACATTAATAATATAGCTCTTTCAGTCGTAAGGGCTGGTAGCGCTGAAATACGGAAATGAATTATTTGATTAAGTTATTGCAATTGGTAACTACGTCTTAATTCTACTTATCTTAATCCCAAGCCTTTAATCAAGTATTTGAGTCAATATTTTATGTATATCGCTGAAACCATGTGAGAGCGTGCTTTGTAACTAACTCATGGCATTCACTGATATTAATTGATACTTGCGCTGATTGTAAGTTGATACCTGGAACTACGTGAAATCACAGGAAACGCCTGTCAAGCGTTTGCTATTTGATATATTATGCTAAAATGTAATTAATGTATTAATTTTCGTAGTACTGCTGAGAACTGCTTCCGTATTTATAAAGCTATCGTGTACTAAGCAACACAAATGAGAGCATAAGGGCTGAAAGCCAATCTCTAATGTTTCTCCATTACAATAAAAGGAGGTCTAGAAATAGGAGCGGATGGAGACTTTGGGATTTGACCGTCGCAGAACTTCTGCTTGCTTGCTTGCGTGAGATGCTGCAGGAGAGGGACGAGGTGAAAGGAGAGACAGAAACGCCGATCCAGGAGTCACAGCAGCAGAGGGCAGGGCCCCTCTTGATTCCAAATGGAAGGAGGTTAGTACACCTACCCCCTACAGGCTTGCACAGAGGCCTACCTCAAGGGGACTAAAGATGCGAGAATGCCTCGTTTTGCGGAGAGTTCTAAAACAATCCTTTTTCCCTGCCATGCAGTGCCGAGACACCTGTCGATACGTTCGACTTGCAACCCGGTAAGATCCAATGGATGAGGAATACTTGAGCAAGAAACAATCCAGCTACTCCTCTTTAACGGCAGAATCAGTGCCATAGTCGGGGTGTGAACACCGATCTCCTACTTTCTGCGTGCTTGCTCTAACCAAATGAACCATGTGTCAATACATTAAGTTACCAAACTGACCCAAATTAATTACGGCTATGACATCGAATTTTTCAGTCCAATTCTACTTCTAAAGGTCTTCGGGTTGGATTTGGCGTATGATAAAAGTAAAAGTTGTTTATTAAATAACGGTATAGTTGCACGGAAACTAAAGTAGCTATTAATTAGTAAGTTACCGTATGTTATGAGTGCAATGCTCGGCGAACTACCGTGGGAAAAATTGAGTTAGCTTACTTTGAATTCCACAAACTTTCCTGAACTTTCTGCTGCTGTGATGCTGGACGAATAAACCATCAAGATCTACCTGTCGAACAGCGGTTACAGCCCAAGATTCGTATAGTCGGCGCCGCCAGTGGAGAGATAAACACAAAAAAGTAACATTCTCACCAATTCATCAGATAAACAAAATGTGCTGGAAGTTTCCATTCTATCCGCTTCTATAATGCTCTGGAACTCTTAACCAGCGATTGTACAGGGTGCTTAATAGTGTCCGGTATTGCAACAGGAGTGAAAAATAAAATATGTCCGGAAACAAATACTTGTTGAGATATTTTGTATAGGTTTGGCATATACCAATGTCTTTAAACGTCCACATAGCCAGAAACTCAGCGGAATGAGGTCCGGTGAACGAACCTCCTCGACCAATCCATCGTCCATTAAATGTTTAAGCATTGGCTTTCCACGAGCAATCTCTCTACCTGCTTCTTGTCAACATTGCAGCCCCTTTTGAAGAAGCTGACGGCTGTGATGTATCTTATTTTAAAAATCTGGTGTGTTTCACTCACATGACTTTCTCTACTCTTATACTAACCATTCTTACAAACTCTTATTCCTATATGTTCTTCGGGTTAGTTGACATAAAGATTTACAGAAATCATCTTGTTGCTGATTTTCTTTTAGGAGCAAGGGGAATATGGGAATACAGTAAGCTTTGAGCGATAGTCAAATCTTTTAAAGCTTTGAATTCCGTTCTCTTTGCACGGCTAAGATATGTAAAAAAATAACGATCTTCCATTTGACTAAAGTTTTTTTCCAATACTCTCACAAATAACAAGGAGTATCTCTGAAATGGTTCATTCTACAAAAAGAAGTTATTTGGATATAAATTGTGTGTTTTAACAATATTTACATTTTTTTGTATAGTATGATTTGGTCTATCCCTTAGGTTTACTAGTTATGCAAAAGGCATCTAGGGTAAACAGGGCTACATGGGCTATAGCCAGAAAATTTAAAGTATACATTACGTCTACCATAAAACTCTCAAATATATGGCATTTTAATCAATAACGTTAGAGCCAATTTAAAAAAAAATCGAAATTTCCGAAGATTTTCCATTTAAGGTCAGTTTTTTTTTTTTCTTCAAAATTTGCATGTCGCATCGTTGGAGACATTAAACCTAAATACCAACTTTGGCTTTCAACCGACTTTTCGTTTTTGATTCATGCTGTCCACAGACTGACACATACGGACCCTTTTCTAAAAATGCTTTTTTCTTGGATTCAGGGGGCCTCAGAACATTTCTGGTGAAATCTCGACATGAACTTTTGGGTGGAATACAATACTTCCTCTATTTACCATACATTGTAAAGAAAGTAGAACTATTAATAATTGTTGATTGTTTTTATCCCACAGAGTGATTTTAATAGAGGAAGATATGTTTTGAGTGGTTTACATGACCAAGTGTTACATATGGCAGGCGGGGATGCAGGTGCACAGCTGTTGTTGATATAACAGAGCTGGTGTATCCGGACTATATTTATTTACACAACGCTAATATATACAAACATACAGGTAACGTGCGTGGCAGTTAATGTAGCCGTTGAATCGCAATGCTATCATGAAACAACAAACCTCACGCTCGCTTATGGTGCGTTTCATGCAATACTCATACACAGCTAAAAGGGATGAATGTCAAAATTAAATACCTCCAGTTACTCATATGCATCTTAGACTAAAGAGGAATTGGCACCGTTTCTTGGGCTAAAATGAATTAGAAAAAAATAGGCATTGGCTGTTTATGAAACTAAAATATACTAAATAACCCTAAACTCTATATGTATATAAATTTCATATTTAACAACCTAGTTTGTTCACCAGATCATAGTCCATGGTAGGAATGCAGCGAGTCAGTACGTCAGTAAATAATTCCAGGCACACTACGTTACCTGAAGCTGCAGTCGTGCTTCTAGTCGCACTTACGATAGTAGTGCCAACCTTGTGTATTCACGCTAGATTAAAGCAAACTAAAACTATACATTTTTCTCCCGCTAATCATTTTCTGCTTTTTGTGTATTTTTCAAAAGCACTGCCAGCCATTTCAGTCCCAAGTGATGTATTCTCGAACGTTATAGCAAACTTGTCCGTAAGTAAGTAATTTATTCGCAATTATGACTAAAGTTTCCCTTGTAACATCTATACTTCTAAGTTTTATTTGACAACAGGGCTAACAGTTAAGTCGTTGTAAATTGGCAACTCGTGAACAGTGGCCGGTAATGATTATGGAGGCTAACTTGTGAATTGCGATAACCTAACAGCATAAAAAATGAGTACTGACAGTTACAAAAAACTCGCTGAGGGAAACCTGTTTAAAAGTGGTGAAAAATAAATCGTGTTAAACGTATTTCACAAGCTATTGGAGCACTATCCGTGTATACTTGCGAATGATTTAGTAAATTTAACCTTGCAATATACCGGTTTATCACAAACCAGCGTTGTGCATGTTGGCAATGAGTTGAAAGAAAGTGGTTGTGTTAAACCTCCGTGTACGAAAAGAAAAAAACCTAAAACTGTGTTAGAAAAGTATATAATTTTGTGAAGCGTGCAATTGCTTTAAAGTACGTAAGTTCTTTTTTGAAAACGAACCATTATTCTGATGGTATAAGCACACACGAATGTGCCTAACTTTCTAAATGTTAAATTGTTGGATTTAACAGGCTCCATGCATGATTATAAACACATAGACACCAATGGAAGCTATTTCAGGAGATACAACGTTACACATAAACAACAAATATCTCTCGCTACGGACAGCGCGCACGCTTCCCCACGTGCTGCGCGGACTAATACATTAGAGGTGTTGATGTTAATTGGCTTCCTTACGCCGGAATTACTATAATGGTTGTCCTCTGGGCATAATTTCACTGAACAGCTAATTGCTACAACCACAGTGACTAAACTAATTGTCTTTACTTGAAACGACACTCGCTCAATTCTCTTCTGAGATTATGCATTTATTTTAGCATACTGAAATTCTATATTACAATTATTTATCGAGCTTCTCACAATTTCTTTGATTACAACGATTCCAGTATCTTTTTATTACACACACTTTTCGTTAAAGCACACATTTTAAAGGAAATAAACCCTCTTTGTGGCGTTAACCATTTCCAGATATTTGTTTTTACTACGTGTCTGACAAAAGAGTGCAGTTTTCAGGCGAGGGCGCTTCCGAATGTGAGTTATACATGTTTCGGCGGCACACATCGTTCTGTTAGGTTAAAGCAGTGCAGTTCATGGAAGAGGTTTTTGTGTCGATACAAAGCATGGATCAGTATGCTACCTTGGAACTGTGCTCTTATTCGGACCATGCAAGAGCTCTCTGTCCTACTCTTGAGCATTTGCAGCACGTTTCTCTGATAACAATTTCACTTGCAAAGTGTATCCTATATATATACTGTTGCTATGTCCACAGACCAAACTCGAGGGCAGCCATTAAGTGTATTAACTACTTCTGCTTGGTACTGGAGGACCTGTGTGCTTTGGAGGTTACACAGTTGGGCAAATGTATATCCTCTAAGGACATTAGAGAAGCATTTTCCACAAAGTTAACAACTGCCATGTTTTTGCTAACGCTGCGACTGTTAACGGGAACCTGTTGTTCTAAATTACTTGAATCTGCGGCTTCACTCCTGTTATCCCACTAAATTACGAGCCAGAGTTCCTTTGTCCTTGCCTTCCTTCTTGATTTCTTCTTCTTTTGCTTTCTCTCCTGTAGTAACAGAGAAATTCTTATTTCGCCAAAAAGTTAAATGTTTAAATTTCACTGAAATAAACGTTTTGAGAGTAAGCTTATAATATATTTTATAATAAGAATGAATGTAATTTGTTGTGTATGATTTCCTGTCTGTATGTGACCGCTATAATTAAAAATATCATGTATTGCACTCACATGACTTTCTCTACTCTTGTACTAACCATTCTCACAAACTCTTATTCCTATATCTTCTTCGTGTTAGTTAAAACAAACATTTGTAAAACTTATCTTATTGCTTATTTCCTTGTAGGTACAAGGGGAATCTTAGAATACAGTAGGCTTTGTGCGATAGTCAAATCTTTCAAAGCTTTGAGATTCTGTTGTCTTTGCACACTTAACATTAAAAAAATGAGCAGCGATGATTCATTTCACAAAAGTTCCAAGTTTTCCGAAACTCACACACATAACAAGGAATATCTCCGAAATGGTTCACCCTACAAGAAAATTTATTCCGACATAAATTGTGTATTTTAGCAAGATCTACATTTTTTTGTGTGGTATGATTTGGTCTATCTCTAACGGTTTACCAGTTATGCAAAAGTCGTCCAGAGTAAATACGACTACAGGGGCTATAGTCAGAAAATTGAAGATATACATTTCATTTGTCATAAAAATATGTCAAACATATGACATTTTAATCAAAATCGTTAGAGCCATTTTCAAGAAAATGAAAATTTTCGAAAAATTTTCCATGTAAAGGGTAGTCTAGGGTGGGGCTATTTTCTTCAAAATCTCCGTGTCGCATCCTTGAAGGACATTAAAGTTAAATACCAACTTTGGTTTTTAACCGACTTTTCGTTTTTGAGCTATGCTGTCCTCAGACTGACACAGACACACACAGACCTTTTTCTAAAAATGCTTTTTTTGGATTCAGGGGGTCTCAAAACACATATTTCCGGTGAAATCTCGACATCGAATTTTTGGGTGGAATACAATACTTCCCCTACTTATTAGTAGAGAAAGTAAAAAATGGAAAGACACTAAATACCAAGTTGACATTTAAGTTTAGCATATTCCAAGAATGCCAAGCAAAGATTTCCAACAATACTGCCATACAAAACTATGTACTCTTTACAGTCTTTTGTTTTCTTTTTTGGTCCAAAAACGTTAAATGACTTCCAAAATACCTTTGACACGAAACTACCGTTCATATGGGTTTAGCATATTTTCACGACAAAATGCGTACCTTCTATGAAATTACTTTCATTCTAAATGAATATTTTATATTTGGAATAAATACAACAAGGCTTCGTTAATACACTATATTGGGTGTCCCAAAAACACCGACAACGCTTAGTATGTTGTGCGGAATGGTAAATTATTTTCAGATAGGAACCCCTGTCCGGAAATGTACGGTTTGGACGCAGGAGAGCGTCAGAGTTTGAGAATGAACAGTTGTGACAATTTAGCATTCGTATTGGCATCTTAATACGGAAGGTATGCTAACCTTTAGCCATCTATACATTGGGATGAACGACCTGATTCTGCGCATGCGCTAATTCCTCCGTAGTCCTTGGTGCGCATCCTATTGCGTTACTTGTACAGTTTCCACTACAGTAACGTCGTAACAGTAGTTTGACAAGTACCAGTACACAGCTGCTGAAATGGCCGATATGAGCTCCAGCACATTTTAATGTAAATGTGCGGAATCACTACAACGTCGCATGTTCAAATCGATGGATTGGTAAAGGTGGACCAGTTCCATGGCCAGCACGGTTGGCAGATCTGACACTTCTTGACTAATGTGATGGCTATTCAAAATTAGACCGAAAAACTTTTAAACCAGAGAAATGGCTGGTGTCTTTGCGAGAGTACGGCAGATAGCGCACACCGATGCACTCTTTGAGTTAATCGCAATGGACGTGCGTTCCAACATTTACTTTAAATAGTAAAGATGTGATTAACTGTAAACAATGACATGTTTGTGTTTTGTTTATGTGTCCTGTGTTTGTTTCTTGGATTAATATTGTGTATTACTAAGATAAATACAATATTAAGTTGCATTGGTGATTTTGCCGTAAATACTTAAACTGGATGGGATGCAGTAATCTATGACATTAACTCGTCTAGCGTTTAAACGAAGCACCACAGCAATAAACGTTCCTTCACAAAAAGTGTTTAAAATAATGTTAACTATCAGCTTCCAATGTTTGTCGGTCTAACTTTGGGACACCCTATATATTGTTAAAACACACAGTATAAGTTAAATAACTTTATGGCATTAAATATTTTGTACCTTATACAACAGCCAAGCCCTCATCTGTTCTTTTTCCCCCTCGTGGTCCTGCAAAGAAAACACTATTTCAAAGCCATCACATAGCGTCACGCTTCCCACATTTAAACGACTTGAATATCGCTCATTTCCTTATACAGGCAGTTAGGATTATAACAGGAGATATTTGTACTGTAAATGAGGACAACGTAATGAAAACATTACATCAATATTTGATTAACTTGCGGACTTATACTTTTACTTAGGACTAATATGTCTTAGGTTAGTTTGTCCCTTCTAATAGAAGTGCCATAGAAAACATGAAGCAGGGTGGGCGGAAAGAATGCTGTCACGAATGCTGTATTAGTAAGTGGGTTGCGTGTGAAGCAAAACGGATTGTCTATCTTACAGGTGTTGTTCATGAGGAAAAATATGTGATTGGTTTGTGGGGAAAGTAATAGACGAAGAGGAAAGCCAATTAATACACTGAAGTGGATATACATTAAGGTACCCTTTATCAAAGCATCTGCACTTACGCTCCAAACACCTGTATTTGCGACGATGTGTGTAATAAAACCACATTTTTATTTAGTAAGCTTTTATCTGTCTCTTTCTGTTTACCATTTATGCAAAACTCATCCAGAATGAAGAGGTCTTCTGAGTACATTCCCAGAAAATTAAAGTTATGACTTAGAAACTGTCATGGAATCGCCTGGAATCTGAGTTGTTCTGATTTTACACGTCACAGGCATTAGCTAACGCACTCTCCACCTGAAGGTCGGAGGTGGGGAAGGAGCAGCTAATTGCGTAATTGTTTCCATGGTTGGACATCGCTGGTATATCACATGCCTTAATGGCCTTCCTCACCCCACTGCCTTTAGAGCGTCAACTGGTCACGTGGATGGTGTCGTCATACCTTTTACTTTGGTCACTCTGAGGTGTAACTTGACAAGCAGAAACTGTAACACTCTGAATGCACAACTGTAACCAACTTGGCAACAGCAGATTCTTTCGCTATGAGTATGTTGAGAGGACCCTCTCTATTGTGGTCATGTCATTAACAACGGAAGAAGAGTTAAGAACAGGTTTACAATTTCTTGGAATGTGGTTATTAAGGGATGTGTATCACCATAACAAGCAAGGAAATGTTGCGATTGCCTTCCTTTGTTTTTCAGGCATTTCTGGCACTTGGTGAGGAAATCCCTTATTACTCTCTGCAGTTCTTTCTGAGAAATGACGTCAATTTCTTCACGTATGTTAATTTAAAATTCGTGACTTCGTCTTTCTTTTACTGCCTCTTTTTAAACCTCTTTGATTTTTCATCTCCGGGATATCAAAAGATAGTTTACAAAACAAGTGAAATGGGCCCCAATACATAACGCGTTGTTAGTTCAAAGTTGCAGTTTTGAACGAAACAGATGAAGGAACAATAGGTTTACAAACCATAATTGTGTTTTAAAAAGCTAACAAATATATAAACTGTTGATTGTTTTAGAGCTACAATACAATTCAACCTGTTTTTATATCAAGCTTTTTAATTGACTGCCGGCAGGTATTTTTTTATTGTTTCATTCAAAGGTACGTATAGGTGCAATTTCTGACTTCCATTTATGAATATATATTTGCTTCAAAGTTATAGCAGGCGTTATACATACAAAGAATAGTGTGCATAAAATTTGTCATGAGATTATCTTCATTGAGCTGAAGTTATTACTGTTCAAATAATTATTTAACAATAAAATAGAAAGGCTCTCCAAGGACAGAAACTTAAGTTCATTAATATCATTATTTCATTATTTATTGCAAAAGGGATAATGATACAGAAAAAATGTGGGAAACTGATATTTTTATTACCATTTTAGTTTGATAAAAAAACTTATTGAATGTATAACGACAATTTCCCAGTACTTTAGATTCCTAATTGAATGTAATAACTAATATACACATTAACATAAACATTTCAGTTAATTATCCAATGTTTTTCTGTACCTTTTATATTTTTTCCTTAATTTTGAAGTAAATTGAGTAAAACTTACATTCTGTGGAAGAGTTTCAATCTCATAAAATGTAAAAAGAGAAAGGGAGAAAATCGGCTTTAACATTTCAAAGGGCTGTTTGTCAACATGCACAGGAAAGTCATGTGACGTGGTGTTTACGAGCCGTTGAATAACAGAAACAACTTAAGAAACTGCAAGGTTCAAATGTAATTATAGGTAAAAACACCAGACTTTTCGAAGGATTATGGCCAACTTTCACCTATGAGGCCCTTGCTTCAATGACTAAATCGACATCTTTCCTTTGTTATGTTGACGATAATCTACATAATATACCTAAACGACCTCGTTGTCGAGGAGCCCATAAACTCAAGGTTTTTCTTCGTATGGCTGGATTTGAAGACTGACGGTTTGTTTCAATCTATTATTACAATAAACGTAATTCAGGAACAACGCTTGAAGAGTTCTGCATGTAATCAGTTTAAATAAAAGTATTACCGACTAATATATGTTTCAAAAGAAACGAAACTGCAGAGTTTTATACCCATTGAGGTTATGTTGTCACTAATTTCCTTCCATGAGCTGATATTCTTGTAAGAATTTACGGCGGTAACATCTCGAAGCAAATTATATTATAATTTATGTTAAAACAAAGCCTACCTTGATTCTGTTCCCCCTTGTTTTATCGAAAAGTTGCATGACATATCAAGGAAAATGTCAAATTACCTCGTTGATAATATAAATTAACCTGACGCATGCGCGTTACATAATGCTGTATTGTTAAACAGGATATAGGCTCTGGGAAGAGAAGCTCTTTTCTTAACAATTGTCACATTTGCTGGTATCACTAAACGCTGCTCTTTTAATTCCTTTGGTAGCCAATGTCACATTGATGTTACAGGCCGAGCTGACTTTTAAAGTGAAAGTAGGTTGAAAATAAAAACATTCATGTCTCTGCATTTTCTGTCGTAGGACCAAGTTTACAGGAAAATATTATTTACAAATTAGAACGATTCCTAAACATTCCTTGCACTCCTTCCTGCGCTGTTAGAAAATTATTAAATGAGAGGACTTAAAAGATATGAAATTTTTGTTTTATTTAGAAGCATCTATCACTGGCAAAAATGAAATATAACTCCAGCCGATTTTCTCTTCGCTACATGCAATATTGGTTACTTGTTATGCTGAGTGACATCTTGTGTACTTGCCAGAATTATACAAGGGATGCCAAACAAAATCTGAGATCTGTTTGGAAACAAACGCAAACACCTTGTTTTGTAGTTATTGAGGTTAACGTTCTACAACCTTATATCCTTGTATGAGTTTACGACGCCAGCTTCTCTAAGCAGAATTAGATTGTAATTTATGTTGAAGCAAAGCCTATTTTAATTCTGCTCCCCCTTTTACCGTAAACCTACATGCTATATCAGGAAAAACGTCAAGTTACACGTTTGGTGTTTGGTTGCTATAAAATGACGCATGCACATAACGTAATTTTAGCGTTACAGAACCTGGAAAGAAAAACTATGTTCGCAAGAATGGTCACGTTTGCTGTTATCATTCATTAAACGATGTTTTTAGTTCCTGTGGTAGCCTATTAGCACGTTTCAAAACAGGCTGTTATTCATAAGTGAATAATAAAGAAGTTAAATAGTCTTACGTCAGTCCTTTGGCCTTCCAATTAGTTATACGAGTATTAAGAAAGAGCTATTGTCACATTGATATTACAGATCGAGCTGTCTTTTAAAGTGAGTGTAGTCCGAAAATAAGAACACCAGTGTCTGTTTTCTTCCCCGTAGTCCCAGTTTGACTAGAGGCATCATTTACAAATTAGAAAGATCCACTAAAATGCAATTCCGTGCATATATCGCTGCTCAAAAGCTATTAAACGCTAGCACTTACACAAATGTGGAGTTTTTGTCTCTTTAGCTTTCCTTAGGGACACCGAACGGGGCAAACCGGGTAGAAGGCAAATCTTTACATTAATTTAAACCAGAGGTAGATCTTGGTATTTGGAATACATATTGTATCTTACATTTTTGTCTCTGGCCATTTCCTACCGAGATATTTTAGTTTTGTCGAAAACAAAAGAGGTAAACAAGCTGACAACGCTGCAGGTTGTGTGGGTGTCACTTTCACTAGGTCAGTAAACAAACACATCAGCGGCGTATCTCGTGAAGGTAAACACATACCATGTCGTGTCCTTCCATGTTTACTGTACGAATGTAGGCCAATCAGAATCGTTCACTTCCAAAACATTATACCACCCTGCGCTGTGTATGCAAGAAAGTGACTGTTTACATCCAGAAGCCGGTTCAGATACCTGACCAACCTGAACGCAACCGAGTTACTTCACGTCTAAAAAAGCTGTTTGGAATATTCCTTGAATTATAAAGAAAACATTCTACTTTATTATGTATTATTTAGTTACTTTTGCCTCTATGCAGCAACAAGTATTGAACTGTGAGAATGCAGTTCTCTTTACTGTTTTCTTATAAAATGCTGTCTCGCTATGTGTTTAATGAACACCATTGGAACTTTTATTTGCACCCCCTAAAATTTTTTTTATATATACACATTATAAATTTCGCTAACCTGGGCGCTCAATGGGTTTTTCCCTTAGATGTTGACCTCTTTATTAAGTGTGTACTGCACTAAGCGGCACGGTACGGCTACCAGTCATGATAAAAGGGTCTGTATGACAAACTGAATGCATTCACTGTACCTCTTTCTCTTTTAGGCAATGTGTTCAAGAGGTTAATAGTTAATTCTCTAGCTGGCGTATAATCTGATTGATTGTGGCACGATTATATGTTTAGCATGTGAGTGAAAGCGAGCCCACGAATTTTCAGAAGTGTCATAATGAAAACATTATACAGTATTCCATACAATGCTTTGTGCAATTCTAGAGTAAAAATAGGTAAAAATAACTAATTAATTTGCTAAATGTAAACTGTAAAATCTATCAGATATCACAGAGTATGGAATAATATGTTTGCTAAGCAGAGGCTTCGTTTGTTTCCATACTTATTGAGGAAAATGAAAGGTTATAATAAAAGTATTCAAAATATGGATTGTACTCCGCTTGACATTTTGAACGAAGCCAGGAGTGTTGAGAGTTTATTAATTCCAACAAAATCAAAAGTTGTTTACGAAAAAGAACATTAAAGGTTTTATGAATGGAGGGTATTTAGTTTGTCTTTCAAGCATGTGACACGAAGATCTTGAAGAAAATTTCTTCATCCTAAAGTACCCTTCACATGTAAAAGTTTTCGAAAATTTGGATTTTCTTGAAAATAGCTCTAACGATTTTGATTAAAATGCCATATGTTTAAGATATGTGTATGACAAATGAAATGTATATTTTAAATTTTCTGGCTATAGCATATGTAGTCCTGTTTACACTGGATTACTTTCGAATAACTCGTAAACCGTAAGAGGTAGAGCAATTGTTGCTATACAAAAACTGTAGATCTTGCTAAAACACACACTTTATGTCTGAATAAATATTTTATAGTGTACCATTTCGGAGATATTCCAGGTTATTTGTGTGACTTTCGGAGAACAAAATTCGGTCTACCCCCCTTTGAAATAATTATAGGCTCAGAATTATTTATTCTAATTTTCGTTTCTACATATAGATTTCTAATTACATTTATTGAGTGTATTGGTATTCCAGCTTAATTTCCAGTATGAAAATACTAGAGGATTATGAAGCAATAGAATTGTATTTGGGCTTTGATCAAATATTTATCTGTATGCTGAAAATGTTGGAATTTTAGTTTATTTCAGCTTCAACGATTTAGGGGTAAGTTTTATCATCAATTTTCTTATCTTGCCGATCGTGAAGTTGACACAAAGGAGTGTCCTGGAAACAAGGAGCAGTAAAGCGATTAGTGAGGAATTTGGCTAAATCTAGTGCATATCTTGTGTTGTACTAGATATAACTGGAATGTGGGGTGTTCTTAGAGGACGTCCCTTACGCGTCATTGAGCCCCACAAACTCGCTCGGAGTCAGCCATTGCCGTTTGTGTTAAAAACGTCGTTCCGAACATTTCATTAAAGTTTATCGCGATCCTCGCCGTTTTACGAGCGGCTCGACCCGTCATTCCTTGCACTCAGTCTGCTGGCTCACGGCACACTGAACTAAGTGGTAGTGCTTACAGGGAGTCCAGTGCACATGTACCCGACATTATCTATCCTACAACTGCATATACTTCATAATCAATACTTACTCCAACCTTCTTTTCAAATACAGTACTGTGCACATTTTACCCATAAGACTATGGCAATTCTGATTTGTACAGTCCATATAACATTTTTGACTTTATTACACACTAGCTGAAAGACCCGCTGTTGCCTGTGGTTTGACAATTTAGCAGCTTTTAGACTTATGTTGGATACTATAACGAATCCAAAACAAATCAATAAAACACTCTGGAAAAGCACTGTTGAACAACCACAAATACCACAAGCAGAAAAGTAAGTAAAGAAAGCTCTGTGAATGTAAGACGTTTCATTTCTGTGTCAATCATATAGAAAACTGTATGAATTCTTTTTGAAGTGGGAGTGGAGAATAAATGTCATTGTGTTTCGTAAAAGAAACGTGCATAAAGATAACCGTGTGAATATATCGTATTACATTTCAATTGCAAGCATAAGAAATATGATCATATTTCGTAAAATAAAAGTGAGTAGAGAAAACCGCGTGAATGTGATATGTGGTTTTTCTACTTCAGTCATAGAAAACAAAACGAATTCTATGCTGAAGGCCGAGTAGGAAGATGTGTGAATTTAAGTAAAAGAAAAGTGAGTACAGAAAACCACGTGAATGTGACATTGAATAGTAAAATGAATAACATAAAAATCCCCTCCATGAAAAAATACAAACATGTGCCGAAGTTCAAGCTGATCGGTCAAGTGGTTTAGGACAAATATAGGTTTTCCCCCTTCTATAATTGAATCGTCCAAAACTTAAAAACACGCCACCCTTAAACACCTGTCCTATAAATATTCCTATCTGCGGATAAAACACCATTGGAGGTAGGTATATAGCAAAATCATTCAGGCTGAACCTCAACCTGCCAGCAATTTTATGGTCATGGGTCATTAATTTTTACTTTTTCTACTGTGTTGTATTCCACCCAAAAATTCGATCTCTGAATTTCACCGTAAATATAATGTATGTTTTAAGGCCGACTGAATTAAAAAAAATGTAAAAATTTGTGTGTTTGGGGTATGTGTGTATGTCGGTGTTCCTGTCAGCCTGTGAATAACGTAACCCAAAAACGAAAAGTTGGTTAAAAACCAAAGTTGCTATTTAAGTTTAATGTCTTTTAAGGATGCGACACAACAATTTTGGTGAAATTTCCTCCACCATAAAATACACTTTACATGGAAAATTTTGATTTTCTCAAAAGTGACTAACGATTTTGATTATAATACCGCGTGTATAAGATATTTTTATGCCAAATGAAATGTATATTTTTAATTTTCTCGCTAAAACCTATGGAGTCCTCTTTATTCTTGTTTATTTTTGCAGCACTGTAAGAAATACCAAATCTTACTGTACAAAAACTCTGTGTTGCACTCACATAACTTTCTCTACTCCTGTAGTAACCATTCTTACAAACTCTTATACCTTTTTCGTGTTAATTGAGATAAAAGTTTGCACAAATTATCTTATTGCTTATTTCCCTGTAGGTGCAAGGAGAATGTGTGAATACAATAGGCTTTGAGCAATAGTCAAATCGTTTAAAGCTTTGAGATCCATTCTCTTTGCACGCTTAACATGTAAAAAATGAACAATGATGTTTCATTTCACGAAAGTTTAAGCATTGCAAAGCTCACAAATAACGAGGAATATCTCCGAAATGGTTTACTCTACAGAAAGCTTTATTGAGACATAAATTGTGTATTTTAGCGAGATCTACAATTTTGTATTGTAAGATTTCATCTCTCTTACGGTTTACGAGTTATTCAAAAGTTATCCAGAGTAAACAGGAGGACATAGGCTATATACAGAAAATTCAAGATATACATTTCACTCGTCATACAAATATCATAAGCATATGACATTTTAATCAAAATCGTTAAAGCCATTTTCAAGAAAATCAAAATTTCCGGAAAATGTTCTATGTAAAGGGTAGTTTAGGGTGGGGCTATTTTCTTCAAAATCTTCATGTCGCATCCTTGAAAGACCTGAAGCATAAATACCAGCTTTGGTTTTTAACCGACTTTTCATTTTTGAGTTATGCTGTCCACAGACCGGCACACACACACACACACACACACACACACACACACACACACGGACCTATATCTAAAAGTGCTTTTTTTGGATTTAGGGTTCTTAAACATATTTCCAGTGAAATCTCCAATTACTTGCTCTACTTACAATAGAGAAAGTAAAAATGGACATCTTGTTAAAACGCAATTTGTATCCAAGTGCATTTCTTTCTTTTGTTTTTTTTGGAGGGAACCATTTTGGAGATAGTCCTTGTTATTTGTTGTGAGTTTTGAAAAACAAACTTTCGTCAAATAGAACATCGGTATTCTTTTTTATATGTTAACTGTGAGAACGGAATTTGAAGGCTTTAAAAGATTTGACTAACACTTAAAGCCTACCGTAGTTCCATATTCCCCTGCACCTAAAAGAAATTTCTGCAAGTGTTTATCTCCATTAAAATGAAAAACATAAGGGAATAATGGTTTGAAAGAATACTTAGAACTAGAGTAGACAAGGCCATGCCAGTGAACACATCAGATTTTTAATTAATGCGGTTCCTACACACGTCTTTAATACCTTCTACTCTAGTGTGATTGAAATGTTATCGATAGCAATAATAAACAAAAATATAATTCTTTAATCTGTCTTCAGGTGTTTGTGACCATGCTCATATACCAAAAGGAATGTTTATTATTTGAGTAATTACGCATTCCTGTGTGTCAAAAGACGAAAATAACTTTCATGTTGGGCGAAACTTAATCTAATGTGCGAGTGTAATTTTCATACTTAATATCTTATGCTAACTTGTACATTTCGTGTTACTTTTCTCTGCTTTCTCATTGCTTGTTCATTGACGTTTTAATCTGTTTATTTTCAGCTCTCGAAGATCTGCTTTTCTTTGGTTTTCTTCAAATATAGGTAAGTACGTAGCATTTGGTCTTGTCATTTGATTCCTATGTTGCACAGAATTATCTTCTAAGCTACTTATAGTATATTTAGTATTACTTTCATAGCATTATTGCCTCTACCGTGTTCATTTAATTCACTGCGGTATCAGTTAATAGGAACCGTTGCATAGACGTATGGTGGCATTAGATACTTATACATCAACCAAAAGTGTTCTCATAATTGTAAATTATGTTAGAGAAATAATTCACTGTTTAAATATACGAGAAAACTTACTGGGAACAAAAAGCATGTCACTTGCGAGCTAATAAATGTATTTTTATATACTTTAAATAAAAAAATAATTTTGTGTTCAGATTAACAGAGAAATAGCACGACAATCGTAAGCGAATTTCCTTTCATCGCTAAATATTGCAATAATTAACTGTGATAAAGATATAAAGGTTTCTACACAGCTAATTATAGCTAATTGCAAACAGAAGAAAAATAATTCCATGTGATATTTTACACAGAGAGGTACGCATGTAACGTGCGAAATGAAATGAAAACATACGAAGCAGAACGGAAATGATAATATAGTGCAATACATAGTTGTAATATATTGCCATCAGCGGAAATTAGGTTGAAAACACATTCAGTTAAAATTAACAAAATATAAAATATACATCGACATAACGGTACACCAAGAAAATATTTCCAAACGAGTAATCTAAGCTTAGTAATCAGCATATATGGCAATTATAAGACAATAACACTTGAAAAAGCTTCCTACGGTATTCTGGGTTCCGTATATGCCGTCAGTACTACTTCACGAGGCATTTTACCAACCTTCTCAGCGGCAGGTACATAGCAGGGAGGGGTGTATGGAGAGTTTGCCCTTTGCTGTTCGGCCAAGCAGTAGTGTACATGACGAACCCCAGGACTACATTTTTAGGTGAAAATTACTTTTTCGGTTTATGATTTATTCATATAAATATTCTATATACACTGTCAATCACTTTTGCCAAACATCTTTCCTAACTCGCCATCTTTAAAAGTAGCGACATGCTTAAGTCACCCGAGCGCTTTATTTTAACCACCTTTTTCACCTCATTTTTGTATTTTGCATGAAATTTATTCCTTACACTTAAGTTTTGCTCTGATTTGCATATAAATTAGCATAAATAATCTCAAACATATTATCTAAAGATTCAAATATGGATTGATGTTTGCTTTATTCATTGATTCACAAAAAGTAATGAAAAGAGATGGAATTTTAGCACCAATGACTTCATAAAAACAAAAATATATTTCTCTTCAAGTAATAACATAACCAATCAAATACTTTAATTTATTTTCAGTTCACTTAAGAATCAGAAAGTGCCACCAATATACTTCTCTGAAACATGTAAAGGCGGTTTTAATAAAAGGCATTTTTTAGCTAATTATGGTTATTTAATTGCACTATGTGAGAAATTATTTGAGCTAGAACATTGAGCTTTTATAGTCACTTGTAAAGCCCAGAAGGACGTGCGCTCGCATGTGACCCAAGGTATGAATGACGTCAGAAATACAGCACGGCCATCAAATGACAAATAACTGCCACTAGAAGCAAGAGTCGAAAACAACGTAAAGTACTACTCTACAAACCAGTGAAGGATTGCCTTGCAAGTGTATGTAGACGCCAATAATTACAAGATGGGGTACTCGGATAGAAGCTGTCACGTATTATGCGGTGCATTACAAATGAAATTGTAAATGTTATTAGTGCCCTATGTGATGCAGATCCGTCTGTTATTGTAACTGCAAAGTCTCTGATATCGCATGAACTATCTGAAAATCTCCAGTTCATATCGAACAATTTTGCAATGTTGTCCAAAGCTATTAAACAATTAGATAAAATGGGTTTGGAAATGTCCAAGAACATAAATACAATAGAAGATTTAGCTAATTTACTTAATAGGATACATCTTATGTCAGGTATCGAAAAGGCGAAAGCTAAATTCCGTATCATATTTTAAATTCCAGAAAGTTCTAAACAATAATATGGTTATCAAGCTATGTGTAAAGTTTTAAAATGAGCAAGAAGGAAAATACGCCAGACGACACAGTGAAATTCTTTACATTTGCACCTCTGATATCATATGACATAAGTTTTTCACTTTTTAAAAACTTCTTCACGGATAGGGTACCAAATTTCACATTTAATAATTTACAAATATACATTGTAAGCCAGTGTAATGCACTCTGTGACGATATTATAGTTAATAAATAGCAGTATGTATAAGTGCAATTTCAAAAGGCATAGTTTACGGTGCTTGTAGGTTGAGCTGCAGTGAGACGGTTTTCATGGTCAGGCTGTACCTACGTGCAGTTGTTTACATGCGCGAGCGATAGCACTGAAGTTCAGGTGCAGTGTACCGATGGAAAAACACACGCTTACGGCGTTTAGTCATTTGTTTACTTATTCATATTTATTAATTGTGTCAATTTTCAAGTAAACAGATGTAAAATGGGGGGAAAAATTAGAAAATTCAGCCACAGTATGTTAAATGTAAATCGCGCGATACATACAAATATTGTGGAAGTTCATCCTGGAAGAATTGTGCGGTGTAGGAAGCCAGTTTGGCATTTGAAGACATTGCTCAAAGTTAATATATTGATATGTGAGTAATCTAGAACTGTGTGCGTAAACCACGACACCATTGCATGCGTAAAAACATACGTGCTTGGCATGAAGTACTTGGCTAATGCAAGCCACCGCCTATGGCTTATTCTATTTGGATATTCGTTCTTTATTAACTATGTATTTACATAGCTTCAGCAATGCTGTCAACAGTAGCCACGCTTTGGTATGTTTAACGAAACATTTCCAAACTCTGTTTAGCGTTATTTATTTAACATTTGGGCCCGGTGCATATCGTCCGCAATGATGACTTGCTTTCGGCTACAAAGTTTTAAATGTAATGGGTTTTGTTTGATGTTAATTAAAGAAAATGAAAGGTCAATTTGAGCTTCAAACATACCATGTGAAAGTTTTTGCCTGGTCCATGTCCACAGTTATGCAGAAATATTTGTAATACAAATTTATGGTTAATGGAATATTGAAATTTATATACAAAGGACCGCTTGCATTGGTTTCACTTTGACTTGTGTGGTCGGAACGTTGAAACTCTGATATGCAGAGAATTTATTAATATGCAATGTGTTAACTATGTATAGCGAAATAGAAGGAAAAAGTACTGCAAGGGAGGAACAAAGTCGCTCAAAAGAAAGAAAGGAACCAAAAAAGAAAAGAAGTAATGAACGAGATTCAAACTCGGAAACGATGCCGATCTTCTACTCGAATGCTAATTGCTAATCACTATGCCGAGAAGTACGCTCTAAAACAAATCTGACGAACGTTACTCAGCAGGTATGAACACATTCCCCTACTTCCCCTCACTTCGTGACTACGAAAGAGGAAAAGCGGGGAAAACAAAGCGAAAAACGGTTCTAGCTAAAGTGTGCTACTATAGTTGTGGAGAGGAGAAGGGGGGGGGGGAGGGAGCCCCTCTCTTCACACCTGTAGAGTAACATTCGTCAGCCCTTCTCTAAAACGTCGTTTCATTTTCTTGGCTAATATCAGCCATTCAACTCGAATGGTTGATATTAGCAGTGGCGTGCTGGTACTACAGAAACTTACAGCCGTAACTCCGAAATTTGAATAAACAGGATATAAATTTCCTATCTCGAAATAGTTGTTTAAGGTATCTCCATTCTCTGAAAATATTTCGGTGTAGCTTATTAACACCTTGCATGTCTATACTTTGTGACAAAAATGAGTTCGATTACTTTTTTTCACTTTATTTTCTTCCAAAATAGTTTTTTTTTCCAGCAGCACAGCTCTCTTTTACTGACCTTAACACAGTCCAAAGTCTTGCATGATAATACAACACACTTGTTTTCTACTGATAACCTTGACTCATTCGTTTCTCTTTCTTCACTTCCTCCCAAACAGCTGACTTTGACAATACAATCACTCAACACTCATTACCTGCTTCTCTATCTTCCTCCACTGGTTGCCAGCTCTCTCACATACACACACACACACACACACACACACACACACACACACACACACACACCTAACTAGAGACTGAACTAAACTGACTCCCACCGCATCATGCGGGAATGACGTAATAGGGTGCTTTCTCGAACGTCTTGAAATACGCCGCACACTTCTTGAATCATCTGGAAAACTTCTTTTGGTTCTGTCGCTCTGATTGTCACGTGTTCACAGCAGTCGCGCTAGGTACTGTGGCCTTGAGCGCCTTTGATACATGCACCGCCTGCAGGATGGGTAGCCCGACCCTTACCGTCCTTTGCTATGCGCCGCGGCTGGCCTCACAGATTATATTTCATAGTATTGAGGGATGCTTTACTTCATGTTTCCATATTTGAGCAAACGTTTCTTCACGTTTTTGCTGTATCCAACAGTGACTTATAGGCAGGGCCCGAATATTTATGATCTAAGCATATTAGAAATATGACCGAAAAAGTCAGAAAATATGACGATAATTTTTGGATGGATTGTTTGAAACCCTCAAAAATGTGATACTGTTTAAATAACATATATTGCAAATCTACTCCAAAAATCTAGCACACTTAGTAATAAATAAATAATATTAATTTTATTGTTGCAATTTGAATTTAACTAGTCAATCCAGAGCTAACCCTCAGCTATGCACGGAATGAAATAAATGTCACGTTTTGAAAGGCGACCAGAAAGAAGAACTGCAGTAGCGAATCACATACGACTTACCCACCAAATTCGCGAAAACATACAATTGTCTTTCCTAGAAATGTAAGAAATGTTACAAACAAGAATAAGCAGATATGAGAAATCGGTGTTTGGGACGACTGCAGGCACATATGCACAACTGGAATAGAAATATAAAAGTGTCAAAAACACAAATTTAAGAGAAAATATAACTATAATATGAAAAATGACAAGAAAATGAAATAAAATCGTTAAAAAAGTCAAAATGTGATTTCATATGATCCATGTGAATTGCATAATTCTAATCACCCTTGATAAAATTAGCCTATATTTTACATTTACATTTTACATTTTACATTCATTTACTGTGAATGTCATAAACATCGCGGGCCCTGTTTCAAAGATAACATTAAATTCAACATTTTAAAATTTAATAGGCCTTAAGACAGCACTTTTTATTTATCCAAAGTAGAAGTTTGTCGGAAAATCTTTGCTTGAAGTTTTATCAAACAGGATGGAGGAAAAAACAGGTTTTGCCGAGATTACCTGTTAGCTGCAAAGTTTGAGAAGGGATTACTCGGAAATCACTGATGTACAGTAGCACAAAATGAGTAGAAAACTGACCCGTAAAATCCCTTATAGAGTCTACAAGGATTTACATCTCCGCAGAAGGATCACTTTTATATGAGAGGTAGCTGAAGCAACAGTAGACACAAGTGGATCGATGCCAGAACAACAAAATCCATGGAGTGCATTTATTGACGTGTATCTGACAGTTTTCCATTCGTTCGCTTATTTTTATACGCTGAAGACGAAGCGTGTATGTGGAAAACCATTCAACCAAAACTGATTCGATACCCTTTTCCATTCCTTTCTTCAGCCTCCCTGGACATGCAAAGCCAGCTATGATTTATATCCTGCATACGGTGCTTCCAATTTTGAACTGCTCCTAACACGTAAATAATAGGCCAATGACAGTTTCATCAAGCTGGCAACGCAGCACAATATATTTACTTTCGTGCCAGTCAGCCTATAAAGAAAGGAATTCAACAAAGGGAGTTAAAATTAGATTATCTTGGGCAAACTGCGAACTCCAATTAATATGTTCTGCCTTTCATGGAGACAGTTTCATACACATGCGTTTAATAGTACTAAAACCATAATACGGAAAAAATACAAATATAAATAAAATAAACAGGCCAAGCTGAAATCTGTTGATACATTAAAAACCTTATGAATTCTCGACACAGCAGTGTTAGAGGAATGTTATACTTATGGCATTCCAAAGAAAATTTCCAGTCAGAACAAAAATATACATAGAAAAAATACAATTGAGCAAGTGTCGCACCCTAAGTACCTAGGTTGTAATGTCACTTATTAAATAGATCAAGGCATACACAATAAACGATGGGGTCGAACTGCTGCGTGCCGTGCCGGTGAGTGGGAAAAGACGTTCAAGGACGGTGCTGCCTCGCGGGAATATTGTGTGTACGTGACGTTAACAATCGAGGCAGCAGAAACAAAAAGGGTGTCGAGAACGTTCGCAAGACTTCCAGCTGAGTCATTTTCGATGAATGTGTGTGTGGAAATCGAGAAAGGCCCATGTGATGTCAACCCCAGTATATAGGCCAGAGGAGTGAGCTTTTAGAGTTAACACTGGCCAACTTGTTTCTGTAACAGTGTCGTTGAGTGCAAGACAGCTGTGCGTCGTAAGAAGATTCAACGAGCGGCGCGAGTTATTACATCGCCGTAATGAGGGACAGAGGAGGTGAAGAAAGACATCAACAGGACTGAGGAAAGTTCTGAGAAGTAAAAAGTGGTGAGTTGTGATTGCCCAAGGACTGTAGGCTTAACGACGAGAAGAAAGCTGTGTATTTGAGCTAAACTGTTAGAAATTAATAAAGTGATAGAAAAGTTACCGGACTGATTCTGTCATTTTGTCACAATATCAAACAATTTGTGGAACGGTTCGGAGAAGTTTAAAAGGGAAAACTACAAAAGACACCTAACAAATTTCATCCCGTCATGTCACCCCCTGTCTTAATGTGTGACAGCGAGGCATGCCCTTTGAAAAATGCCGATTACAGCAAAATACAAGCAACCGAAATGCACTTTTTGAGATAGATTAAGGGGTGTGCAAGACAGGAGCACTTAAGACAGATATCAAAAGGAAATTGGAAGTATGACTGATAGTAGAAAGAATACTATAGTATATAGAAAAATAGAAGCTCCACATACAACGAAAGCAATTCGATAGAATTCCCCAAAACATTTTACTTACCAAGAGGATGTCCATCTGCGGGAAGAACAGAAAGAAGAGGGAAAATGTATGACCGGAACAGGCTGTAGCTTAATCCTTGAAGATAGAAGAAAAAGAAGATGATCCATATTTCATACCTTTTGGTCCTTTTTACTTTCTCTATTACGTACACTAAGAAGAGGAAGTATTGTATTCATCCCAAAAATTTGATGTCGAGATTTTCCCGGAAATATGTTTTGAGGCCCCCTGAATCAAAAAAAAAAAAAAGGAAAAAAAAAGAAAAGCGTGCGCGCGCGCGTGTGTGTGTGCGTGCGCGCGCGCGCTTGTACTGCAGTAAGTTGTACTTGTGAGCAGTATAACTCAAAAACGAAAAGTGGAATAGAAACTAAAGTTGGTATTTAAGTTTAACATCAATTAAGAATGCGACACAAGATTCTTAAGAAAATTCCTTCATCCTAAACTACCCTTTACATAGAACATTTTTCGAAAACTTTGATTTTCTCAAGAATGGCTTCGGACTAGAATGCCATATGTTTATGACAAATGAAATGCATATTTTGAATTTTTTGCATGTACCCATGTAGTCCTATTTTCTCTGAATGACTTTTGTATAACCAGTAAACCGTAAGAGATAGAACAAATCTTACTCTACAAAAAAATGTAGATCTCGCTAAAACACACAATTTATGTCTGAATAAATGTTTTTGTAGAGTGAACAATTTAGGAGATATTGCTTGTTATTTGTGTGAGTTTTGGAAAACTCGTACTTTTGTCAAACGGAACATTGTTATTCATTTTTATGTTAACCGTGAGAGAACGGAATCTCAAAGCTTTAAAACATTTGACTATCGCACAAAGCTACTGTATTCTAATATTCCCCTTGTACCTACAAGGAAATAAGCAATAAGGTAATTTGTACAAATGTTTATCTAAAGTAACACGTAGAAGATATAGCAATAAGAGTTTGTAAGAATGGTTGTACAAGAGTAGAGAAAGTCATGTGAGTGCAACACATCAATTTTTTTGTAAATTCCTTAATTTATAGTTTTTGTCATGATTAGTTCCATATATTGGTGTATACTTGTGACCATTACTAGGATTTTTATTTTGCATTGATCTTAATCTCTGATTTGAGCCATTATTTGTTTATAAGAGTGCTGAAGACCTAGTAATTGAGTGTCCTTAAATACACGTCATCATTTGACTCAAACCCGCCGGTATTACTTCTCTATATGTTTAACTCGTAAACGATTCGGGGACCCAAACAAGTACAACAAACGATCCTATAATCGATGTGAGATGAAGGGATGGTTCGGAATCCGTGTTTATAAGAGTTTCGCTACGATTGGCACAGAAAGAGAGACTAATACAATATAGTTTGCCTTCTAGAAGAAGGGCGAAGAATGACCTGCTTGTGTCGTTAAAACTGGACGACAGTTACGGCTCATATATTGGCTTTATTAGCAAAATGGAGGCAACCATATTGCTGCCATCAATAAGATTGCCACCCGCAACAAGAAAACTGACACTAACCAAATGACAGTTTATCATGAATATATTGAGGCGTTGAGCGCAACAGTGGCCCAACCCACAAAAATTCAGAAACTGAGTTATTAGCACAGACATGTTCCCCATATCAAAATCTAGGAGATGTGGTGGCCTATACCACATTTCTACGACCACCGACAGATGGCATGAGAAGTGTGTTATTGAATGGAACTGAATCTGGCTTCCTGGATAGAAACAGTGGCCCAACCTTCCTGCATGTATGTAACTATGTATCACAATGTCTGTGCTATATTGATTAAAATTTCCATATATGACTCTTGCTTAGTTATTAAAGTGTGTATAGAACTTTCAAATCACAGATATTCTTACACTCCATTATCTCCATTGTGTACATTAGTGGTTGGGCCACTGTTGCGCTCAACGCCTCATTATAAGCTTTAAGCATATTAACGTTTCAGGCACAGAACGCCTTTTTGGAGTTTTTTCGAATATTAAGCTTCAAAAATATATGTAAATAAAGTGATTCTGCTGGAAAACACGTTTATTTTAACAACACTAACAACATGGAAAAGGTTTCTAATACCATTATTGTGTGCTTAAAGTATAGGTACGTTTTATTACTTAAAAACCTCACGTGTTGCACTCAGATGACTTTCTCTACTCTTATACTAACTATTCTTACAAACTCTTATTCCTATATCTTCTTCATGTTAGTTAAGATATACTTTGTAGAAGTTATCTCTTTGCTGAGTTTCTTGTTGGTGCAACGGGAATATGGGAATACGGTAGACTTTGAGCGATAGGCAAATCTTTTAAAGCTTTCAAAATCCGTTCTCTTTGCACGGCCAGGAGATAAAAAAGGGTCAATAATGAGCTTCCATTTTAGAAAAGCTTAAGTATTGCAAAAGCCACATAAATGACAAGAAATATTTGCAAAATGGTTTACTCTGCAAAAAGTGCATTTGGAAATAACTTGTATGTTTTAACAAGACCTACATTTTGTATAATAAAATGTGTTCCATCTCTTACGGTTTACCAGTTATGGAAAAGTCATCAAGAGTAAACAGACTACATAGCCCATAGGAAGAAAATTCAAAGTGTACATTTCACTTGTCATAAACAGATGGCATGTTAGTCAAAATCGTTAGAGCCATTTTTGAGAAATTCAGAAATTTCCAGAACTTTTCAATGTAAAGAGTAGTTTAAGGTGGAGGAAGTTTCTTCAAATATTCATATCGCGTCCTTGAAAGTATTAAAGTTAAATACCAACTTCGACTTTTAAATGGCTTTTTGTTTTCCAGTTAGGTTCACATACATACGCGGATCTTTTTTTAAAAATGCTTTTTTATTCAGTGGCCTCAAAACTTTTCCAGTGAAATCTCGGCATGTAATTTTTGGGTCAAATAGAATACTTCTTACACTTACTATACACAGTAGGGAAAGTAAAATTCAGCTGAAACGTTTCTGATATATACGATAGCAGCGGAAAAATGTAACGTTTTTAGGGATACAAACCGAACTGTCATCTGTCGGTCTCTGGAAATACTCCGTTTGTGGAATGTGACCTTCTGGATGCTCCACAGCGTCTGTGGTTTACGGTAGTGTGGAATCAGGTTAAATAGTCATTGAATTACATCTTTAAATGCAGATTTTGGGAGTTTAAAAACTACAGTGCAGATTGCAGCACTGACTGAGTCATTCTAGGGGTTTGGTTTGAAATCGCTGGACAGGTGGCAAAGGAAAAAATACTGGGGCGTTTCCAATTTAAACCGCTATGTCTGAAATATGAAGCTTAGAAATTTAATTTCCGCATTTATTTCTGTGTTCTTATAATAATTATATTTTGTGCTAAAATTCAAATAGGAAGTACTTTAATGGCATTTCTCTGTTGAGAATGTAGACAATTCAGAACTAGCTGCAAAATACACAGGCACGGGAAGTGCTATAAATAGTTACGAAAAAAAAAAAAAACAAGCAAAGAATCTGTGTAGACGAACCGTTCAGTTTTAATTTATTGCAAGAACGTACGTTAAAAACGACCCAGAAAGTTTTTAATTATCCTATTACCCAATTATTACAGTTCTTTGTTAACAGAAGTGTAAAAGTGGTGCTTAAAAGTACGACATTTTATTATTTGAAATCCAATCATTATATAACGAATAAACTGCATAAAATACATCGTATTGCAGTAAAATTTGAATTGTCATTTACGTATTCGTCCAGCTGTCGCCCTGAAATTCGCCAGAAGAAAATGAGGACCCGATGGCTGGCAGAGCAACCAGATAGCGATGAGACAACCATTTTTTGAGGGGCATCGTTAAATTGTAGCTTAAATAATTTGTTCCTGTTACAAGAGGTAGCATTAAATTGCGACTAAATGCGCTCTTTGGATATTACTAATGAAATGCCAGAATTTTACACCAGGCCATATTAAGAAAAGTTCACATATGTATACACTAACTCAAACTTAACCTCTTGTTAAAACTAGATGCCCCGATACCTGTGGATCCACTGCGGCTCGCTACGGCCTGACTTTCTCCACATGCCTTTGGTTTTTAGGATCCACGTTAGTCGCAAGTTGTAACCCGGGGGCTACGATTGGATCCCCGTTTTCTGAATTGCAATACGCACCTTTGTGGGCACGAATATATTTGTCATTCTTAACCACATGAGATTTGTAATCTGCCTAATGTGGAAGCAGCGACTGTTGATGTTAAGGCAGTGATGTCAAACGTTGTCACTGAGCGCAAGCGCGTGCTTTAGAGCCCACGGTGCCCGTAATAACAGCGCTTGCTTGCTCTGCTTGGGGCAGTATTAATCAGGGCCGTACAACATGCATACCATGGAAAACAAGAAGTCATTCCTTCCACATTAGCAGTCCCTTAATATATGTGCAGAAATGAATAAGTATTGTGATATATTGAATGGAATTTTTTGGAAGATTTTTAATTTGGAAGCTCTCAAATCTAAACTAGATATTTTTTCGTTGCCCTTATTCTGTTGAACGTTCCACTAGAACTTCAACTAGGACTTACTGATTTATTCTGTGGTTCAGGTCAAAAAAGGCGTATAATGGTACTAAAAATGTTAGTTTTTATCAAGACCTTGATCCACAAATATATCCAGTACTTTGCAAATTAATGTTGCCTCAAATACTAAGATGGAACTATTACTTTCTCTAGTGGTAAGTAGGGGAAGTATTGTATTCCACCTAAAAATTCGATGTCGAGATTTCACCGCAAATATATATTTTGAGGCAGCTGAATCCAAAAAACAAGCATTTTTATATAAAAAGGTCCGTATGTTTGTGCGTGTCTGTCTGTGTGTGTGTGTGTGTGTGTGTGTGTGTGTGTGTGTGTGTGTGTGTGTGTGTGTGTGTGTGTGTGTGTGTGTGTGTGTGTCAGTCTGTAGACAGCATAACTCAAAAACGAGAAGTCGGTTAAAAACCAAATTTAGTATCTAAGTTTGATGTCTTTGAAGGATGCGACACGAAGATTTCTATGAAAATAGCCCCACCCTAAACTACCCTTTACATGGAACATTTTTCGAAACTTTTGATTTTCTTCAAAATGGCTGTAACGATTTTGATTAAAATATCATATGTTTGAGATATTTGTATGACAAATGAAATGTGTATTTTGAATTTTCTGGCTATAGCCCCTGTATTCGTATTTACTCTGGACGACTTTTGCATAACTAGTAAACCGTTAGATATAGACCAAATCATACTATACAAAAAATGTAGATCTTGCTAAAACACAATTTATGTCCCAATAAATTTTCTTGTAGGATGAACCATTTTGGAAATATTCCTTGTTATGTGTGTGAGTTTCGGAAAACTTAAAACTTTCGTGAAGTGGAACACTGTTGTTCATTTTTTTATCATCATCATCATCATCATCATCATCACCATCATCATCGTGAACTTAATTTTTCCTTGTTTTTCTGTGTTTTGCTTAACAACATCACTACCTGTGTGGAGCGCTTTATGCTGTGCTAAATACCAAGGTTACGAAATTTCGATTGAGTTTACAAGACTGTTTAAGCCGTAAAACATACAAAATTAATTTCAAACTTTAGCTTCGATTACAGTGTAGCGCTTGATCTCGCAGCCTTTGAAGCACTAGCAAGACTGCTTAAATGCCCAGCAGCACAAAGTATTTTGGCTTGTGTTTACTTCCAATATGTTTCGTTGGACTTGGATTCAAATCTTATCGCATTAAAAGTGTTCACTACGATGTAATTTGTATCCAATGTTGTCGAAATATTCAACAGAAATTCGGAGAGGGTGGACTTAGAAAATTGGAAAATTACTTTTGCTACACTTATTTGTTCAAAGGTTGCCAAAGAAAGTCTCTCTGTACGTGTGACCATTTTATTTGTTGTTTTAGGAAATGTACCCTTCCACCGCGGCCTAAAGCCGCTACTGAAATGGTATTGACTTCGTACAAGGGTAAATAATGTGGCATAGACCGGAGCTGCAGAGCGATTTTGTTTGAGCTGTCTGTACATGGAGTGCAATACCTGGTTATTTAGTATTACCACTAATATATTTCTTTCTAAAAACTAATAAGGAATCTGGAAACAATATCGCAGCATATGACAACAATCTGAAAACGCTTAGATAAAATCTTCAATATTTTGAAATTTTATCTACAGCTATCGTTTCCCGAAAGGTGGTGATAAGTGTCAAAGTATTTCATGAAAATCGAGCAAAACGATTATTTTCTATCTTAATTTTATAAAATAATTGATGCAGTCTTGAATGTTAATGCCACAGAATTTGCCTCCGTACGCTATTTTTAAATGCCCTAGTGCATGTTTAAATGTTGCATGTATTTTAATGTGAGACATACATTAAAACTTTTTCTTACTACTGATATTTCCATAATTTTTCTTCGTGTAAGATGTTCCTTGCCGAGCATCTTTTGTAATGCACTAATGAAATTTACTGAGCATTTACCCAGAGGTAATCAATAAACATTTCTCTAGGTGTTAACGCCAGTGTATCTAAGCATATAGGTTTAGTTTTCAAGCGCAAAAATTATAACTTTTCGACAAAAAACGTATTTTAAAAATGTTGAAGCTTAAACAATAGCAGACACACGGAAACCTAGGGCAATTTAAAAAAAAAAGAAAGGGTGTGTCATAAAGACACACGATAGAAGTGAAACCTTTGTATTACAAGGAAGCATTTTAATTATTCATCAAGCACTTTTGAATAGCATAGATTGTATTTATCATTCATTTATTTACTAAAATTATATACATATGTGTCACAGTGCATCATCTTCTTCGTTATTTTAAACCAAAATCTGTCACACACAACACTTCAAACTGAATGTGTGCAATCTTGATTTTGTTGGGGCTCTAATGACCTAGCTGTCGACGGGCCCTTAAACCCTAATCACTCACTCACTCACTCACTCACTCACTCACTCACTCACTCACTCACTCACTCACTCACTCACTCACTCACTCACTCACTCACTCACTCACTTGATTTTGTTAAAATCAACACTGTAAATTATCACTGATAGATGCAAGAGGAATACCGCCTCCGTAGCGCATTTGATAGCGGGCTTGACTCTGGCGCGGAGAACCCGGGCTTGATCCCCAGTACCAGAGTACCAGCATGGGGATTTTTTTCCCCCGCTGGGAGGTCTGCCACGGGGTGCACTCAGCCTCTTTAAGTCCCGGGGGGTCAATTGAGGAGCTACTTCATGGAGAAGTAGCGACCCCAGGTCAAGAAGACCACAGGGCTGGGGAGGGCCGGAGGGCTGGGGACGTTGACCACGTACCACCCTACAGTACTGCACCCCAACAATGACGCCTGTAGTGGGCAGAGGTGGGGAACGCAGTGGCTGTGCGGCAAGCTTTGGCCCTTCGCGGTCTCCTGTGCTGGGGTTTACTTTTACTTTTTACTTTTAGGTGCAAGAAGAGGTGGCTGAGCCAAGGTGCCAGCTGCTGCTTCATTATCTTCATTGTTCACACCGTCCAAACTAACATGTATTCCACTCTTCTCTCTACTACCTCGTTCAATTTCAGATCTAAATTTTTCTTTTTTTCACATTCTGAACTGTTACTTCACCCGCACGTTTTCTCTCACACCACGCTCTTGCTCTTTCTGCGCCTGACTTTTCACAATTTTGTTGTGAATATGCTTATTTTAATGAAAAAATAGATTAAAACAACGCGACACTAAGCAATACTCGAAATGCGTTGGTTATACACCCGTGTTTCAACGGATGCTCTGTTGACAAGAAACAGCTGTACTCAGTGATCGCCACGCCGCCTGAACGGAGTACACGCAACCACGGATAACGAGAATAACGAGAATAACGAGACACAGTGTTTAACCGCATCACTTTTCGTCACACAAAACGGTTGCAGATCAGAATTTCAAAGCCCTCCCATAAGAACTTTCACTTCAAACATAAGTACATTTTGAACCTAAACATTATATATCACACCATTTGAATTTTTTTTGTGGCAAAAGATTTTTTGGGTGACATAACAAAAAATAAAAGCATTTGATTATAATTTCTGAACTATTCGAACCAAATAGATGAAATTTATGCTGCAAGATGTTTGGATTGTGTTACATCTATGGTATAGCATTATTAATTTACAAATATTTAGTCATACATACAGTAGTTAATTCACAATTTAATCTTATCTAGGATTAGGTTGTAAATTGCTATTACCATTCCAATACAAAACAATAGGGAAAATAAATATTGGAAGGCCAAATAAAAGGTGACACGAACAAGATAAGTAGATTGATACGTTCAGAAATGTGTATTGCATGAGGAAAGAAAAAATTACAAACCCATTTTGAGGGAGGTAAATTACCCCGCAAGTTTAGTGACCGGAATTATGTTCGAGGAAGCAGAACGTAATGCTATTGGCAGAGAGATAGCTGGATTTGTTAGTACCGACGTAAACACTGTTTCATTATGCACCATTTTTATGCAGGTCAATACGCATGCAAAGTTAATTTCAGTACAGACCTTTGTCAGGCGGACTAACTGACCTAATCGGGACTAGATCCCGGGCTGCAGTGCAGATATATAAATATATAAACCAATGTTTTCTAATTATACATTTTTATATTACATAGATATCATGTTCATATGTTTTAAAAAATTATAACGTATATATTATTCTTTCACCCATTTTTAATAAACATTTCTAGCATTCATTATTTTAATGATAGGATTATAAGAGAAGTTGGTACCACCACAAACAACTAAAAAATTATTAGTAAAAGCTGCATCACTCTATAATAAGTGGTTCCTGATAAAATGGTATAAACACATGCAGAAAAATAAGTTTGAGAAAACCTCAATAAAATTAAGCCCTATAATATTAATTTGAGGCAGTTTAACTCCATTTTCACTGAAACTATTTAATCTAGAAGTGTGAAATTTGACACACGTATAAATCAGTGTTTTTTTAATGTTCTGACTTTTTATATCACATAAATATTACTTCAATATTTTTAAAAACAAAAATAACGAATGTTATTTGCTCACTCATACTAGTTGTTAGACATTTAAATTATTTTAAAGACACTTGTCACGTTTTTAGGGGTAAGAAGGACTAGATTATGATAAAATAGGGCTTAAACTTGCAAAATCAGCAAATAACACAAAATTAGTATGTTTTACCCAAACAAGCTGACATCGTCCCCTAAATGTGTGCTAATAGTGAGGTGTTCGTTGCTAGATAGGGCGCTTGTAGTTGGCAAGGTCATGTAGGGGGCAATGTGTGGACTGGAAATCACGCACGCGTTACTAAGGCACGTCACGCCCGTCGCTCGTAACAAATCGCACACGCCAACACGAGGGAAGGGAAACGCAATGCATGTGTACAATATTTCACTACTCCCTAGAGTTGAGACAATGTTTGTGAAATACAACTTCTTTTTTGTTCACACTGTGAAGACCATGACATTTACGTACTTCGTCACTTGGGCCACCTTTTGTAGACATGCCGTAATCTCTTCCACAGGGGTGCTTCGGAAAGGAAGGGTGGAAGGGAGGAAGGGAGGGGCAGACTTCCTACCCTTATTGTTTGTTGTCATGACAGAGCGTAAAGAGTATAAAAAAGTATCTTCCATAGCAACAGGTACTAAACCAAAGGCTGCATTTTATTTTGAGTTCCTCATATGTCGCAGTGTTGCTCGGGTTTCTTATACCCGGCGTAATCGTTTAGTTTCCAAGTGATGTTTTTCAGCAAATTCCCAATATTTACGTTTTATACCAAATAAGGGCACGCTATGTTTACTGTTTGTATATAACGAACTGAAATGGTAGCGTAAACGAACAAGAAAGGGAAGGAATAGATATAAACTGAAATGGCAGCAAAATTAATTCTTTATTATCATAATTCTTACCTTCCCTGATGCAAAGCGATAACTAACATTTGCGAAAGAGGACTTTGGGTTTATTCCCTTCCACTGTACGTGGACTTCACCTGTCTTTAACTCCCAGGCGTGCATTGTGTTGCAGTGGCGAGTTGATTACATTTATGTATGTTGTCTTTGATTTATGAAAGCACTTTCAAATATTTTGCGCTACACCTGATCATTAGTGACTTCTTTGGTCCTGCTTACGTTTAAGAAATCAATCAGTATTTGGCAAAGTCGAAGTACATAGGCATTAAAGATCGTCACGTAACCTGTTGCGAAACAGACTTTTAGTATGGTTCAGTTTTAATATAGAACTCTATTCGCAAATACATGTAGAGCTATAACCACTCTTATACACACTATTCTTGCAAATGCTTATTTCTCTACTACATTTTAATCGACATAAGAATTTTTAGAAAGTATCTTCTTGCTAATTTTCTTGTAGGTGCAAGAGAAATCTGGGAATACAGTAGGCTTTCAGTGGTAGTCAAAATTTGTTTTAAGAGATGGTTGCTATGCCAAATTCCGTTCTTTGCATGGTCAAGAGACAAAGAAAGGAATAGCATATTTCCATTTCAAACAAGTATAACTATTAGCAAATTCAAACAAATTATAAAGAATATCTCAGAAATGCTTCACTCAGAAGAAAAAAATAAGTGTTTGACATAAATTGTGTGATTTAACTAGATCCATATTTTTATTTAATAAATTTTGTGTGTTAGTGTTAACCATTTATGCAAGAATCATCCAGAATGAAGAGGTCATCTAGGACATTCCCAGAAAATTCAAGATATGACTTAGAAACGACCATGGAACCACCTTTAAAGAGAGAAGGTTGGACACCTCTGGTCTAGTAGGTTTAAATCAAACGTTTTGACGAGAGGCAGTGGGTTAAGTTTGAATGCAAATACTAGCACTATAGTAATTAACTTCATATACAAATCTGCGAAGAATTTACACAATTTGCTTCGATATGACGAAATGCTGGGACTGTTTACCGTGATTCACGCCCGAGGCTCAACTATGTCCATCCCTCATCATTAGCCCCTGGATTCTGGTGACTTCGTATCTTTTTTTTTTCTGATGGTGATATAGTGAATTAAACTTCTTTTAAGGGTAATTTTTCTGCATTCCAGGTCATTATTTGATAAGTCATTTGAAAAGTCATTTTAAATCCTTTTTAAAAACAAATCCAGATTTTAGTAACTTTTCGTGAGTTTAGTTGTATTATTCTTATATTGATAGAATCAACTTCTAGAAGCCAAATTTTAAAATTTGGAAGTATTTTAATATGGCTTTAGTTATTCATATTTTGGCACACATTCAACCTCAGAGTAATACGTCCAACTAAACCGCTTACTTCTTTTGTAAGGCGGGCTTGTCCTATATAGGTATGTGGGGTGCACTTATGTGCTGTTTTTGAGAGTTACGTCACATGTACTGCTACAATAATGTGAGATGGGTTGCCAGTAACCTAATTCGCATTCAAGACACAAGTGCGCAAATCAGCATTTGCTAAAATCGAAAATATCTAAGAACAGTGGATATGATAGAATTCCTCGAAGAAGAGGAAAAACCCTCAAAACGTGTTGCTTTAAACACAACAAAGTGTGTGGCGTTTATGATGAGAAGGTCTTATCTATGTGTAAGTCCGTAATAGTGGGCAACAGACAGTGATCTAGATTTGAAAACTTAAAAATCCTACTTTTAGCGTATTGTAATTCAGTATTCATGATACGGATTATGTGACTAAACCAAGAAATGAAGGCAATTTTGATCTCAATGTTTCTTATTTTAAGCCATTTTAATACTTTTTAAGATTTTAAAGCCCATACTGTAAGGTTATTTTTTACATTCTTTAGGCCATCAAAATCATGGCCTTGCTTATCACTCGGCTCAGCGGCAGACAAGGCCGTAAATGGGCATAAACATCACAGACTCTAGTACACTCCAAGAATGTAAATTTTCGGATAGTAAAAAATCTCAGAGCAAGTGTTGATAAAGAATTGAATACATCTACAACAATAAGTGGTATCATAAATTAAAATGTAGAAGATTGACTTAGTGTTTCGTTATAAACTGAAAATCCTCTAGTTTATCAAACTAAAACCCAATTTACTAAAAGTGGAAGTCTCTAGTTTTAGTTGTACTCCTTGGATTAGTTCCTTTAATGTTTCACCAATAAAGAGTGATCCTTATCAGGTTGATTGTCCGCGTCACGCCCGTGAGGGCCAATCCCTTGGCCTGGGTCTTATACTGTTTTCCGTGTTAGGCAACGACCCAATAACTGTAAATACACTACTGCTGTTTGTTACCAATATCGATATTGGTAAGCAAGTGTAAGGTTTCTTTTATCTTGTCGGATATTGACTTTAAGGATGTTTATTACTTCTGTTTTTATTTCGTTTTTTACCCTTTAAAGATCTTACCAGTTTACGTTTTTAGCAAGGTACACTTTTATCAGTTTTTAACTTTTAACTGTTTTAGCTCTCGTTTTTAATACTTTTAACATTTTTTAGTTATCTTAACTTTCCCTTTTTAACTATTTAGGGGTGAGGTTTGTTTTCTTGTTTTATTTTTGGACTTCGGGCCCTAATGAGCTAGCTGTCGACGGTCCCTTAAACAACACTGACTCGCTCCTTATCAGGTTGAGAATGCACTTAGGGAATACGATGCCCGCAAGGCAGGGTTTTCCCAAGCGTTCGAGATCTGTTAAGTAACTTAAGTTCTTGGTTAGCCAATTAATTTTTGCAATACTTGAAAAAACCCGTAAAAAGCAATAATAAATCAAAATTACTTTTCTATATTTTATTATACATTAAGAAAAAATGAATTATCAATGTGAACAAATCAAAAGCTATATCTGTTGTCTTATATAATTTATGTATTTCATGTGAAAATCCAGGTTCCATTTCAAGGAATAAAAATAATTGAGTCGCTTCTTAATGTTAGGAACATATGCAATTGCACGTTTAATATTTGAATTTATAAATAATTGTTACGTTTGCATATTTTTACTACGAATTCATTAATAACTTATTTTAAGGTTAGTATGCTGTTGCGTGTGACGTCATTTCCGATGCTACCGGAAGTACCATTTTTAGCCTTGTTGCCACAGGAATAGTTGACAAATGAGTGTTAAATTTAGCTTACACTATTAAATATATGTATTATCAATGATTAACATACGTATCAAATATTGCAAAAACTTTAGTTTCTTCACTTGAATCAAGGTTTGAAGCGTTTGAAGGCCGTAATTTTAAGGTGTTGCATAAACACTGAGGTTTTACAACACCAAATGACATTAATTCATCTTGTGACCACAAAGTTTTCTTAAAGGATTCACATTTCATGAATGAATGAACCAGGGATTGAGGGTATTTATTATTATTATTATTATTATTATTATTATTATTATTATTATTATTATTATTATTATTATTATTATTATTATTAGTATTAGTATTAGTATTAGTATTAGTATTAGTATTAGTATTAGTATTAGTATTAGTATTAGTATTAGTATTAGTATTAGTATTAGTATTAGTATTAGTATTAGTATTAGTATTAGTATTAGTATTAGTATTAGTATTAGTATTAGTATTAGTATTAGTATTATTATTATTATTATTATTATTATTATTATTATTATTATTATTATTATTATTATTATTATTATTATTATTATTATTATTATTATTATTATTATTATTATTAAAAATGGGTAATTTGTTTTAAGTTGTGCTCTATATGGAGGTAGCGTACCGTTTTAACGTTTTTATATCTGAAAATTCCAATTCGAAGACCTTAAAATGAACGCCATTTTCATCTTTTATTGAAGTCCATCAAACAATTGAAAGTTGTGGTCCTGAGCTTCTAGTTAAGCATCAGATTTCCTACACCGTAGATATCTAAAAGTGGTTTTGTTTCGAGAAGCATGGGATGGATATGGAAGTAGTACCTACTTGAGGTGGGTGCGGGTGTGATAAAGGAAGTGGTTGGTTGTGAGGTGGCGGTCAGCGCCCATCGATCCTCTCATCTATCTAGTTTACCGTCACGTCACGTCACCGTTTCTTGGAACGAGCTGCAGTTACGGAGAGATGGCCTGGATCGATAGCTACACCCCTTGCATTCCCTATCACCCTTCTTATTCAATCATACACTTTGGCAATTACCTGCAACATTGTCAAATTATTTTAACTATGTACGCACAGCCGGTAGAGCAAGTGTTGTATTCCGTAAAATAAATTGAGATTGCAATGGAAATATAGTTTCAGGAAATATTCGGTATCTGATGTGTTGCACTCAGTTGATTTTCTCTACTCTTACAAACTCTTATTCTTCTATCTTTATGCTACTCGAGATAAACATTTGTAGAAATTACCATATTGCCGATTATCTTGTGTGTGTAAGGGGAATATGGGAATACCATAGCCAACTCTTTTAAACCTTTGAAATTCCGTTTTCATTGCACGGCCAAGAGATAAAATTAATAACTAGAGAAAAGTATAAGTATTGCAAAACTCGCACAAATAACAAGGAATATCTCCGAAATGATTCACGCATATTAAACCACTAAGTACTGTGTTCCTAGAAGGAATCCTATCATATATCTGAAAATTAAACACGTTAAACCAATCACTATTGTGCTCCTAGAAGGAAGTCCACCGTGTTTCTGAACATTAATCATATTATTTGGAGCCATTTTTGAGAAAATTAAAATTTTCGAAAAAGTGATAATTTTCGACAGATTTTTCCATGTAAAGAGTAGTTTTGGGTGGAGGAATTTCTAACAAAATCTTCCTATCGATCCTTGAAAGGTGTTAAACTTAAATACCAGCTTTAGTTTTTAACCGACTTACAGTGTTTGAGTTGTGCTGTTTAGACAGGCGCGCTCGCACGCGCGCCACACACATACATAAACACACACACATGTGCGCACACACACATGCACACACCACGAACGCGCGCACGCATACATACAAGCACACGCACAGAGCTGATACGCACTGACCGATTCGTATCCGTAATTCAACTCTAAAACTCGCTCCAACTGTTTTCAGTCCTCCTTATATACTGAAGATGACGTCACACGAACCTTTCTCGAGTTACACGCACACGCAAACGCACACACACACACACACCCAAACCGGAAATAACACAGCTAGAAGTCCCGCGAACGATCCTGAAACCATTTTGTCTCTACCGCTTCGATTGTTGGCAATCAGGTACACAGAGCAGTAACCCGAGGCAGCTTGACCTTGGACGCCTTTGACCGCTCGCCAGCACGGCGTATGTTGTGAAGAAGCTTGTCTCTGTCCGTCCTTTGTCGTGTGCCCAGCCCGGCTTCACTATGTATACCATTTAGTTGGTTGTATTGATCTGTGGTTGACGAGTCCAAATGTTTAGCTAAATATTGAGTGGGGGAGTCATATTACAAAAGACATAGACCTTGAGGTTCTAGAACATGAATCTACTAATATAAAAATAATGGAACCAAAATCGAGAAAAAACACTGGATTTGTTCTTAAAAATGATCGCAGAAAGGCCCTATCAGATAAAATAGGGAAAAATGGCCGTTAAAAGCACTTTAATTTCATTCAAAATACCCACCTGTATTTTCCATTTAGTGTTTCTAGGGTCATCGGAAATCCAGGCCCTAGTAATTAACCTTCCAGCTATACTTTCATCAGTAATAAATGGATCTAATAATAAAGTACATAACGTTTATCGACTTCAGGTGGCTTATCGTTAATAATACGCATCGTTTATCTCGAATACTATTCCTAAAGTGCTTATGTATGCCGTTTCTTTGATCATAATAGCTATTTGTTTACAACTTAAGCATGATATTAAGTACAACGGAACATTTGATGTAAAATAGATACGTATGAAAAAAGAAACACTATTTTGATCATGTGACTTCCAGCCTCCGAACACAGTGAAGTACGTATATGTGTTATCCATACAGATCAGTTAGCCTACCATCGAGAAGAATTTATATTGCACTTCAACTGGGTTTAACTCGATACTTAGCGTCTTGCTTTCAGCCCTTAGCATCATATATTACAAGAATAAGATCCTGCCTCAAGAGACAGCGTTAGTTTCCTGTTATAAATATACCGTGATTTATGAGCACGGAATTGCTGGTCTTATCTGACGTGGTTACCGACCGCCTTACACTAGCACGCATTTATTACTCCCCACATCGGAAAACGATTCCTACTCCATGACATACCTAACATCGTCACTTCAACATAGTCTGCATCACCATTTGTTGCCAATTTCTTTGTTACAGGAATATATAGCCTTATTTATTTCTCTACTGAAGGAAGAATTAAAGTAAAGCACCACTGAAATCTAGAAGAAATCACGAAAAAATTCCATTGTGTTGCATGAATTTAAAAGTACTTAGGGACCATACATTCAAAGAGTTTTTAATTTTGGAAAGGTGGGCCACCCGACAAAAGCATGTGCGCTTTAAGTCCAGTTTTGCGCTTCCTAAGATCTATTGCTTGACCTTCTTAAATGGACTAATGGATTAAAGTACACCTAAAAACATACATACAGAGAGAGAATTCCAGGTTTACAGCCGATTTTCCAAATTTTTTAGCAATACAACTCAATAAATACCTTTGATAAAATTGACCTATCGTAGGAGTACACTAACAACAGCAACTAAAAATAAAGTGGCGGATTCTTGTATGTAGAGCCGAGGTTGGCTGTAACAAATTAGGGGCACGCCTCGTACACCATGGACCCGTACAGTTAAGACGCCCATATTATTAAACAACGATTTATTTAAGTTTTGGCGTAAACTACGTGTCGTAGATCTCAAATAATATGCATAATAGCCTTTGCTATTTAAGTAATAATATTTAAACGCCCAGCAAAGGATTAAAGCTGTCTTTAAAGGCTGAATTAGGCATGTTGGCCGTGACATTGCATCTGGCATACAAATTCTATGCTTGAACTTGGAATGTGCTTTCAATCAAGCCTCCAAATAGCTGAATATAATTATGTCCCATGCGCTAATACCAGTGACACGAGTTCGCACCTTGGCATTATACAGTTTTTATGCTCATCAAAACTTGGATCCCCAATTCACAATAATCTAATTTTAAATTGACAGTACTTAGGACATCATAATCTAAACTTTTTTTAGTTTTATCTGCATACAATCAACTAGATTTCATTAGAAGGGAGAAATTGGAATCTATATACCATAAACAAGTTTCAAGTTTTACACAAGGTAAGTTTCAAGGTGTGCAGTGGCGGAACCGACTAGAAGCATGATGCATTGGTTTTTTGATTACTTGATTGTGATTACGTTACGTACATTTTCTTCTGGCAAAGCAAACACAATGCTCTGTTTTTACTAGGATCACAAAATTATGTTCCCATTTGGTTTTGAAGGATATTTTTTACCTTGTTATATGATATGATTCCACCACTGACACAATGTGAGACCTTACTGGTTCTCTGAGAGAGATAGACAGACAGATAGGCAGATATCAGGGGGTGGCGTGGTCTGGTAGCTAACCGTGTGTAGCCGAGTGGACGGAGTTAAAAGTACGATGTAGGGGAAATGACACAATGTGTCGCTTCTCCCTATCTCTGATGTAGAATCTCTAGTTAACGTACGGCCAAAGTAGTACCTTGCATTCCATATATCCATAAATGCTCTGCAGAATTTCCAGTAATTGGAAGACTATTGGAAACAGATTATAAAAGTTTTCATCCGTTATTAAGAATAGGCTGTTATGTCTGAAATTGCAAATTATAAGGGTTAAAGGCTAGAATTCACTATAAAAAGTCTGTAGATTAATGCGCAACAATCTCATAAACAGTGGGTGAGTAAATGAAATTAATTAATTCGTTATTCGACAGCAGAAAGCTAAACATGGAACGTCGGGTAGGTCAGACAGTTTCATGACAAAGCCATTATAGAGCTGTACTGCATCAGATGCAAATGCAACTTCCTATGACGTGTCAGTCAAAAGCTTGTATGGTGCACTTTGTAACAAGCTGAGCGTGTCACTATCTGTGTGGAACATTGCGAATGAAGGCAGAAAATTAGTTGGAGGCAAGTCTTTGACCAAAGAGGTGGAGATTACTCCTGATATTCCAATATGACGTATAATGCCTTTGCTCACCACCGTTCCCGACCCCTCATAATAGCTATTTCACATTCGGAGTATTGCTATTTCTATCACTTTCACTGTAATTTCGTCCTCCATATCTGCATCTCATCGTCACATAGCGTAACATTGGGCATCTCCGCTCAGCGGAATATTCTGAGACTATATTGTGGTAAATTTCTAATTTCAGCACCGTTTACTAGAACTAGATGAAACACCCGTCGTTGCCTAGAGTTTAATGATATATCCCTACCACTTTGACTTGGTTGTACTTGCCCAATAGCCTTACCGTTCCTTGAAGACATTTGAAATGATTACTTAGTGGACACCATAAAGATAAAAGCATAAACAAAATAAACACAATTCAAAGGCATTGTTGAACAAACAAAGTATCACACGAGGAAAAACCACGTGAAGCATGAATTACAACAGGGATGTCCGAACTTCTCTCTTTGGAGAACCTTACGCAGTGAGCGGCAATACCCCACTCCACTTCTCAGTTGGAGAGAGACAGTCAGTATCCAGTGACGGACACAAACAGGCGATTCCATGGAAGTTTCTACGTCATACCTTGAGTTTCTGGGGTCGCTTTCAGAAGACCTCTTCATTCTGGATGATTTTTGCATAAATGATAAACACCAAGAGAGATAAAACTTCCAAAATAAAAAAATGTAGATCTCCTTTAAGCACACAGTTTATAGCAAATGAACATTTTTCTGGACCTAAGAATTTTCGAGGCATTTCTTGTTATTGACTTGAATTTTCAAATGTATCTTTTTTCAAATAGTAACTTTAATCGTTTTTCTATGTCCTTGCCATGCAAAAAAAAAAAAAAAAAAAAAAAAAAATGCAATGTCGAAGTCTTCTTATAGCGACCAGCTGTTATAAGATTTGAGGCTATCACTTAAAGCCGATTGTATTCTCCTATTTTCATTGTATCTACAAAAAAAAGAGAAATAAAACCATTTCTACAAGGGTTATCTAGGTTAACGTGAAGAAGATAGAAGAAAGAGTTTTTTTTTTTAATTTTACTTTTTTTAAAGCATGACTTCTAGTAGAGTAGAGAAAATTATGTAGAATGAAGAAAGTTTCAGGGGTTATTCTCAGAAAAGTCAGATATTTTCTAATGAAAGTATCATAATCAAAATCATCAGGCCCGACTTTCAGAGAATGTTTGAAAATGTTTACATGTAATAAGCAGTTTGTGGTAGGAAAACATTCTTACATCTTCAATCTTCAAGTTTAGTATTTAACCTACTTTTCGTTTCTGAGTTACGCTGTTCAAAAGCACATAATATGGGTCTCTTTCTTAAATTGTAACGCCGGCTCACGAAAGCGGCAGCACAACAAACGACAGTCGGGGCCGGATTGCTCCACTCCAGTGGTGCGGCGTGTATTAAGGAGCTCAAGGTGAAACTCCCTCACACCACTCACGCGAGCGAAATTCGAGCGTTGGCGTTCGTCCTGAGCGTACACGTTTTCTTCTCACTGGTGGAAAGACGGAATTTTCAGCCATCCCTACGGAGCAGGAGATCCCGCAAGAAGGTGGACACTTGACTAACAACAATCAAGCTGCAGCACAAAAGGTTTTCACAGAGCATTCGCGAAGTATCCGGCAGCCGGCTTGTTTGTAGGTGTTTGAGAAAGACCTGGCTACGTCATCGCCGGTATAAAAGCTTGCGGAGCGCGTGAAAGCAAGCAGTCTTCACTCGATCAGTGTGCCAGTGGCGTAATCAAAACTATTCCTCAAAAACGAATTGCTGGAAGAAGAGATATATTTTAGCTACCTAGGATATATTTCTTTTGAATACGATAGAAATTTAAAACAAAAGGTGTATAATTTTCAAAACATCTATGATACTATAAAATTAACATAGATAAAAAAACAAGAAGAGATACCATATTAAAATTTTATAAACTATGTCAGTCTCTATTCTATTTTATGGAGCCGAGACATTGGCCTTGAAAAGAAATGACAAAAGAGTAATTGCAAGGGCTGAAACGAAATCGTTTAGGTAAAGCAACTAAACATATTTAATTTAAACGACGAAATGGGGGGCTATAAAATGAAATGGCAAGACAATATCTCTCAAATGACAGAAGAAAGACTTACCAAACAGTCTTTGCGGTACAAACCAGTTGGTTGTTGAGAAGTTGGAAGACCACGTACACGCTAGCAAGGTCCCTTCTGCGCCTATCTTGAAGGTTTATGATGGGTAGGTATAGTAGTCCAACTACATTAAAGAGGAATCAAGTTATGCACGTTCGTAGTGTTTCTGGCGACACAGTGTGGGGAACCGCTTCTACCCGTCTGCTCCACAGATAAAGCGTGCATAACTTAATTATTTTTATAGCTCACTTGCCAAGCCTAATGATGGAGTGCGTCAGTTAGTGCGACTGTAGCTGTGAAGGATACGTCGAGTAGAAGTGAAGAGGTTTTAACGAATGTTGAGCAATTGTATCGTCGGTGTTAGTGAGAAAATAAACAAAGACACTGAAAGGACTGAGGTTACGAGAAGAGTTATGAGTTATAATATCACGAAAGCTGAAGGATGCGTTAACGCCAGTAAAAGAGAGCTTTGTTTTCTTCTACACTTCTGCATAACAAAGTGATAAAAATTTATCTGGTCTGGACTTTTGTCGATTTTGTTACATAATCCTTTGTATTCAGAGGATCGCAAAACGTGTATTTTCGCCGAAATCTTCTTGTGAAATGCAGCACTTCCTCCACTTACTACAGTAAAGCCTTGTTTATCCAGACTAACTGCGACCAAAGGCAATCCGGAAAATCGAAAATCGGGATAGTCCAGGTTATATAGTTAATAAGCAAAACAAAATTCTTAAATCCTTAAATAAGCAGACTTGCCATTTGTGACGATAAAAACACTATGCCTTTTCAAAAAATTATGTGCAGTACGTTTTGTTTACAATACATTATAATATAAAAATCTTAATTGCAAAAAAAAACACATCATTTCTTAACAAAGAATTGATTCACAGTCTGTTTTTAACCTGTGGCGTTTGAACGAAGTTTGAATTACACTCCCAAACACTTTAACAAGACACAAAAACAATCTGGTTGAAACACATGATAAACTTAATCACACGTGTCCTTAGAAAACAGTAGAAAAACTGAGGAGATTGAGGAAAGTGTAGTGACTGGCAGGGATTAAAATCAACGCTCTCTTCCAGCACTATTTATAGCGGGTGAGACATACCGCGTCAGCACCGTGTAACACACTACTAAATCTATCTTAAACTCAACAGGTAGCATTTTACAGTACAGTAGAGCACAGCACGCGTTACCATAACTTATTGTACGATTTATGCAGGAACCGTACATTGATTCAGCGAATATCTGGGTACCTAATGGTTACATTCTTGTTATCATAGTAATATAAACATTAATTAAACAATCTGATGTGTTGCACTCACGTGACTTTCTCTACTCTTGTACCAACCATGCGTACAAACTCTAGGTATCTTCATGTTGAAGAAATTATCTTTTTGTTTATCTTCTTGTAGGTACATGGAGAATATGGGAATATAGTAGGCTTTGAGTGATAGTCAAATCTTTCAAAGCTTTCAAATTCCGTTCTCTTTGCAAGGTTAACATATAAAAAAATGAATAACGATGTTCCACTTGACAGAAGTATAACTTCTCCAAAACTCACACAAGTAACAAGGAATGTCTCCGAAATGGTTTAGCCCACAAAAAACATACACACATAGATCGTGTATTTTAGTAAGATCTAAATTTTTTGTAAGTAAGACTTGGTCTATCTCTTACGATTTACCAGTTATGCAAAAGTCATCCAGAGTAAACAGGACTAAATGAGCTATGGCCAGAAAATTCAAGATATACATTTTATTTCTCATACAAATATCTCAAATATATGGAATTTTAATCCAAATCTTTAGCTATTTTCGAGAAAATCAAAATTTTCGATAAATTGTCCATTTAAAGTGTAGTTTAGGGTCGAGGAATTTTCTTCAACATCTTCGTGTCACATTCTTGAAAGATGTTATCTTAAATACCAGCTCTGGTTTTTAACCAACCCTTCGTTTTTTAGTTATGCTGTCCACAGATTGAGAGACGCGCTGACAGACATACACACTCACGGACCTTTTTCTAAAAATGCTTAGTTTGCAGTTTGCAATCCGGGGGCCTCAAAACATATTTCCGGTGAAATCTCGGCATCGAATTTTTGGGTGGAATACAATACTTCCTCTACTTTACGTAGTATAAAAAGTAAAAAACAAACAAACGAATCTATAAATTTGATCTGGATATTCCGGATATGAGACCGGATAAGTGGTTTTACTGTAGGTATATGTAGTAGAGAAAGTCAAAATACAGGAGTACAAATCTTTGTATTTCACTGTATATCGCATTGGCGAAAAATCACCATGCCTAGTTATTCCTGTTGTAGGGCCCAGGTGAAGCTACCAGCTTGGAGATTGGCAAGGAAAGTGGTGAGGGAAACAGACAAGAATTACTGAACGAATGAGGGATTCAGCACATGCAGTGAGTGAACAAAGCGGTCCACCGCAAACTATTTTACACCTGGTTCAGCAAGAACGCCAGAAATCTGCAAGGCTGCGTTCTATTCTCGTTCCACATCAAGGAGAAGGAAGAAAAGAATGCCACCAAACAAGAGAATGATGAAGGGCTTCAGTCCAGGGTCAAGCCTTTTGTCGGCAAGAGAATTAATTCTTCAGTCTGAGGAGCTCTTATAAAAATCATTAGTGGGAGTTGTAACAATGCATGTAGCAATTTGTAGGGGGCACCTGGCACTGTAGGAATCCCACGACGTCCTTGGAGAGGGAAACTTTGTTGCGGTTGGTATGGGAGGGGAGCAACTTTGTGCTCTGTCTATGTACACGGGTCCCAAGTAAATAGACACTAAAGGTTCCTTCTCTCTCTCTCTCTCTCTCTCTCTCTCTCTCTCTCTCTCTCTCTCTGTATTTATATCCTTCTCTCGTACTTGTGTGTGCGCGCGCATTCTTGCACAAGACTATGTATATTCGGTGCTGATCTTCCCAGTGGCGTATGTGAAGACCAATTCTTTAGTTTTGCGGATTAAAAAAAATCTGTTCTATTCACATGAATTTCTTTACCCACTATCTTTTATTATGTTGTCTACTACGTATAGTAAGTAGGGGAAGTATTGTATTCGAGCCAAAAATTCGGAAATGTTTTAAGGCCCCTTGAATAAAAAACATTTTAGCAAAGTGCGTGTGTGTGCGTGCGCGAGCCTGTGAACAGCATAACTCAAAAGGCGAAAAGTAGGTTAAAAGCCAAATGTCAGATCTTTAAAGGATGTGACACGAACATTTTGGAAAAAAGAAAAAAAAAAATCCCCCAGCCTAACTACTGTTTACATGGACATTTTTTTTCGATAGTTTTGATTTTCTCAAAAAAGGATGTATGTAACGATTTTGATTAAAATTCCATTGTTCGTGGCAAATGAAATCAATATTTTGAATTTTCCGTCCGTAGCCTATGTAGTCTGTATGCTTTTGATGAGTTTTGCATAGCTAGTAAACCGTAAGAGATAGACAAAATCTTACTATACAAATGTTATATCTAGTTAAAACACATACCTAAGTAATGTCCAAATGCATTTTTATGGAGTGAACCATTTCAGAGATATTCCTTGCTATTTGTATGAGTTTTGCAATACTTGAACTTTTCTCAAATGGAAAGTCGTTATTCATTTTTACTTTCTCTACTGGTAAGTAGGGGAAGTATGGAATTCCACCCAAAAATTCGATGTCGAGATTTCACCGGAAATATATGTTTTAGGCCCCCTGAGTCTAAAAAAAAGCATTTTTAGAAAAAGGTGTGCGTGTTTTTTTTTTTTTTTTTTTTTTTTTTTTTTTTTTTTTTTTTAATATATGATGTTCTATTTGAACATTTACACTTTTATTTACCTCTAATTTTTTATCTACCTTAGTCTAATTGAGTATTTCTCTATTGTTTATATTTACAATTTTTTATTTCATGTTTGCTGTTTAATGCTGTTTTATTTTGTATGACTTTATTTCATTAACCTAATGCTATTTTAGAAATCATAAATCTAGTACTTATCAAATAGTAAAAAACAAATATAATTATACTCGTAACAGCAGTAGAGTAGAGCGTGTGTGTGTGTGTTTTTTTTTAAATAGCATGCCCCATTCCGTAGGAATACTACATGCTTGCATTTATTTATTTACATACAATTTACATTTTATATACATGTATATATTGTTGATGATCTATTTGTGTGTGTGGTGTGTGTGGGGGGTGGGGGTGGGGGTGTGGGTGTGTGTGCGCGTGCGCGTGCGTGTGCGTGTGCGTGCGCGTGTGTGTGTGCTTGCGTGTGCATAACCTTAAAGGTGCGCATTGCGAATAGCTACACTCTCAAGAACAGGAAGACAGAAAAAATGAATTTGGAAGAAATACATTTATATGGAATATGTTTATCTTCGCAGTTGACCAGATACTAATGCCTGGTCTTACTACTTTTGCACCACAGATGGCGACACTGGTGATACATGAAACAATAATCAGGTTAGGAAATTCGGAAAGGAAACCTTCCAGTAGTAAGTTTAGGTTGCGTCTCTACATTTGACAGTCAACAGAACTGGAGAAAACCTGGAGGACGGTCCTGTCTAGAGTTGAATCCCAAACCTCCAGTTCACGAATCCGTGACTTGACGAACTCGGTTACTTGTGGTGGCATTACTTGGCAAAGCGACCAGGCGTATTGACCTTATTTGTTAAGAGTGCCACATTCGCTTGTTATCTGTTTACCAGAACATCAAATATAGTATACTTGACACACAGTCAGTAATGCAACACAAATACATGATTTCTCACGCCTGCCGATCTATGACACGTTGTTGTCTTGAAGACTTCATTGTACCTGAACAAAGTGTTCCTTCACTATGTGTGATAGGCTCGCGTAAACAACTCCACAGTTTCATGTTCTTTCCGATACATCTCATAGGTTTGTCACCTAGTACCAGATTCCCAGAAAGTGTTCAAAGTTAGTATGTAGACTGCACCGATTAAGACATATTTAAAATTATATTATATGTGCATGTAGCGTTTATAACTTTTTCCGTAAATAATAATGCTGATAAATAATAATGTTAATAATAGTAGTAATCGGATTGAACACTTTGATGACCTAAAATTGTTAAACATGAGCTATGGATTGGTTTTAAAATTAAACAAAAGTACATGATTACAAAAAGTGACCCTAAAGCTGAGATTCATTAAATGCATTAAAATTGGTGCACAGAAAGTTACAAATTAATTAATATATGGACAACTTCTGTAGAAGAAAAATATAAAAGAATGATAATTAGTTTAGAAAATAATTTGACAGAAGTGTAAGTTCTCCAAAACTCACACAAATAAGGCATATCTCCGAAATGTTTCACTCTACAAAAAATTTAGACATCAATTGTGTATTTTCGCAAAATCTACATTATTTGTGTAGTAGGATTTGGTCTATCTCTTAAGTTTACGAGTTATGCAAAAGTAGTCCAGAGTAAATACGACTACAGGGGCTACAGCCAGATAATTCACGGTATACATTAAAAATGTCTTAAACATATGGCATTTTAATCAAAATCGTTAGTCATTTTTAAGAAAAATCAAAATTTTCGAAACATTTTGCATGTAAAGGCTAGTTTTGGATGAAGCAATTTTCTTCAAAATCTTCGTGTTGCATCCGTGAAAGACATTAAACTTAAATACCAACACAGACAGACAGATATACAGACACAGAGACACACAGACAGACAGATAGATAGACAGACACAGAGACACACAGACACAGAGACAGACAGACAGACACAGAGACACACAGACAGACAGATAGATAGACAGACAGATAGATAGACAGACACAGAGACACACAGACAGACAGACAGATAGATAGACAGACAGATACAGAGACAGACAGACACAAAGAAAGACAAATAGACACAGAGACACACAGACAGATAGACAGACAGATAGATAGACAGACACAGAGACACACAGACACAGAGACAGACAGATAGACACAGAGACACACAGACAGACAGATAGACAGACAGACAGATAGATAGACAGATACAGAGACAGACAGACACAAAGAAAGACAAATAGACACAGAGACACACAGACAGACAGATAGACAGACACAGAGACACACAGACAGACATTTTTCTAAGAATCCTTTGGTTTATTTAGGGCGCCTGAAAACATTTCCAGTGAAATCTCGACATAGAATTTTTGCGTGAAATACAAATACGCAGTAGAGAAAGTAATATACATTTGTTTTATAATCTTATTTGAAGAATCTTAATAGAAATTTAAGAGTTATTTTGAAGCGGGTCTTACAAAACTACAAGAATGAAAATTTGACTGTCTCTTTTCTAGTTACATTAATTTGTCACAATAATGATGTCTGTCACTGACAATAGTCACCCTTCCCTTCACAAGTAACCATTTCCAGACTAACGATTAAATAGGAACATGATTTTTTTCGAAGAGTGTGAAGCGGTTGCGGTTCTTTAATGATTTAACTAGCCTCACGTTACACGCCATTGAAGTGATATTTTAGTTACATCGAGGCTATTTAATGACGTTGAGGTGGAATTTTAGCTTTCTTTTTAAATATATTTTAATCTGGGCGTACCTAACGTCAAACAGCAGCAGGACACCTCCTTATATCTCGAGCGCGGTATAGATCCATTTTTATTTTTGGCTAAATTGTTCCATTAATGACACAATTCTTATGAAAATCTTCTTTCCGTTGTTGTTGATTCGATAAGTCTGTGAAAACCAATATGCACTCTGCGTCATTTCTCGCACTGCTGCTTTAGTAATATGTTTTATATTCGGATTATATTTTAATCTCATCTTTAATTACCACAATAAATAACATTATCGATCGCTGTACTGTAATCTAAGGTCCATTTTCCACCTTGGTTGTTGTTTAAACAAGTGAAGTCAGTCCGTGTTTTGCATGTTGTTATTCTCGAAGGCTTAGAAAGACGCTGCTTCAAATGCGAATGAAAGATATACAGTGGATTTACAGGAGGCCGTGACAGCAAAGAAATCAACTTTTAAACGTTCTCCGATACACATCAATAATCTGAATCCAAAAGACGCTCACCGTACATAACGGATAAGTAGAACGAGTCTACTAAATATGCTTTCTCGTATGTTAACAATTAAACGAGTATAACAAGCGGGTTAGTAAGACATTATTAAAAATCCTCACACAGCAAACTAGTGTACACCATCAGAAGCAATGGCAGCTGCTGAGTACAGCAGTCTACCGTCTCACAACGTCGACACAACCACCATGAACAACAGTGCTACAAGAAACTCCAGCTATGCTACAGTTACTCAGACTTCTCCTAAGAAAGAAGAAGCTATCATCATTGACTCCCATGACGGACTTACCATCAGAGACTACGCTCTCGCAGTAAGTAAATTAACTGAACCAAGTAACATAAAGTTTATCTCACGGATCTCGAACTCCAGAATATGCATATACCTAACGTCATCTAAAGTAGCAGAATCACTGGTTACCAAACATCCTAAAATAAATATAAACAATGTTACTCTTCAGGTCCGTCCTCTAATTACTCCAAACAAAAGAATCGTTCTTTCAAATGTGTGTCCAGTTATACCAAACTCACTCATAGAAACTCAGCTAAATGCATATGGAATTAAACTAATGTCAAACATTACCTACTTAAGAGCTGGCATTTCAGAGCCAGGACTTTCCCATATCCTTAGTTTCAGACGTCAGTTTTATATTCCACCCAATGATGTGGAGAAATTACCTCCAAGCATACAGATCCTATATGAAGGCACTAAATATTGGATATACCTAACAGCGGATACCCCTACCTGCTTCATCTGCAAGCAGGAAGGCCACTTTGCAAAACATTGCCGTGAAGCTGACGGTATACAAGAAACTACTCCTCAGGTCTTAAACAAAGACATGTTTCCTGAATTGCCTACCGCTACCAAAAACCTCCAGGACCGTCCCCCTTCCCCTCCTAAAGGAAAAGATACTGAACAGCAGCAATCACCTAACCTCACTTCTACCCCTGAGCCCATCCTGCCATTTCAAGACGAACGCAACAATTCCCCAGAACCTATGCTAATGGAAACACAAACAAGACCTAAACGACCAATATCAAACAGCACAACTGATTCAGAGGATAATGCTTATGGAAAAGAAGCGCGGCACCTCCTCGCTTCACAGCAGGCTAAGAAGATTAAGAAAGCAAACCTTATTTCGTCAATAGCTGAATCTCTCAGACCAATTAAACATATTATCGACGCCGACACCCACAATTATGCACTAAACTTCAGCCAGTTCCAAAGCTTTATGGAAAACAGTGTTGGAGTAACAAACATTGTTCCCATAGCTTTGGAATACACTTCAGATCTAGAATCTCTAGTGAACACAATGCAAAAAGTCTATCCCTATTATACAGAGCGTAGTATAAAGACCAGAAGTAGTAAAATTCAAAAAAAGCTGCTGGAATACATTAATCAGGTCAACAATGCCTCTGAGCGAACAAAACCGATGTGTCCCGAAAACTAATCGCCATAGATATAACACCTTATCCCATAAACAAAATTAACATATGAATAACTTACTTCAATGGAATATTAATGGTTTCCATGGCAATTTCGAGTTTCTTAAACTCTTGATCAATAAACATAACCCTGCAATTATGTGCATTCAAGAAACTAACTTCAAAGGAAACTATGTTGCATCATTACGAGGTTATACTCAATATCACAAAAACCGCAAGGACTGCCTCCATGCTAGTGGCGGCGTAGTAACCTACGTTAAAGACAGCATCAAACATCAGGCAATACCGCTTACAACTGAACTTGAAGCAATTGCCACTAGAGTAAACCTTCCTACACCTATTTCCATTTGCAACATATATCTACCAAATAAAAGCCCACTTGATTTACATGCACTGCAGGAGTTAACACAACAACTTCCTAAACCATTTATTATACTGGGCGATTTTAATAGCCATAGTACTATATGGGGTTGTAAGCATACCAACGCAAGAGGTAAAATAGTGGAGCAGCTCTTGCACAACGAAAATCTCAATATGCTTAACGATACCTCACAAACTCACTTCAGTACAGCCAACGGTACTTCCAGTGCAATCGACTTAACATTAATCACTCCTGATATCCAAGATAAATTTGAATGGACAGTCGCCAAGCAATTACATGGCAGTGACCATTTCCCAATTTTATTAACTAATGCAAATAACATTCCTTTAAGTTTTAACTGTCAGCCACGATGGAATTTAAAATGCGCAAACTGGAACAAGTTCAGAGCACACGTCTCTGACAATTTATCCCATCTAACATCCCCCATGAATTTCAGTCAGTCAGATACTGACAAACTAGTAAACTCGTTTGCAGAAGTGATTTTCAATTCCGCCGAGGTCACTATTCCTAGGATATACCCTGTTTCTAGGAAGACTGTATGTTGGTGGAACGAAGAATGTAAAACAGCGATAGCATTAAAAAATAAAGCCTATTATAAATACAAAAGGCAACCTACCCCCACACACAAAATCGAGTTTCAAAAAGCCAGAGCTAAAGCACGTCAAGTAGTAAAGCACAGCAAGAAAGAGTCCTGGCTAACATTCGTGTCCACTGTAAACAGAAAAACCCCGTCACGAGTGGTATGGCAAAAAATTCGCAAAATACGGGGATCTTACGATGGAACACATAATATAGTTTTCCACAATTATACAACAAACACTACAAGTACTGACCCCCAAACCATAGCAAACATACTGGCGCATACTTTTGCAGAGGCCTCAAGAGAAGAAGCTTGCGAAAGCAAGGTGACCCACTGCTACCAACCTGACGAAAATAACCAAGAAAACTACAATGATAACATTACTTTCACAGAATTCATGGAGGCACTTGAAAAGAGTAAATGCTCCAGCCCTGGGCCGGATAACATTCCTTACATAATGTTAAAATCCTTACCGCAAGATGGACTGGTTTACTTTCACGAAATCCTTAATTATATATGGAACTCAAGAACTTTTCCTAAACAGTGGCGCACAGCAACTATAGTACCCATCCCCAAACCAAACAAAGATCTTACTTCACCTGAAAGTTTCAGACCTATAGCCCTCACCTGCTCTATGTGTAAAATACTTGAAAAAATTATAAATAACCGATTGCGTTGGAAACTAGAGAAAATGCAGTTCTTCACCGAACTTCAAAATGGTTTCCGCCAGTTTCGATCCACCACTGACCATCTTTTAATACTTGATTCTGAAATAAAAGCTGCATTTACACAGAAACAACATCTCATGGCAATAAGCCTAGATATAGAAAAAGCGTATGATAAAATTTCACGAGCTTACATACTCAAAACAATACGTAACATCGGTATCCGTGGTAATTTGTATCACTTTATTGACAACTTCCTTCAGGAATGGAAAATTAAAGTTCGCTACAAAGGAACCATGTCAAAAGAAGAATCCATTAATAGAGGTGTTCCACAGGGATCAGTAATCAGTGTCACACTATTTCTCATAGCTATCAACAGTATAGTAAGCAGTATTACACCACCTGTAAAAGGTATACTATTTGCAGATGACCTAACTATCTTTTGTAAGGGGAAAAACCCCTCTACTACTGCAACACTTCTTCAAGAAACACTGGAAAATCTGCACACTTGGACTAATCATGCTGGTCTTAACTTGTCATATCATAAATCGAAATGCATATGCTTCTCCAAATCACCATGTAAAGTCCCAAACCCCACAATCTGCGTGGATAACAAGCTAATCGACTCAGTGAAGGCTATCAAAATTTTAGGTTTAACGTTTGATGCAACTCTAAGCTGGAAACATCACATTGATGATATGAGAAATGAATGCCTCAGAAGATTAAATGTACTAAAAACCCTAAGCTGCAAAAACTGGGGTTTTGATCTCAGTACCCTCAAACGAACGTATCAAGCTCTCATTAGAAGTAAACTCGACTATGGAGCCCAGATCTACAATACAGCTAAATCTTCAGTTTTAAAGAAACTAGATACAATTCAAACAGCAGCTCTAAGAATATGCTTGGGAGCTTACAGAACCAGCCCTGTTTCTGCCTTAACAATGGAAACCGACGAACCACCATTGAACGTCCGCAGAACAGATGTGAGCCTAAAATTCGCCCTTAAAACTTTAGCAAGACCCGAATCAATGATCTACCAGTACGTCCTCCCAGAAACGTCCAACCAACGTTTACAGGCTAATTCACAAAAAGAAATGTCATTTAAATCTAAAATAAGCAAATACATTGAAGAATATAACATAGAAGTTCCTGCCATAATGTCCAGAAAGTTTCATTGTCTACCACCTTGGAGAATACCAACTGCTCAACTAAATTTGAATATTACAGCTTACCATAAATCCCATACAGATGCATCTTGCTATAAACAGCTGTTTCAAGAAATAACAAATGCCTACCCTAACCATACATTTATCTACACTGATGGTTCCAAAACGGACAGCGACAATGGATGTGCCATAATTACCCCAGATAAGAAACTTCAGCTGAAACTCCCTAAATATTATTCCATATTCTCCTGCGAACTTTGTGCACTTAAGCAAGCTTTAACATACATCATCCAATCTAGTGAGAGTAAATTTCTTATAATTTCTGATTCATTAAGCTCTCTCCAAAGTCTCAGAGATCGTTCAACTGACCTCCAACTGCTTCAAGATATCCACAGTCTTTATTCCATTGCTCTAAATAAAAAGAAAATAGTTACTTTCATTTGGGTCCCTTCACACTGCGGCATTAAGGGCAATGAAGAAGCGGACAAAGCTGCTAAAGAAGCAAGTCGGTTAACAGACACACATGAACAGCAAGCAGTACCTTATCGTGATATTACAAAGTACTTCTCCAAACTAATAAAAACAAGATGGAAACAGGCCTGGAATCAATCGCCTCCAGAAAAACTACACATGGTAAGGAAAGGAGACACCAATTCTTCCCCTGTCTATTCTCTTAGCAGGAAAGAGCAGGTGATTATCTCACGTCTCCGCATTGGTCATACAAGGTTAACCCACTCATACCTCCTCAGCAAAGGCCAGCCACCACAATGTGAAGTCTGCAACACCCGCCTCACAGTAAAACATCTCCTCACAGAATGTAAGCAATACGCTACACAACGACAGCTTCATCACATCACTGGAGACTTATCCACCACTCTGAACACGCCATCCAACTGCAGAAGGGTGTTATCATTTCTCAAAGGTACGGGCTTGCATGCGAAAATATAATATGAAACATACTTGTTGTACTGATTTGATTGTATTCTCATGTTTTTGGTAAAATAATTGTACTAAATTTATTGTATACCGCTGTATTCCATAGAATAGTCGCGATATGACTTAATTGTTAAAGCGACTCTAAATAAATTAAAAAAAAAAAAAAAAAAAAAAAAAAAAAAAAAGATATACAGTATCAACAGTGAAATTCGATATATCTAAAAAGCAATTCAAATATAATATGGGTCATACAAAGCTTATAAATACCCAATTTAACAGTAATACAATTACTAAGGACACAAAGGGCAAGAAAAGTTAAAACAATGAACGTCAAATACCAAAAATATGCCTTAAAATAAAAATGATGTGAATAAACAAATAGTGACACATTGACGCATATGCCAGATATACACTTACATAAACATTTTTATAATCTGGGGTCCATTAAATTACGAGACGTCATTAGAATTCTGACGATGATGATGACGACAACGATGATAGATGTTCAACTTTATAATCCGATTTAATCAAGTATGAATAAACTTCAGTCCAGTCTCATTATACTCCGCACACAAGAGTAGAGCCCATCTTGAATGCATTAAGTGATGGTAATCTTCTTAGAGGATTCGGGAAGCATGAAATCCACGTGGGTTGGCTTTGTTAATTTGAAAATACGCTCCTGAAGCTCATTAATGTCGGACTTCCCATTGCAAAGGCAAAATTTGCAGAAGCTGCACAAGTCCTTTATAAATCTGACAGTTCATAGTCCATTTTCGTTCCAGATGACGTCAGATACGTTTATTTGCATGTCTCTAAACACATAACGCACTTACTAGGATAAGGATAACAATGATGGTTGTCATTCTCTTCATTAATCTTTAAGCAAGAACTACTGAAACAGTATTATTGTCTTATTTGTTCTTTAGTACTTCATACTCACTCTAAACAGCCTTTCATGTACCAGGGTAATATTTGCGTGTGCTTAAGTTGATTTCAGTGTTATTTCGCTTTGTCCTGATTCTCCATTATAATTCTGTTTTCCAACAGTCAGCCTTAAGGTTACGTGTGCTGTAGTGTTTGGCTTTATTAAATCGTATTATTCAAGGAATACAATACAATACGTATTTCTTTTCTGTTCCTGATACTTAATAGCTGTTTATACAACGATCTTCTAATTATAATAGGAGTTACTAAGACACGAATCATCAGTAACTTTCAACGCTAGCGAGCACCTAGAACTTCACGAGCGTCTTAACTATTATGAGAGTTGCCTAGAATACATGTAGATGTGCAATAAATATTTAATTTTAAGATGCATAAAAATGTGAGAAATCAATTTCTGGATACGTATTTTTGATGCCCCTAGATAAGAAGTAAATATCGATTCAATTTCGTACGTATTGATTTTGCAAGATGAAGGTAGAAATTTTTATTAGTGAATTTGAAGAGATGGAAGTTTGTTCCGCATCTCCAGGTGGTGACAAAACACCATGGCGATTGGAAATCCATAACATTAGCCGAGAGTTATTTGCATAGACGACTCTGTTTAAAATAAACTAAAAATTTCAAGTAGCATACTAATTACCATAGAAAATAAAAAATCTAAACATAAATTCACCATCTACTTCAACTAAGTTTCACAAGGAATCCTCAACAAAAAGTACCTTTGCAAACTGCACCATACAAAATATTAATAACGCAAATAGATTTTGTGTTTTAAAGTCTTTGTTACGAAACTTTTGGTGAATATGAACTGGAGTTACTGGAATTTCGTTGTAAAGAATGAAAACAGTAAAATAAAGTTAATAGATATTATTGAATAAACTGTTTTTTAGTGACTTCGAGTAGAGCGGCACGCAAGCGTAGACATTTGTATCGAAATGGCTTCATTTGTAACAGTCTAAAAAATACTTAGCTTCATTAAATTATGTTTATGCTTTATGGCGACAAGAATTGCGTTTTTAGTGAAGATATTCGAAATGTTTACTTTTATGTTCTATTGTTTTTCTCCGGAACAGTGTTTTATTGGTTTACGGTATTTGTTACTCCAGATGTTACATGTATCATCCTCATCATCACGGTTTAGACCTATTATTGGTCTGCTCCGGCTCCAAATTGCAGCTGCTTCCATATGTTTTTAGGTCTTCCTAAGTTTCTTCTTCCTCATGGTGAATAGTTGGTATTCTATTTTAAGTCATGCTTATTAACTATGGTTTACAACTTGTTCTATATTTCACTATTGTTGTATTTAGTTTCTCTACGTTTAATTGTTGCCTTACTTCTGTATTATATGTTTTGTCTGTCCTTTGATATCCTGCCATTGATCTGAGGAATCTCATTTCTGCAGCTTTTATTCTAGCTGAGGATTGTGCAGTCCATAAGTTATTGTAGGCACTCCCATCGTCTTGTATAATTTCATTATCGAGTCTTTTCTGACTTTATTTTTCAAAGTTCTATTTACTGTTCTTGTTATATAATTCAACTTTTTTAGTTTATTATTTATATCCATTTCCATTTGTATGATATTTGCAGCCTAGAAAGTTAAATTTTGTTCTATTGGTTTATTTCTTAAGATTATCTTTGACCGAACTGGAAGAGAACGGTTAAAAACCACCGGTTTTGGTTTTTCACATGATATTTTAATATTATACTGTTTTGATATTTCGTTATCATTATTTCTAGTTCGTCTTCTGATGTATTTATCATACTCAATGCTTTTCACAACTAACCAGAGATACGTCGATCGCACCGAGAGCATGTTCTCGTTACTAATGACTGGTTACAGGAACTCTTTCACTCTCTGAGAAGAGTGTCTTTCCCTTCGACAGTAGTGGTTGGGTTTGGTTTGGTTTCTTATCTCACAGCTAGGTATTGTCTGCTCTGAACTATCAGCAATGTGCCGATTAGATTTCACTATTTACACAAAAAGCACTCGTATTTACATACATTATGCACACATTACTTGTCTCATTTACATTTCCCAATAAACCGACTAATTCTGCTGAATACTCGCATAGCTACTACTAGTGCCTTTGTGAATACAGAGCATAATACAATCTCACACGAAAAGTAACCAGTATATTTTACGGAATATGGGGCTACATGCACAAGTGATACTGGAATTATTGACTAGTGAGATTAATACTTTTGTTTTCATTTAGTAGTTGAGACATTACAAAAATTTAGCATCACTTCTAATAATTCTGAGTTTCTAAACTATTGGCATGCTCAATATAAACAGATACTAAAATGTTGCACAATAACGGAAACACGCGCTTCTGTAATTAACAATATTAAATTAACAGATTTACCGAACAAGCCTAACAAGCAGATTTGAATTAAATTTGTAAGCCAAATCATAACCATATCAGTAATTAACTATGTGAAAAATAATGTTTAATTATCTAAGTACAAAAGCAAAGAGAAAAGCTGATAAAAATCAATTCAATAGCAACTATTATCATAAATAAGCTTGCTATTACAAGTTTTCATTAACAATAAGAAATTCGTGATCTGTTCTTGCAATAACTGGGAACAAATATCTATGCTTAAACATTCTTAAGTGGTTGAGATGATGGAAAATGATTTTAAAACATAAAAAATTCTAATACGTGTAAAATGCCATTGTCTCATTTACTAGTGCCGCAATAGCTTCAGATTTGTTTACTCTCAATGCGAACATAAGATATGTTGAATCACCTTTCATACTCCTAATAACAATAACAATTTAAACAAGAGACAACACTTCTTACTTCCTGCCGTGCTTAAAAATTCAACAGAAACGCAATTTATAATTTTAGCATTTTATATAGATAACAAAGAAAGAGAACCGAATCCCTTTTAATCTGAAAACGTGGTTGTATAGTTTAAAGTGACACCAACGCTGCCTAGCGGGCCTTCGCGTTACTATTTGACGATTGAATTCGCTTCTCATAAGCAGAGTCATGACGTGTACAATTAGAACAGAATATTATTACTGAACCATTAGAGTAATATTGCCTGGCTATATATGTGAATATTGAGTATAATATGACTAGATCTATTTGGGAAAAGACACAACATGGACAGTGCATTGAATTAGATTTTGAATATGAGATGCAAATTAGGTTACTTCAACAATCTATCCATGTGACTGAATTACATGAAAAGGCAATCTGCGAAACTTTAGAGTCTAATAATTATAATTCATCTATTGCTCTACGCAGGAGTAAGTTAAAGGACTACTTTCCTTCAGTGTCGCCAAATATATGCTTAGGCAGATGACATAGTCATAATGATAAGAGATAAAGGAATGGTAGTGGGAGTTTGTAAGAAACTAGAATGAAAGTCTAAAGAAAAACCACATACCTGAAAATGAGAGTAAGAGATGATTTGTGAACAGTAATATCTTCCTTGCCGATGATCTTAGGCAGTCCTAAATTTGCAAGAAACGTTATTGAGCTTTTTAAAAGGATCAAATATCTTATTGAAATCTAGTATATTGTTTGTTATTTTTCCGTTTATTATTATTATTATTATTATTATTATTATTATTATTATTATTATTATTATTATTATTATTATTATTATTATTATTATTATTATTATTATTATTATTATTATTATTATTATTATTATTATTATTATTATTATTATTATTATTATTATTATTATTATTATTATTAATTATTATTATTATTATTAATTATTATTATTATTATTAATTATTATTATTATTATTAATTATTATTATTATTATTAATTATTATTATTATTATTATTATTATTATTATTATTATTATTATTATTATTATTATTATTATTATTATTATTATTATTATTATTATTATTATTATTATTATTATTATTATTATTATTATTATTAATTATGATTATTATGATTATTATTATTATTATGATTATTATTATTTATTTATTATTATTATTATTTATTTATTAACATTGTTAACATTATCATTATTATTACTATTATTAAAGTTTCTAAAGAAACCATTTAACATCTATTGTTCAAATTCAGTACATTTATAAATCATTATCCCCCCGATAATGTTACATTTAACAAATTATTGTTGTATTACTGTATTTAAGTCATTATATGACCCTTGGGTTAAACGACTATAAATAAACATAATAAGACATAATTTAAATGAGTGAATAAAAGAAAAAAATGTAAAGTGGGAATGCAGCTTACTATGCCAACCTAGAGATATTAAAATGGATTAATTAGTAGAGGGACAAAATACAAGATCTAAAAGCATCAATAAGGTCGGTAGTAACATATACTGCAGAAACATGGACGATGAACTACATAAATGAGGAAATATTACAAAGACTTGAAAGAAAAACGCTGAGAAAAACTTTTGGACCAATAAAGGATAAAGAGCAACGGAGAAAACAAGGTACAGCTATGAGATAGAACAGAGGTGCCAAAAAGCGACACCGCAGGTCATTCTCCTCGTTTAACCCTTCAGTCAGTTTGGCTTAGTGGCGTGAACTTCCAGCTAAAGGTGATCGGCTAATGTGGTACATCTGCACCACTTTGAGTTTCACAAAATAAAGTCAGTATCGGGTGTCAACACGTCTCGTTACAAATTTCAGCCGGAGTCCTCCCAGCATTCATCCTTGCCCTCATACGTATTACGTCACCAACGAAGGGTACTAGAAAGGGAAAAATGTAACCGCCTATTTTCACTCAGTTACATCACTGAGATAGAACTAGTAAACAAGCAAGACTTTGTGAGGTTTATAAAGGCATAAAGAATATGATGGCTAGGGTATATTGACAGAATGGTTGAAGATAGAATTCCAAAAGAATATTGAAAGGAAGGTTGTATGCACAAAAATATAGATAAATAAATGAATACATAAAAATAAATAACAAAGGTAGGCCAAGAACAAGATAGCTAGATAACGCAATACAAGGTTTAAGGAAGGAGAGGGTGGAAAAGTAAAATGGAGGATAGAAATTCGAGGAGGTCAACGCTCATTAAGGGTGCAAAGTCGGAAAAGGAGAAGATGAATAAACAAAATTAACTTTATCAAGAAGCGTATGTTATAAATGACAGAGAAGGAGATTGTGCTACTGGAATAGTAAAAACCCCTAAAAAGGAAAGGGAAGGGACACTTAGTGTTTTAGGGCAAGTGGATGATTTTGTAAAATTTGCTATTCGCTTTAAAGTGCCTCCTACCATAGACAAGTTGTTTTATTTAATGAACAGTGACCCATATCTTCCTAATTTTAAGAAAGGGCGACCAAGGGAGGGTTAAGAACTCACTCGCGTTACCTGTACGTTAGGTGTGTTGTATACTTATCGGGCGCTGTGTCATATCGATCGCGTAGTTTACGTTATTGATCATGTTTTAATAGATTCCTCTAGAAACCGGAAGCGTTGAACTTTGGACCTTCTCGAAATTGAGAGGGTTTATAAAGGGTTACTCTTAACCTACGGAACATTAGCATCTTCAAAAACATTTGAAAGCTGTTCTAAGTATTGTGCAATTCAGATCGAAGGCACTGATAATCCTCACGAGTAATCTTCTTCACTTCATGACATAGACAACCAAGTGCGTGTTGCACCTTCAAGGTCCTCTGGCATTCGTTTCCTAGGTCCGCCCACCGATCTGCTACTTTTATAATGACATTGCATTATTTCTTTAGCAAGTCTGATATCTAGCATTCTTGCAACATGTTCTTTCGAATTTTGTCTGAAATCTTTTAACCTTTCATTTATATTAAAACTTCCTAACTCTTCTCTCACACTGTCATTTGTTATTAGGTCCCTTCACAATTCTTAAGAATTTCTTTTCTGAAGCCTGTATTTTACTCTGTTGCTTTTTAGTTACTATACAAGTCTCACTTCCGTATGCTAGTATAGGCACTGCCATAACTTTGTAAGACTTTCATTTTGTTTCTTGTTTTAAATATTCTATTAATTTCTTCCACGCACTTGACATTTGCATATTTCATATTCCTTATAAGCAATATCACTTGTTCTACACAAGTTATTTAAAAATATTTTTGATCTAATCGGGTCTTACCCTATGAATGTAATTACCTTTGCTTTTATAAAACAAAATTTTCATACTATATTGTTCTCAAACTTCATTAAGCATAAAATATATTTTTACTTTATCTACTACGTTTAGTAGAGGAAGTATTGTATTCCATCCAAAAATTTGATGGGACACGAAGATTTTTAAGAAAATTGCTCCACCCTAAACTATCCTTTACATGGAAAATTTTTCGAAAATTTTGATTTTCTTGAAAATGGCTCTAACGATTTACATTAAAATGTCATAAGTTTGAGATACATTTATGACAAATTAAATATATATCTTGAACCTTCTAGCTGTAGCTCATGAAGTCCTATTTACTCTGGATGACTTTGCACAACCCATAAACCGTAAGAAATAGACAAAATCGTACTATAGAAAAATGTAGATCTTGCTAAAATACACAATTTATGTCTCAATAAAATATTTGTAGAGTGGTCAAATGGAACATCGTTATTCATTTTTTATTTTAACCGTGCAGAGAGAAGGGTATTTGAAAACTTCAAAAGATTTGAGTATCACTCAAAGGGTACCATATTCTCATATTCTGCTTGCGCCTACAAGAAAATAAATAATTAGATAATTTCTGCAAATGTTTATCTCAACTATCACGAAGAAGACATAGGAATAAGAGTTTGTAAAAATGGTTAGTACAAGAGTAGAGAAAGTCATGTGAGAGTAGAGCAGACTTACTATTTTTAATAACAACCAAATCGTCGGCAAACAATAGTATATTTAAAAAGTTGTTCTTTGAAATTTTAAAACCTACATTCACTAAATGGAGTAATGTTATCTAGAACCGAAAAGTACAGTTTTTATTTTGATCACTGTTGCCATCTTCATGACCACATTCTTGATTACTCATTGTATGTGAATTTCTCTTTAAATTTCTTGTTTCGTTGCATTTTGCATTATGTTTCTTTTTCTACCAATACTATCAGTAATCCTACCATTTACTACGCAATTTATGTCCTGTTCCAAAACTGCCTCTATGTAAAACCAAGCTTCAGTTCAATCTTTTTGGTTTTTCGTTGTGAGGAAAATGTTTAAGAACATTCTACTGAGCACAAAGCATTTCGTTTGTATAATATGTGAACACGCCACTGCAATAGGCTAGCACTTGCAGCCGGTGGAAGATTTAACTGTTCTTCCTAAGCTGCCACAGTTTCTTACTTTAATCATAAAACGGATGGAAGGCGGAATGTCTCCGAAAGTTTAAGATCCTCCGGTGCGCCTCCCTAGGCTGCTGCAACAACTCGGGTGTCATAAAATCGTGGAGTTTTGGGGCTGTTTGCCCAACCCCTTCTTCCTACCACCCAGCGCGTATTTCACTTCGCCTCGAGGCGATAAACATTGACATGCCCTCTCTTCAACATTCGATCCATTGTTGCGTATTCTGAAATACTTCACCCATCTTATCTTTTCAGCTATAGTGCAAAATTACGGTCCGTAAAGCTAATGATAAATCTGTTTATGGTGTTACTGTTTGGTGTTGGGAAAGAAAAATAAGGAATGTCTCTACTAAACACACCACAACCAACAGAATACTATTTCAAGTTTCCATTAGACCAAGTAGCTATTACTTCTCTGCTGTGATGTCAACATTTTACTCAAATACTGATATTATATGAATGCAAAAAAGCAGTTTTAGGCAAATATCTATGTGTGTAAAATTAAGTTTTATTTATGGACACTCATTTGTTACAATACTCAGCACCCCTTTATATACTAGCCATGAAAGGCTTACGCTGCCTGCACACACGCCAAAGTTGCTAAGCTTATATTTCCAAATTTATTTCAATTATTTAATAAAACTTTGTGGCTAAACGACTCATTTGATCAACAATGGAAAATACCCAAATAACTCATAAATGTCTCTGTCGGTCTGGGTGGCTCAGTTGGTTAAACGCTGGTATGCTGATCCCAAGATCGCGGGTTCAAATCCGACCTAGACCGATGGTTTTTAGGTTGAAAACGAAAGATTCATGTCAGTAGATTTACTGGCGTATAAAAGAACTCCTGCGGGAGAAAATTCCGTCATACCGGCGACGCTGATGTGATCCTGGCGATTGATAGCGTCGTTAAACAACAAGGTATATATATTTTTTTAATTTCTACCTCTCTATGCTATCTGCAGAAATAAATGATAATGGAATGGTGATATTGGTAATCAAAGATTGTATCAATTTTATTTTTTATTATTCAAATTGATACCTTTAGACTGAGCAGCCCAAAATTAATAAGCTCTAATTATTGTAGCTAACTGATTTAATTAAGGCTTAATGAGCTGTAATCAAATGAAATATAAATTTAGCTTTGCACTTACGTATGCTCTTAAACAATGGTGATTTGTTGTTCACATTGCACATTGTTGTATCTGTAATGTTATGAAGTTATAAGTGTTTAAAAGTAAGGAATATAAGTCCACGTTAAAAATAGTCTGAGGTTAGAGTTTCCAGCTGCAGGAAACGTATATCCATTGTAATATGCGGGAGGGTGTAGATCTATTCTTCTTTTCTTTGATAATTTAACGTGAATGAAAGAGCGAAATAGAATATATCAAAGGAAATAACTAAGGAAATCCAGGTGGCATTTCAAAAGAGGGGGATGAAGGGAAAAAATACGAAATGTTAGGCGCGTAAAGTGGCGCAAAGGATCCACCATTCAGGATTCATTAGACTGCAGGGACCCGTTTCCATAAATGTACGTGATGACGCCAATTTCGGGACAGGTCCTCAAATACCACCATCACAAGAAGATGCTGATGTACCATAAAGAAGTAGAGTGTAAAAGTTCACGAAGTAACTCACCCATCGACGCGTAAATTGAGGAGGGCTTACTTTAATTTAACTTTTACGGTTTGCAGTCGTGCGCATGTTGAAATCAGCTTAGTGGTTAAGTTAATGAAAAGAAACGTTGCTGAATTATAAAAGTCATATCAATGCGGCAATTCGAAAGAAAGACGATATTTTAACGGTGACGCAACATTACTACAACAATTAGTAATGAAAGAGTTATGAATCATTGAAATAAAACAAAGGAAAATTTCTCCTACAACTAAACTAGGAGTAATTACTTTTGTTGCTTTCCCACACCTTAGACCATCACTTCTTTTACCAAAGGAACGTCCATATTACACTAAAAATCTTATTGCTTCAGCCGAGGACAGGTATGAACCCAGGATATCTCCGGAGGACTACAAGGTAAGAAGCAGCGACGAGTCTTGTGAGATTCGAACCCGGCCCCGCCTCAAATTGTACGCTATAGGCGAAAATGAGAGACGAGGTTATGTTTCAGATTAAGATGAAGTCGCCGTTAACGTATCCACATTCACACCGCTAACACCAATGAGGTGTTGAGATGGAAAGGGTAGAAAGTCATAAAAATTGTTTTTCATATTTTTCATCGAAAAGGTAGTCAATGGGGTCGCAAGTGGCATAAAGCAGGAATAAATCAAATTTGTGAGGGGTTGAGTTCCTACAGATGACCAAAGATGGCACTCGTGGTAGGAGCCATGGAGAGGAAGTAAGTCAACAAGCCTCTGAGTGGCCAGTTTTCAGTCTGTTTATTGTTGTGTTTCTTGGCACCACCACACCTTTCACCTATTCCTCTCTGTTTCCTGTCACTGGCAGTGCATTGCTCGACGGTTCCACAAGCGGCCGACAAGTAAGCAGTAGGGCAATGGTCGCTTGGATGGCTAGACATCCAAGATGACACATCCCACCGCCAGTGTCAACACAGGAAGCCAACCTGCACCATCAGAGACATAAAAACACTAAAGCTTGTAAAACTAGACAAACCCATACCACCTCACGGGTAAATCCGTAATTAAACGGATAGGTACCGTGGCCACCTTACCATCCACCTGGGTTAACCCAGGCGACTCGTACTCACTCCTGAACTCCTGGCGCTTACAACTTTCAACGTTTACATTCACGTTGAAGATAGTAGCAAGAGTTTCATGTGCTTGTGGTATGGGGGTACTGCTGGTCTCGGAAGACATCAGGTGGTTTCTTGTGTGCTAAAGGTGCTCACGTCTGACATAACTCAAAAGTGACTCTGTGGTGCGACAACTGCGGAGGCAAAAATAAAAATCGAATAGTTTTAATGACTTTAATCTATGCAGCGGTAAACAGCATGGCTGGTGACGTCGATTTGAAATGTCTGGCTTCAGAATCCGAGATTTTGGCATAATAGAGAAGAGAAAGTTTCAAAACAATATCCACAGAAGAAATAACTGAAATGATTACTGAAGCAGGGAAAGTTCAACCGTTCATGTTGCCAACATTACAAGATTTCTATGATTTCGTCTCTATATGTGATACATGGTTAAATACATTACTAATAAATATCAACTCTGCTTCTTGGATTAGAATTATGAGGAAAAAAGCTGCCCATCATAGAAATAAAACATGGGTTCATTGAAATCGAGTCATGGAGGAAACACATCATCTTCGAGAAGGATAAATCTATAAAGGACATCTCTGCAGTTCATTCTCTAACATCACTCGGAAAAAGGTCCATTATTAGTGAAGCTAAGAAATACGATCTGCTGTCGATGTTGTAATTTATGGACACCAAATGCATTTTACCGCAATCCTTGCACATAATTATATTACTGTGATAATGTGCTTCAAATAGATTTTTTAAGTTAAACGGATGCTCTGTAACCATTTTCTAAAGAAAAGGTCTCATTTTCTAACCCCAAAAGTTTTTTGCTTGTCCTGTAAAATTTGTTTTTTATGACTTACTACCTTCCCCATGTCAACGCCTCGTATGTATACAGGCTGTCCCAAAATTAGAGTGACAAAATTTGGGAACTGATAGACATTATTTTAAACACTTTTTACTAAGGAAAATTTTTTAAGTATTCAGTTTAAGTATTCAGCAAAATCAATAATGCAAATTAGTATTGCATTTATCTTAGTAAGGCACACAATCTTAATCCAAAAAACAAACACAGAACGCATAAACAAAACACAAACATCTCATTGTTTACAGCTAATCACAGCTTTACTATTCAAAGCAAATGTTGGAACGTATGTAAGCCCATTGCGATTAACAAAGAGTGAATCGACGTGTCATATTCTGTCGTACTCTCGCAAACACACCAGCCATTTCTCTGGTTTAAAAGTTTGTCGGTCTAATCTTGAATAGTAAAGCTGTGCCTTAACTGTGACATTAACTTGTCTAGCTCGGTCTAATACCTGTATTAGTATATTTTACCACACAAAATTTCTTTTTGGACATGCAGAACCTGCCACATTTAGAACGTGTACCAATACTGAGCACAAATCTTTACGTAATATACAAGATAAAATGCATCTCTCTATTCCAAAGACTACAGGAGTTTTCATTTTTTTTCTATAAAGTGGGGCAAAATGCGGATTATAACAAAACAGATGCACTCTACTTTTAGAAGTATACTTAAATATAAATGTTGCACCTAATACGTATAAGGTTCAAATTTATAAGAGTGCACGGGAGAGTAAAACTGTTATTTGTTGATAATAATCATCTCTAAATTAATAATTTTGGACCGTTCTGTCCACAAAGGGAATGTTGCCTTCAGCGACTTAGGACTTCCCACCATTCACGATTCCTCTTGGAGTGTTATTGGGATGGTTCCTTGGAATGTGGAATTAGTCCATTCTTCAAATGTTTCAGCGCTGCGAAGTCATTTAATCCAGTGGTTAGACTATGTTTTCCAATATCTTCTCACTTCTTATATTGAAGCAATGAAACTGCTATTACTAATCCAGGGAGCACACTCCTTACGTTTCTAATGGATTTTTATCTCTTTCTTTTCACTGTTAATTATCCTACTAGGGCTACTGGGTGCTGGCTATATACGCTTTATAATAGTTCTTGTACATTTTGAACCCATTTCTTACCAAAAGAACCAATGAATACTATCGAACTCTAATCTAAATGAGCTCTGTTAGAAACTGATAATTGTTGTTCTAATATTCACTCATTCTGCGGTTCATTTCATTGTATTTCCAGGTGAATTGGTTCATTGCGTTAGCCGAGACTTAACCGCTCATAGGAGTTGTTAAGCAGTTGGCTTTAGGTTATCAATACTCAAACCAATATCAATGGAAAGAACGTGGACAGCAGCCACCAAGGATCACTTTTGATCTATAGCTGTTAAACACTATTTCCTGCTGTCCTAGCCTTAGTGCTTGGAAATTCCTATATCTGTTCATGACTATATACCGTTTCTGCTAAATTATTGGTTGTTGAATTATGTTACAATATTTGGGTGGTATAGTTAATAAATAAATTGCAGCCAAATAGCCAAACTTGGAAGGTATGTAGAATGAGTTGGAGTCAACTCGAAACTTGTTAGCACCAAACAACTTGGAATATTACTAAGATAAGTGAAGCTTTTAGTTTCTAATTTGGTTTTACTTTAGATTCTTGTTACTTCACTGTTAATAGCTTCATTATTTCCTTATACCTACCCTTGTTTAACTCACCATTAATTTTTAGATCTGTGTACCGTATCAGATTTTGATTTTGTGCTGTGGATCATAGCAAATACTTTACAATTTCATTCTATGTGAATATTTACTTCCCTTTCTATGGGCTTTCTGTCACCGTGAGAGGTTTGTTCGACTTTGTGCATTCGGTAGGGGTAGTCAGTAACGAAGAAACACACTGATGTGATTGATGCAGGGGAATATCAAGGATAACAATTGCACAACATTATTACTGCTGAAGTTCTCGTATTTAATGAGAAGGGTGTTCAAAAGCACAGTTTTTTTATGATACACAACAGTTTTGTTTTATTTTTTACAGGAAATGGAACCATTTCTTCCCTTTTTGAGCGCACGTCATTAAAATTACGCCTTGCATTTTCGATCGTATAGCGGAATTTTTGCCCCAAGCATAGAAAAGCTACCTGATAATTGCTAGCGGGAAATGCGAGTGTATGTGTCTCGAGAAATGGGCGATTCGAATACACTGGGTGCTTACCTGAGGGTAGGGAATAAAATTATCTGCTTCAGAGTAGACCTATTGCAGTAAATCCAGTAGATGGGTATAGTTTAACTTGCATACCACACCACAGCGTTCGACCCAAGCTCACAACGTGGTTTAAATATACGCTAGTATCATGCTAACTTATTCGCCCTTAACTTTTAGCAATGCAATTTAAGGCAACCTATCTATGAGAATAAACAAATCCAGTTTTCTTCTGATGCCTTAGTATTTTTTTCACACGCTCAGAACATAACATGTTTAGTATACACAAAATTACAATATCCTATATCAGACATTTTAAATTATTAATATATTTGTTAATAATAAAACACTTTCTGGTGTGCTAATATGAAATGACCCTTGGACCATACAGTTGATTGTAACTCTCCTAAAGTTTTAATTTGAGCTCAGTATACAGATATAAAAAATTATACAGACCTTGGTTTCATTTAATTAGTTTACGGGGGTAAATGGTTTGTATACAAAACATATATTTTAATTTTTTTCAGTATGAGTTATGAAAAAAATTTAATTACAGGTGAATTATTTCATCTAATGCACAAAAAATGTTAATACCTTAATCTGTTCACCTCTCCTAAAAATGTAAGTTTAATAAGTTATAAACTAGACTCCAATAGTGAAAAATGCTAAAAAGAGAATTGTGGAAAATTTATTTTAAAGTTGAGAATATATTTTTTACTTTACCTAAATCTAATCAATATAAAATTGAAGAGCATTATATGTGGAACCCTCTGCTGTTTCTTCTTGCAGGTTCACTTTTTAGTTTTAAGGAATGTCAACATTGAGGATATTTCTGCTATTTTAATAATAAGGGTCTTTAATTTAATTAGACACATTTTAGTTGTTCTATGAACCACTCCAACTTAAAATACTGTGCTCCTGTGAACGTAGCGCTGACGTTCATAGCGACATAGTGATGCTTTAGTCGCGTTCATTAATTATACTCGTCCACATTTGGTTGGTGCAAGGACATAACTTACCACAATGGCTCGCGTTGAGCTTATAATGCGAGGCTGGCCTCTGAGCTATTACACAGTAGCTTATGACGACGATAATACCGCCAGAGCGAAGCGGTATATAAAACAACATTGAATGATGATAACGCGTGTTGGCATGCTAATTGTTCCCGTTTATTGCTGCTCATGAATTTTATTTGCATTTTGCTGTCATTGCCTATACAGCGCGGAATTGATTTCTCTTTTTGTTGCGTAATTTTCTGCTGTGTTAAACATTATCATCCCCTCTGCAGCCATGTTAGGGAAAACCGTGAGAAACATGGGAAGGCACAGTAATTTTTGTGAAAATAGATACCTATATTCGTCGCGAATCCAGACTCTTCATATTGAATATTAAATATAGCATACAGCTCCTGTCCTCAGCTATATTAATACAAAAACCTCGATATGTATATTGCACATTCTCAGGTTTACATTTAAAATTTCAAAGAGCGCCATGATGTTTTAGTTGACTTCATTTGTGTAGCCGCTGAGCACAGAATTCTAAGTGCTGAGTGCTTCGGCAGACACGTGCGACAAATGTGTCAGAGGAGTTGCCTAGAAAGCAAGGCGTAAAGACAAGTATTTGCATACATGAAATACAGGTCATAAGGCTACGCAGATCACAATCTTCTGAGATAGTCAGCCTGCACTTAAGACTCCAAGTAGCCATAAGATAAAAGGCAGGACTGTTTTGAAGTGCCTAAACATGATCAGAGTCCGGCAGAACAGAATGAGGTTGAAGTCATCTGAGTACCAGGTCATAGTGGCATAGAGGGGAACGAAAAACATGATTAATCTGTAAGACAAGCAGGAGCTATATTGGACCAGAGCCAGCTCCAGGAACATCCCCATGTTTGGTACGAGAGTCTATTAAGAACTGGTCCAAAGAAGAACACTATAAAACCCGGCCAAAAGCTCCATGAAATATACATGTAAACTATTTATTATAAAACAGTGTAAAGAAAGAGCATACACTTCAAAGCTTTAAAAGGTTTCACTATCGGTCAAAGCCTACTGTATTCCCATATTCCTCTTGCACCTACAAGAATATGAGCAATAAGATAATTTCTGCAAATGTTTATCACGACTGTCATGAAGAACATGAGTTTGTAAGAAGAGTTAGTACAAGACTAGAGAAAATCATGTGAGTGGAACCAATCAGATTTTTTTTTGTATTCAGTGGGCTTCAGAGAGCATATGGAGTGACTGAGATATTTTTAACACTGTAATATTCTATTTCCGCTGGAAAAAATAAGTCAGGATTGGATGATTATAAAATCATTATTGTACTTGAATTTATTTATTTTATCCTACATTTAAAATCAAAATGAGTTATATTTCAATTAAAATAATTGTCGCACTGCTGGTGTTGCCAAATGGTAACCAAATTATTATTTCCATGCCAGAACGGAATCCACGCATGAAGTAAAAATAATTAATAGAGTGTATTATTTAATCCACAAGGACCTTTAGAACTATATCAGTGTAACAGTGTGATACAATAATTAGTTCTCTTTTCGTTCTTTCAATCGTTTCCTCTTCATTTCAGAGAAAAATACTACTCGTATTGTAATGATTAAAGTTTACCAATATAATAAAATGTCTATTCTAATTAATGCTAGAACAAATAACCGCACTGCAATAGCCCATATGGTATTATTACAGGAAATTGGTAAAACACTGATTGGAATTTTGCTTTTCTTTCTTTTTCACCATTGATAAAGTTTTTTGTGTAGTATACAAGATATTTCCTGCAGCATAGAGAGAAAACATTTCTATTTAATTCTCTGAATTAAATTTCTATTAAATGTTCCTTTTGCCGGCTTGCAAAGGCCTAAGGGAACAGTGAAGTGATATTTTGGTAAAAGGCGTGTTTGGTAAAAAAAAAATCGACTTTTGGATTTTTATTGCAAAAAATTGCACTATACCTTAAAGAATATATCTGCGAAGTTTTAATCCCCTAGGGATGGGGGAATATATTTTGGGCATCATTTTTAAAGTGACGCGCCTCTGCCTCTACCGTTCAAATGGGAATGCCCACAGCTTCCATTTCATTTATCTCGGAAACGTTTTTTCCCCCTTACTTTCTCGCATTCAACATTTTCTCCCACATAGATATAGGCAGAAATATAAAAAAATTTCCATTATGGTTCAGAATACGGGTAATAAAATGTCCATTTGAATTTTGATATTGCTTATAATTTTTTAAAAAACTTTTTATGACATTTTTATAGTTTACGCCATTAAACATTTTAAAGAAAAACCATTCACTATATCAAAATCTCCTTCCTTTAGTTTGTTACAAATGTAGTAAGAGAGATAATTTTTCAGAAAGATCAACTCTATTGTTCAACATCTGTTGGAGATAGATTTTGATTATACGCACTCAACAAAATTGATATAAATTAATACGTATATCAGGAAAGTGATTAGATAATGGAATGAATACATTTATTTAGTTGGTCTGTGCAAAAAATTTAGTTTCCAACTTTAATACTTTAGAAATCACCTTTTTTTACTTCGGTGTACCCTTATTACCTACGTTTAGGAATGAAGCGTATTAAACAGAGAATTCAAATGCAATCAGCCTATCTGTGTTCACGTCAGGAAACTGTTGAGTTTCAGTTTGAACAGACGAATATTCTTCACACTTGGCAATTGTTTACATAAAAATGTTATATTTGCATTGTGATATACGATGCCCCTGTTTGGTTGCATAGTATCAGAGTTAATTTTTGTTTCATATCAGCCGTGTTTTTATGAAATGCTGTAATCATATTAAACAATTCAATGGCATAGCTAGTATTTGAACCACGGATCTTCGGGTTTGTATAACTTACTAAGCTACGATCGCAAGCATGCCGGTACGATGTTAAGGGAAGTGGAAGTATGCAATTTGGTGACGTACACCTCGGACAAAATAATCCCCTGTTTTTCAACTATTACCACGTGGATTCCTTTTAAAAATCAAGCATAGACTGTGAGAAATATCTATGGCCAATTCAATTATCCTAGCTCTGATACTTTCTCCTTAAAAAGCTTGTTTAACAAACAAGTTGAAGAAAATGTTTTGTTCAAAATAGGGTATATTGCTGTCACAAAATTATAATAACCATAAATAGCACGGCACTGAACTTTTTGCAGTTAAACCTGATCCGCTTTTTATGATATTGACCTAGAATTATGTATCTCTAATGGTTTTACTAGAATATATTTTTCAATTTGAAGAAAAAAGTAAATGTAAAATTGACACAATCTTTTTCAACAAATATGGGTGCCATGTTCAAATATTACAATTTTAGGTCTATATATGCAATTCTATATAAAAAAAGAAGTGTACAAAAGTGCTTAACTTCTAGCTCTAATATCAAAGGGTTAAATTCTGCGCACTCACCACCCTGATACCTCGGGTATTTAAGGTTTTCATTTAACTCCCTTGTGTGGTTTACATATGCATAAAGATCAAGGAAATAAGACATGCATATTTCATAGAATAAATCATGATACAGCGAGAAAACCGTTCCTCGCAACTCGAGGTGGCGATAACTTTATTTTTTCCTACTGCATTTACGGAACTTTCTAGGTGTCAGGAATTGTCCAAAGGAAAAGTTTGATTCGGTACAGATAAATTACTACTTTTAACAAAGCTGTGATATGAGGCACTGTATCTGAAATATCAAGTGGACTTGGGTACTAAATATTGGGCAGTACCTCAGTATTTACACAACATAAGGAAGAGCAATGGCTTATAATGTGGGCTGTGAGTTTCAGGACTAGACAATGAAATATAGACGTGTGTTGGAGATCTAAGAGATAAATACAAACGATACGTGACTAGCCATTATCCACCTGGATAACTCTTCCTAAGTAACGGAAGGTATCTGAGATGAGTACGTGCTTAAAGACGTTGTACTGAGGTTATGTGAACAAACTGAATAAATGCTACAAACAACAGCGAATACAAAATGTTCACTAAACCGACGTATTTTAATTTCATGTAATATCCATATCTATCTACATCATGTTAATCTAGATAAGTATTTGTGGAATTGTTTAATGTACCGTTGTATTAGGAGAATAAGGGAATTACACCAAGCGATAATAAAACGAATAATGAATTCCCATTTGAGAAAAATAGGTAGGTATTTAAATATTCAAACCAATAACGAGGAATATCTCGGAAATGACAGATCCTCAAAACGCGCATTTTCGGTAAAAGCTCGAAGCTGAAGTATTATATTACTGAAATAAAACTTATCTATTAGATTAATATTATATATTGCGGAAATTTGTTACCTTATGATTTATTAATTCATACATCTAAATGCTTGGGAAGATAGGATGATATCGATATTTAAGTTGAAATGGTGAAGTATTAATAAATATTATACTATAAACAAACTAAATGCCCTGAAGGTTTGCTCTGTGGTAATGTGTGAGGTTCGTGTTCGAGAGGTCCTGGGTTGATTGCTGCGGGCGAAGTTTCTGGCCCTTGGGTATTTGTAGGGGTTTCCCGGGTCACCAGGCAAATCCGTGAAGGATAGTTGTGGACTGCGCCGTGGTTGAGTGGTAAGACCATTCGCCTCTCACCAAAGCGTACCGGGTTCAATCCCTAGCGACAGCATATGAGATTTGTGGTGGACAAAGCGGCGCAGCGGCGGATTTCCTCTAGATTCTCCAGTTTCCCTCACCATCTCATTCAACGGTGCTCCATCTTCAATGTCACCGCCTGTGGTACCGCATGTAGTAAAAGCGTGCGTTAAACATCACCGCCCAAAAAGGTAATTATTTCCCCCGAATTCCCCGTCTCTTGCAACAGGATTGGCATTTATTTGCCTTAAATGTGACACTAGACTGATTCGGATGGTCCGCGTCCCTGGTTCAATCCTTTCGGATCTTGCTTCCCTGGGTGTGGTAATTTGCTATCAATGTGGGAGCAGGAAAAATATTTGCTTTGGCTAGTATTGTCTCAGCGGATAAACAAGGATAAACAGTTCGGTAAGCGGCAGGAAGATCTCAGGTCGAGGGACATAAACTGGGATATTCACTACACAGAATTGCCTCTAAAAGTGATATTGTATTTTCGAGTCATAATCGCCCCCTCAGTTATAAATATTCCTGTCCAAATAACGTTATTTTCTTTTATTCACTTAATTATAATTTCACTGCACGTATTCTGTAGCGTATGGGCAATGTACCGGTTTAGCACATTCGGCACTATACTTTTGCGGAATTTTAACTTATACTTTTACGCGGAAATATCACTCTGTGTTTCATAAAAGGTGACTGCTGGGGAATTCTGATGCAATCTAATTCTAATGATTGAAAATTAAATCTGTAATAACGGTAACAATATTTCTATAGTTTTACTCCAATAGTCAACGATAAAGCCAGTTCTAGGAATAGAATAAAATAAATTTGCGAAACTTTCTTGCAGATGCCTTACAAGAGGGAAAATAAATGCAGAACGGTCTGATGTGACATTTTCTAGGCCGAAATATATTGGAATATCTATGCTTGTTTGAATAAGAATTAGCTAATAATTAGTTTAACTTCTAAAAGAATTCCAATGCTAAGATTTTTGACAGAAAAAAGAGCGAGAAAAATGCTTTTAAAAACAGTTTATTTTACGTGTCAAATTTCAATGAAAAGGATTTAATTTCCTCGCTGTATAGTGCGCAAGTTTTTTATAGCATCTGTTCCAACAAACTAAATAGAAATTTGTTTTGCGTCCAGCAACATTAACTTACTATGTTGACTCTGAATCTCTTGATCCTTAAAGCTTGTGCAAATACTCCCATTCGAATACATGTCTTCAGCAAAGAAAGGAAATAGTGTTTACAAGTTCATCTCTCACCAAGAAGGAAGGCCTGGATTCAGATGTTTCTCGCTTGAGAAGTTGTTTTCACGCCTAATGTTGATGGCGCTGTAGACGCCAAACGCGATCTATAACGACGCTTCTCTTCACAGTCGCAAGTTCATCGACTTCTTTTCTATCAGTGCCTTGTAGAGGCACGTTGCCAGATCTCATCCCCCACCTCTTCCCCGTCTCAAGTTGGATGAAAAATCATTACGTTCATGCAAAAGTACACACAGAGAGAGACAGGACCTTTTGATTGAAAAAAGGGGAAAGGCTTTCTGATTGGATGCACAATCATCTCTGAAAGATACTTTTTATGTTTTTGTTATGCTATGAAAGAAATGTCTCTGGAGGAAGAATTTTACATTCGAGGATATTAAAATACAGATTTTAAAACAATGAAACAAACATTGGCTGTCGCTTTCAACGACAGCATATGAAGCAAGCAATTTAATAACCAGTTTTACTGAGCGAAATGGCTCAGAGGGTAACGTCTCTAGCCGACCAATCTGACTGGATTTTTCCGTAGTTTCTCTCAGTCGTTGAGGTAAATTCCGAATTAGATATTTAATACCACGACCCAGAGTCCCACCTTAAGTCTAAAACGACAGTAAAAATGAAATATAGGTAGTACGGTGTCATATAAGTATCTACAGATAATGAGAGTAGATAGCTTAGATGGCACCCTAATGACATTTGCCGTCACAGAGGTGGAGGTGCAGCTGCCCTGAGTGATCCACTTGTGGACTCGTTACGAAGCAAAATGCTATTGTACAAAAGACTAACTGTCCGCCACATACCGATCTACAAGGTATCTCCTAACAAACCCGTCGCGATATGATTGCACAATTAAAGTGACATAAATTGTCTTCTTCAGCTGATTACTCTCTCCATATGTGGGATTGCACACCCTAGGACTTTCAAGCCAGTGCCTAGAATCAGACGCCTGCCGGAGAGCGCAGGAACCTATGGACCGGACAGAGGAAACGGATAGTCAACCAAGCACCAGGTATGAGAGTGAGGAAGAGGATGGTACGAAATGTAGCGAAATGGATGATTGGAAAATTGATGATGGAGCGGTTGGTGAAATGAGTGACGTAGAAACCAGAAAAAACCCGCCCAGACGCCGCTTCGTCCACAGCGAATACCACATGCAGGTTCCTGAGTTCGAACCCGAGTCACCTTGGTAATAGGCAAACGGTGTACGCTCGAAAGAAGCGTATACACTTCCGTCCTGACGCGAGATGGCGGCGGGAGGGGGGCTGATTTATAAAATAGGCACGATCCTAATGGAAAAAAACTCTCTTGCTTCATTACTAATGTTGAGCATTTAATAGCGATTACTCATATTTGTTGTTCTCAACACTTGCGTTGAGTAATATTTTGTGTCAAAATGAGTGTTGGATCTAGATATGGACTGGGAAAAGCATATCAGCGTATTGGATGTAATTCTGCGGATTTCTTATACAAACAATAAAATCCACTAGACCCAGTAACCGCTTCAAGAAAGCAGGGTTCGTTTTGAATGAGCGTGCTTTACTCACTGGAAGCAGTGTTGAGGAAAATGACCTCGAAGTACTTGGAGGTGAATTTCAGATGTTATTTGGTGAAGGTGACGGATGTGCCAATGTCGATGACACACGTTTCACTGAAAGTAATTAAATTAAAGTAGTAAAATTACACAAGATCATTAGTAAAGAGCGGTGACAAGAATGAACAGAAAGAAGATCACTTTCAAAGTGTTTTCACTTTTACTTTTAAATGCAAGAATAATCAAATAAAAGTGGGTTTTTAGGTGAAGACATTAAAATTATCCTCCCTTTAGTTAACCACGAAAGAAGAAGAAAGAAAAATTAATAAATAAAATTTAATAAACAGTGATTTTCAGCCGCAGGAAATATAAATATTTGAAAGTTCCTTAAAATAACTAAGAATATCTTGGAAATGGTTAATCCTCAGATATTTTATTATTAGAATAAACGCGCACAAGTTGTGCATAAGTTGCATAATTAAATTACATTATGGGGAGTTAGGGGTGAGTTTAGGAAATTCTACAATTTGTATGCCAGCATTACCAAATTTTAACCACGTTACTATAGTGGTTAGATATGCAGCTGCGCAAAATTTGAAGTATGTAAGTCAAATAGCTTTTTAATTAAAAGCTTTTAATTGATTAAAAAGATACTCTGATTAAAAATGCTCCTTGCGTAACAATTTTTATAAGTTTGGCATGCAACTTGGTGATCTGATGCTTCATGCACTTAAAAGTCATAATTGCTCTGGAGTTTTATTTTACACCAGTAGTTTAGTATCTGGAAATGTTTTAATATGTCTATTTACAGATTTCACGTTTTTTTAACTTTCCATTGGCATTTGAATGTGAATAGGTTCAATATTACTTGACTGATATCAAAACCCAGAGCAATTTTGGAGCCTTATATGATTAAGAACACATCCTGAAATTTTCAAAAGAATCCCTTAAGAACTCTGTCACAAGGAGTTTTTCAGATGCGTGAAAATGCTGAGAAAAAAGAAACTGAGAAAAACAGCATTAAACTTTTAAAACATTCTAAACCCATCAGAGGTGTGTTGCAGCATAGGTTTCACTTTCTGATCTCTTACCCTCTCTTATGCTGGCAATTTCTGCAATTTATGGGCTCTCCTTGTGTGTGTTTGTTTCCTGGCACTGCATCTTCTACTCTGAATACATCTTCTAGCATTGCACTTCTGACAAATGCATATTGTTCCAACTGAAATGTTTTCATTCGTAAGACTATTCAACACTTGAATTGACTTCACACACCCCATATTAAACCTATGACAGTTTTCAGTACTGCAAGTTCAAGTTTATTCCTAGACACACACCTATTTTGGACAAATAGCTCCCACAACATTGTGAAGAGAGACATTCGAGTTTTGTGTCGTACCCTTGGCATAGCGTTCTAGCAGCTGGTCAGAACCAAGTCGCTGATTCGGAAATAGAATTTTAGTTACCACTTCTGGAGACAACTTGTGATTTTGTGGATGCAGATTAAGGATAATTTACATGAATGAGTTTCTGATCCGTCGATATTCAGTCTCGGTGGGTGCGTACGCCTAACCACCAGCCATTTAATCACTCTGCACAGCTATTTAAAAATGGCCGCCAGATCTTTAAAAATGGTGCTGGCACCAAAATCATTGCACTTTTTAATAGAGAAAACATTGAACAATTTTTCAACATAAAAATCTAAAAATCAACTTTTTTTTACCAAATCGGCCAAATCTCACCCCTAAGTCCACATAATATAATCCTTGTTATTGTGCATACATCAAATTTGATTGTTCACAGTGTTTATTTCTCGAGTTCTACGAGTGGTTTTACTCGTCTTTTAAGGTGGTCGCGTGGTACCAATCACAGGGTTGGTCACACGGTTGTTTCGTGGTGGAGGAAGCCCTTTGTTTTTGCATATTGTGTGGTGGTATCCATGCACTGCTATGGAGTTCAAGTGACGGAGTTGTTCATTTGTATTGGTCCAACATTTTGTTTATCATGGATTCTGTTGCATAAAAATCCAACCATATCTCCCTTCTCCTTCTGACAGTTGGTTTGCGCTTTTCGTTGGTGGGAGGTCTTCTATTTAAAAAAATCGATCTGATGACCATGTCATTCACATGTATGCAGATTTTGACGTCTTCCGTCTCTTCTCTAGTCAGTTGTAAAACATCGCATTGAGCACAAATAATGTGTGCTTTAACAAAGTTTACATCTCTGCACAGTAATATTTGTTTAGCTTACAAGTTATAGAGAAGTCATTCACAATGAATGGGACTTCACAGACTATTCGCAAAACATTCATGTGTCACACAAATACCATAAAGATAGGTATTTTAATGAAACTTATGGCCCCTTTTGAGAAAATAAAAGTAATGAAACGTTTTCAGTGCAAATATTTCTGAGAATAATCGTTTCGCACTCTCGGAAGACGCCGAACTTAAATATGTAGACTGACATTAAATAATTCTTTATGCTATATGCCTATATTTTTAGTCAGGGGGTCTCAAAGTGTGTTTTTTCAGTGAAATCTCAGGATCTACCATTTCGATGGACCTCTGTGACCTTGGCTGCGGCTGGAGGACGCAGAGGTCGGACGATAGGGATACACTCTGTAGAGAGTAGACGCCCTAGGGATTATTATAGAGTAGAGATTCTAATTTCTGACCCGCGGTGTCATTCTGCTACTTCTCCACCCATAACTTCTCTATCCGGCCTTTACGGTAACACAGTGCTAAGAGAATAGAAGCTTCTTGACGGTACACAAACCGGAAAACAAAGGGAGAGGGGTTAAACCTCATGCCCCCTATATTAGAACCGCTGATATAGAGTAACTGAAAGATTCTACACAATCAATTCCTAAGTATGAAGATATCAACATTTGTAACTGTGTAACTATTACATTTTAGGTTTACAATGGCTTACTTTAAACCTAGGTTTTTTAAGTGGTTCTTTCTATAGTGAACGACCTTTCTCCGTTAGAAAAAATTCTGATGTGCACCACTCGCATGACTTTCTCTACTGTTGTACTAACCATTCTTACATACTTTTACTCCTATATCTTCTTCGTGTTAGTTGAGATAAACATTTGCAGAAGTTAACTTGTTGCTTATTTCCTTGTAGATACAAGGAGAATATTACAATACGGTAGGCTTTGAGCGATAGTCAATTATTTTAAAGCTTTGAGATTCCGTTCTCTTTGCACGCTTAACATATTAAAAAAATGAACAACGATGTTCCATTTCAGAAAAGTTAGTTTTCCGAAACTGACACAAATAAGAAGGAATAACTCCGAACTCGTTTGCCCTAAAAATTTATTTGGACATAAATTGTATGTTTTAGCAAGATCTATATTTTTTGTATAGTAAGATTTACTCTTTCTCTTACTGCTTACGAGTTATTTTCAAAGTCGTCCACAGTAAACATACTACATAGGCTATAGCCAGAAAATTCAAAATATATATTTCATTTGTCATAAAAGTGTCTTAAACATATCAATTTAATCAAAATCGTTAGAACCATTTTCAAGAAAATCACAATTTTCCATTTAAAGTGTAGTTTAGGGGAGGGAATCTTCTTCAAAATCTTCGTGTCGCATTCATGAAGGACATTAAGCTTAAATAGTAACTTTGGTTTTTACCAACTTTTCGTTTTTGAGTTATGCTGTCTACAGAATGAAGACACGCGCACGTGGACTTTTTCTAAAATTGTTCTTTTGGGTTTCTGGGACCTCAAAAGACATTTCCGGTGAAATCTCGGCATGGAATTTTTGGGTGGAATGTAATACTTCCTCTACTTACTATATGGCGTTCCACTCTTAGAAGACAGTATGGAGTTAAACGGGACATCTCTGTCTCTATCTAGCGCATACAAGTTGCCATTAGCCGCGTCCTTTTCTACCCTTGCGCTGTTGCCAGATTACTAATAGCATGGTATAAATATTCATTTGTTATAAATTTCAGGTTTGAACACATTATCCTATGCAGAAGTTTTTTCTCTATCAGGTTATATCCTTTTCAGAGTCATTATACATTTCTATAGGTCCAAATTTCTTCAGAAAACGTTTTTTTTCAATAGAAGTCCGATATTTGCTGTTTCTGCACTCATCACGCACTAACTAACAAACTAACTGCTAGAATGCATCTATATTTTTTACTTAGGTAGAGTATACCATAGTGCTACTACCTGCCTACTTTGAATTCTCTATGTTTACCCAGTTAACTGTTATAATTTTTTAAATTAAATGTTTTCGAAAAATTTTATATATGTGCACTGCAAAAGTTACGCAATGTGAAACTTTTTTGTTATTGAGTTTACATCAGGGAACCAGCGAGAACAAATGTTGAGGAAGGTTGGAGAAAGTTTTTAAAATAAACCAAAAGCCAGTAACCTCTTTCTTTTATCCAGTAAGGCAAACAAAAGGTATTCATCTATTCAGCGTCAGGCCTGACACAGAGGATAGTATAAGGAGCAGCACTAACATTAGTTCGAAAGAAGCCGTGTGTGTAACTGTGAGCTGTTATTGCGTTATTTGTTTAATATTTTTGTAAATATTTGTAGTTATGGAGGGTGAAGCTAGGAAGGGACGATATGTTGGTAAATAAAGAAGTAAGGAACGCCAAATAATTATGAATGTGTTAGATTATTTTTAAGTAAAATGCGTGTAAGTAAGGCGGTAAAAGAAACAGCTAAGGCTATCGGGTGTTCAGAAGCAGTAGTGTGTATGATTAAAAAGGAACTAATGAAAGGACCTCTAAGAACGCCATTGAAAAAGAAAGCAAAAAGGGCGGGACTACACAAAACGCTAGGTTAACGCAATATGATTGAATAGTGCAAGGTGGAGTGCGGCGAATTGTTCATTCTTTACTGTTTGCAAATATTCCACCCACGCTGAATATAATTTTGTCACAGTTCAACAGTGATGAGACCCTACCAAATTTCTCAAGGGCCACTCTGATTTGGGGTTCGAATATGAAAGAAAGGGTAACAAGTGCATGTTAGTAGAAAGAGACGATATCGATATCATCAGATGGCGACATAAATATCTAAAAGACGTAAAAGGTTTAGGGACCAGGGGAAATCAATTGTTTATACAGACGAGTCATTTGTAAATTTAGGTCATACAGTAACAAAGGCGTGGAGGGATACCAAAGTTAAAAGTGCTCGTCTCGTCAAGCAGCAATTGAAGGACTAAGTACAGGACTCCGGCCACCTCGAGTCGCTCGCGGAGAAAGATTCGCAACTAGTACATGTTGCAACACTGCGCTCCATTTAACGTGTACTGTCTTTTAAGGGTGAGACGCGCTTTAGTAGAGAAAGTAAAATACATGACGCAAATTAGAATTGCGAAAGCTGCGGTTAACAAACAGCCAGAATATATATTGCAAGTTTTGTATCCTAAGTCCCTGAACTGCAGATGTACCTAGCCTAGTTGAGATTATTACTGCATCCCTTTGTTGGGAGACGCATTTCCTCTTCTCGGCAGGCAGTGAAGTAAACAAAGGCGCCATCTATTATGTATCGCACCTGCTGAGCCAGCGAAATTCGCTTAATTTACTTCTGATGGTACGTACATTAAAATATTTATTAAACGAGAAGGAGGGAGGGAAGGAAGGAAGAGGAAGGGGTGAAGGGTACTTTTCATTAGCTATCTCGTCGTCGTAAAATAATTGATGACACTTAGAGCAGTAGCACACATCTCTCTGTGGGCAACGACGCATAAAATTTCCAACGCCCCGTGTGCTGCGCGATTAACACTCCGTCACGCTGCCCCTTGTCACATGCTCTCCTCATTATATTTTTTATGTCGCCGAGTTAGAGATGGAAGTGGCTCAAAACGCAGATTTTCCTTTATCCTCTCTAACGGAACATTTCCACTGTTAGATGGCACACATCTGCTCACTACTTCCTTGATTCAATTTAATTTAATGCTTGGACCCTTGTCGTTAAACAAGGAATACAACATTTCTGTAGCCTTATGTTAGGCCTATACATGCATTCACCTATACATTATATACCGATGATATATCAATCATCCAAGACAGTGAAGATAAATTAGAGAATTCAACTCATGTCTTAAATGAAATAGCAAAAGAATACAGGTTTAAAATTGCAGCTCAAAAGCCAAAATAATTGCATTTAAACGAAAACAACCAGTAATGACTAAAATAGTAAAATCTTAGACTAAAATCTTAGAACAGCTTAAATACTTTAAGTATCTAGGATGTCATCTTTCATGTGACAGAGATAAAAAGTTAATAGTTTTCGAAATATTTGTGGTACAATCCATAGAACCTTTAAAAACAAAAGAAAAGATACACGGATAAAAATTTTAATACCATACAAACTTGTGGAAGTGAAGACAGAACAATAACACAAAAAGATAAATCAAAAGTCCAGACAGCCAAAATGAAATTCACGAGAAGTACACTAGAATGTACAATACTGGATAAAAAACCACATATATTTGGGAGAAAGTTGGGATGGAACCATTGCTGGTGAAGCTAAAAAGAAACAACAGAAAATGGTGTGAACATCTACAACGGATGCCGAACTACAGACTGCCAACTTTAGCAATGGGATATAAACCAAAATGCAAACGAGATGCTGGAAGACGAAGAGCAAAATGGGCACCGGAATAAGTTAATTAAGAATCCAATCCTTGAAGAAAACATACAGGCATGGGCAAAATAGGCTCAACTGGGCCACTCTCCTGAAAGACGTTCTTGCCTCACTCCACCTACCATCACTCCCCTGCACTACTGTTGAGGTCCCGACACGCCTCGTGGCGGATATGCCTGTTTCGTGAAGAGTGGATTTCTATATGAAAGTATAAAGCGTTATAATATCAAACGCAACTTTTATCAGAAGCATAAGTCAAACTTTGGTGATTTTACACATACTTACTTGCATATACAAATTATTTCCACAGGTACTTTTTGAATACTCGTATTTGTAAACGTATAAAAGGGACGATTTTGTTTCTTGTTAGTTTATTTAATATAAACATGTATTCTGTATTTCAAAGTTTGAACATTTTAAGTTTAAAATCAAAGAATTTATGTTGATCAAATATGTTTAAAATAATTTAAGGCTAAATAGCAATGGAACTTTGCTGCTCTATTTATTGTGAAAGAGAAACAATTTATCATGTTAATCATAGGATAGTGTAAGGATATTACTTGCATAAGACAAAGGAATAAATAATGAATTTTGCATAACTAGTAAACCGTAAGAGACACACCAAATCTTACTCTACAAAAAACTTACTAAAACTTACTAAAACACGCAATATATGTCCAAATAATATGTTTGTAGAACCATTTCGGAGGTATTCCTTGTTATTTGTGCGAGTTTTGGAAAAAATCTCGTCAAATGGATGATCGTGGCTCATTTTTTTATATGTTAACCGTGCAAAGAGGACGGAATCTGAAACCTTCAAAAGATTTAACTACTGCTCAAAGCCTACCGTATTCCCATAATCCCCTTGTACCTACAAGATAATAAGCAATAATACAATTTCTGCAAATGTTTATCTCAACTAACACGAAGATAAAGGAATAGGAGTTTGTAAGAATGGTTAGTAGAAGAGTGGAGAAAGTTTTGCGGGTGTAACACATCAGATTTTCAGTACCGTTTTCTACTAATTTAAGGTACTTCTTCAAAACTTCACCAGAAATAAATGTTTTCTGATCCCCCGAGTGCTCCCCTCTACAAGGAAAAAAAGTTTTTTTGGAAAGAGATCCGCAGAGGCGCAGATGTGACTCTCCGTCCTTGTCTCTTTGAAAAATGAACTCAAAAACAAGGATCTCACCACTGCGGTGTGAATGTAGCCGAACCTCAGATTCAACAGGTCCCCAGTTCGAATCTCGGCCAGGATGAGTTATCTGGATATGGTTATTTCTGGGGGCTCCTTTATCCTGAAGTATGCAAGATGAATATTGGGTAATTTCTATGGTCCTCGGGCTTATTTGAGTAACACTCACCCATTTCATTCATAGTCCGATGTGACGCAACCGGTTAAAGGGGGTTAAATAATTAAAAGTTGGATAAATACCCAAGTTGGTACTTGGATCATCTTCGAAGGATGCAAAAAGAAGGTTAGGAAAAAAATCGGGCAGTTTACTATTCTCTACTTCGCTTTAATCATATTGCCTTTACATGCAAACATTTTCCTATTTCAATTTATTTCTGAAACAAATATAGCCACCTTCTTTTGGCATCATTAATATATTAACAAGAGAAATAAGACACAGCTCACTAGTTTGTTGCGAGTACCCTCTAAACTTTCCTTCATTAAATTGTATTTGGTATATTTTTGTCTAACAAGGAAACTCTAGTAGTAGACGAGGACCGTTAGCCGCTTTTGAAATATTCCATGCAGAATTTAAGATCCTTTCTAAGTGTCACGCTTGAAAGTTTCCGATTCTTGCTACTCACTCCTCCCCCTCACTTCGGGGTCTCTTCTTTCCATCGAAAGAGCTTGTTAGCACGAATAAATATTGGAGTGCTCGTTCCGCATATTGAAACCTTTTTGTTTAATTTGAAACAATTCCTAGGTAGATATCCAGAGTGATGTAGCGGGTATAGGAAGTATAGTATATAGTATAATGTATTATATACAGGGTGGAAGAGAAGTCATTACATTCCTTCTAATATGTGCTTCATAGAAGCATTACAAATAAAAAAGTCGAGTGGCATTTTGTGCTTTGATCAGCCGATTTCGAAAAAAAAAATAGTTTTTGATCCAAATTAGATGCGCAATTCCACAAGAATGTACGAAAGTAAGTTTGTTACTTGTAAGATGTGTAGAGTAAGTTATTTCTGACATAACTTAGGTAGTAATTATGGCACATCACAAAGAGTTTAATCACTTAAAAGACGCGAAGGAATACTCCGGGCAGCTCTCTCACGCGTGAGGTAAGTCAACAACGTTGCGCTGAGGTTGGTCAGGGAATTGACTTGGTTTGTGGATATAAACAGGTCGGCACTTTTGCTGTCGCATAAATGCTTTGAGAGCTAACGCTTGTGATTGGCCTACACTCGCACAGTAAAAACGGAAGGGCAAGGCAGGATGAGAGTTTGTTTTCAAGACGCACCATTACGTTGTTTGTTTATGTACTGAGTTAGAGAAGGTGACCACTCACACATTCTGCAGTGTTGCCAGATTGTTTTCGACAAAACTGAAATATCTCCATAGGAAATGGTCAGAGACAAAAATGTAAGATAGAAATTGTGCTCCAAATACCGAGATCTACCAATGGTTTAAATTAATGTAATGGCTTCCCTTCCACCCGGTATATAGACACATTACACATATAGACTTATGTTTGTTTGTCCCTCAAGGTTTGATATTCAATTTATCCGAATGCGAAAAAGGTTTGCGAATCTAAATGTTTGCTCATAGAGAGGCGTTTATGCTATTTATTTTACTATGCAAAGTATTACATTCACATTGTTTCCTCTACTCGCTTTTCTTTTACGCAAAACACATGTCCTTCTGTACTTGCCCTTCAACATACAACTTTTTACGATTGAAATAGAAGCTCAACGTGCTACATTCACAGTTTTCTCTGCTCACTCTTCTTTTACGAAACACAGCTACATTTTTTCTATATTCCCACTTCCACAAACAATGCACATAATTTTCTTTATGTTTGAATTTGAAATCCATCGTATTACATTCTCACGGTTTTATGCACTCTTCTTTTATGTAAGATATTCACATGTTCTTCTCTACTCGCTCTTCAACATACATTCAAACAATTTTCTACATAACTGAAATACAAATAAGATGGATACTGAATTCAAATACCAGCTTTGGCGTTTTGAGTTATTCTGTTCACGAATCTTCTTCCAAACAAAATTTTCTGCGCTCAGATACCCTTAAAATGTGTACTCCAATGATATCGCACTATCGTATTTTTGCGTGCAATGGCTTCCTTATCTACTATGCACAAGGTAGTGGAAGCAGAAAGGTAATTTAAACTCTCCCAAATCCTGTTTAGAAAACGAACTAAAAGTTGTGTAACATCCTGTATAATGCAGATAAATTTAGACTGATCAATATTGCAATGAATAGTGTGTTTATTTATAGTGAAGAATAGGTACAAAATGATGACGTATGTTCCCTTTTAACACTGACCGATTCTATAGGGTGGGTTGCACCTGTCCCGCAGTGCTCGCTTCCGCCAATGCAGAGCCCATCATCAGATCCTGTTGCAGAGGTTTACAAGAGGATTACACCACCCAGGCGTGCAGCGCAGCGCGATATTCATTTTTCTTTCATTCCAAACTTTCATTGTTTCACAATGTTTTTATCACCACTTTCTTTTCTATCCTCATACCATCCATTTATGTATTACATCAACCGCCCGTCTTCGTTTACTTAAGGACAGCTGATACTTCTTCCCAGGCTTGTTTCTTTTGTTTCCCTCTATGCTTCCCAATTGTGTGCGCTACTTAATACCATTTCTCAGTTTTTCCTAACCAGCAAGTTTTGTTTTTATTCCTTTGAAAGAAGTTTTAGATGAAACTTGAACAATGTAGACGACTGAGACTGTTCACCTTTTGTTTCTTCACTAAACCTGGTCTTTCTCAGCTACACTATGAGTATAAATATAAACAAAAAGCTTATATGTATGTGCATGTCCTCTCAAAAACGACCTAACCGAGTTTGATAATTCTTTTGCCATTCAAAGGTCCTGTTCCTTCTGATGGAGATGGTCTATAAAACACCTACTTTTGTTATTTATTTATGCCAACAAACATGAACACAAACACATAATTGTCCGCATTTGTGATGTTAGGTTAGCGTGTTCTCATATTCAATAGATCATGCATTCAAATCTCCGTTTGTGTAAATGATCAAGATAAGGCTTCTTTTCGGGTTTTCCCTTGTCCTAGGAAGACAAATGTCGAATAACTTCAATGTCAACAGATCCCGGGTTCATTTTAGCACTATTTTAACTATTTCGTTCATTGTCCGTTATGATCTACCAAGTTAAAATATGTTAAAACTTAAATACTTACGAAGACATTGCTATGGGGTAGAACATATGTACAGTTTCTCCAAAGAAAATCGGCGTAAAATAACGCAAATGCTGTCAAAATTGTATTCAAAACATATACAGTGTTAGGGGCATGAGCGCGCAGATTTTGCGTGATAGATTCAGAAATGACGAATAAAACAGTCCAATAACAAGTTCATCTATCGTGAAAGCTATAGGAGATAACTGAATATTACTGAATACATTATCTGCACAGTCTGGCAACAAAGTAGGGCTAAATAAGCGAATGTTTAGTTTGCTAATACGAGTACTGCTTTCAAGCATGCGTTCACACCTACGACGGGTGAAAGTCCAAACTAGGCGAGCCCTAGAAAACTGGTTTTGCCACGTGTGTATGTATGCGTTTATCAGCTACTGACCAAAGCAGGAGAACCAGACTTTCTAATCATAGGCGGATGGCGCGGAGTAGTAGTATTACTATTCAATAGCAGGACTGATATTTTTGTTTTCCAGATGAAGACGATTAAGTTAAGTGCTAGATTCGTAAGACTGGTAGTTGCAGATTTATATCTACCATTTCCCCTGCTTATGTTCCGTGTTCACGATAAATGTTATTCTCCTGGAAAAATACAACAAAATTTTGAAGCAATTGTACCACACATTCTCTACACAATTTGAAGACCTAAAAACATTTGAAACCAAACTTCACACGAGATACAAAATATGAAACTACTGGCATTACAGAATTCCACATCGGTGAAATGTTCTGGAAATGAAGGGAGGAAATTATTTAGGTTCCTGTCCTGCTGTGAGTATCCGAGATTACGTTTGTTTGCATCTAGTTTAATGGTTGTATTTGGCTCCATTTATACCTGCGAGCAAACATTTTCAAAAATGAACTACATTAGAAGTGAGTATGGAGCAAAATAAGTAAAAACACCTTGCTTGTCTTTTGCATCAAATAGTAAAGACCTTCTGGAACGTAAATCGTGGCAAAATAGTAATCCTCAGAAACATGGTTCATCAGGTTAATCAGGGATAGAATATGAATGTGTACGCCTTTGATTTCCTGTACATAAGAATGACGATACGTACCGCCACTGGAACTCAGTAGCCACAGATAAATGCGCTATTCTGTCCCAGCGGGTGGAAGGAGGTGATTTCAACTTCCCCTAACTTGCCTGCAGTTGAGCACCACTGTTTAATAGTACTCAAGCAGGTATTTTTCACTGTCAACATTCCTGATGTTCCCTCCTACACCAACGCCAAGGCTGTCAAGCGTATCTTCACGGATTTATTGCAATAGACATCCTGGAATACAATTATTTAATATAATTTTCAGGCTAAACGGTTCATTTTAGTAAAAAAAAAATGGAAAAGACAGAATGACAAATTTTTTGAAGTTCTACACTTCTATACTAATTGCAGAAATAAACAATAAAGGAGTGGTGACAGATTGACAATCAAATATTGGACTCTGCAATAGGAACTTGCAAAATTATGGAAAGTTGAATTTTAAAGATATCATCGAAAGTAGAAATTTGCAACGGAAATTTACGAAATGACTTCTTTCAGCTTAGCATGATAACACGGGACAACACTGAAATTTCCACCTGACCAAAAAAAGGCGATTCTAATAGATTTTTAAGCGCGAATTTCGGAACTGAAATCCCTTTTGTGATATCACCTAATGTTTTTTAGATATTCCCCTTTTCGTGATTTGCAAAAATCCGCTACGCTACGTCACTACTACCGCCGCAAAGTTTATCGGTCTGCTTAGCCTCTCAAATCTGTTGTCATTCAAGGCTGGCAAAAGTTTTATTGCAAATGAGGTAATTTCAGCATTTTGACAAGGGGCTTAAATATGACTTCTTTGAAAGGTCTTCTTTGTTAATGGGCTCATGGAACAACAGAGTGACAATTACAAGCCATCCGAATGGCGCCTTTTCATTGATTCGTCGAAGTTAAGTTTAAAGGCAGTTTTGTTACATAATGGTAACTCTTATCCTTCCGTCCCTATAGCTCGTGCTGTCCAGATGAAAGAAACACATGAGAGTTTGAAGATAGTTTTGAAATCTATAAACTATACAAAATATGAATGGCAAACGTGTGGAAATTTAAAGGTCATAGAGGTACTCCTAGGAATGCAGAATGGTTTCACTAAGTTTTGTTGTTTTATATGTGAAAACACAGTCGGGCTAAAGAAAAACATTATGAAGTAACTGAGGGGCCTGTAAGGAGTGCTTTAATACCGGACGAAAAGAGTGTGAAGTATAAAGCATTAGTTAATAAACGCAAAATTTTGCTACCACCGCTTCACATTAAATTAGGCTTAATGAAAATGTTTGTAAAGGCTTTAAACAGAGAGAGTAGGGGTTTTCGGTATCTGAAAGAAAAATTTCCAAGAATAAGCGAAGCAAAATTAAATAAAGGTATTTTTATTGGCTCACAAATACGCAAATTGATTAAAGGCTAGCATTTTGAAGAACTACTCTCCGAAAACGAGAAAGCAGAATGGGTGGGATTAAAGACAGCGTGCGAAACTTTCCTGGAAAATACAAAAGCTGATAACTACAAGGAAATTAATGAGAAGATGCTAAAGGCATATAACAATTTAGGGTGAAATATTTCCGTAAAAATACATTTTCTGCTCTCACATTTGGACTTCTTCCCTCCCAACCTGGGAGCTGTGAGTGATGGGCATGGAGAATGGTTTCATCAGGATATAAGTGCCATGGAAAAGCGATACAGCGGAAAGTGGTCACCTAGTAGGTTATCTGACTATTCTTGGCAGCTCATCAGGGAGGTTCCTGATGTCAGCTACAAGCTGAAGTCTTCTGGAAAGATTTTTTCTTTTAAGTGAGTAAAATTAATAATATTTTTAAGTTTTTCCATGAGAGTTACCTAAATATGGATTGTTAGTTCACTTAAGTGTAATTTGTGGATTCGGCTTAACTTTTTCGTTATTATGTTGAACTATATGAAATTATTTCATCTCAGTATTGACTACAATATTTTAATTGCATCTATTGTGTGCGTTATTTTTGAAAAAATCGAACGCGATTTCTACAGAAAAAAAACCCGGTACGTGATAGAGAATTTTGGATTTCAGATTTGAGTTCAGCATAGCTAATAAGTTACCTATTTTCGTTTGAGTGCAAAAACAAAAGTTGAAATTTGTTGTTCAGAGTAATTAGTGTCGCAGACAACTTTGTGTTGGAAAAAGGTAGAATGAGACCGAAAAATTCGGTTTCATACCGGAGATGTGATGGTTACAGCAGCCGGATGGAGACCGAAAGGTCCGTGTTTCAAAACCCGGCTATAACATTGAATCTTTCAGTCTCTTTTCTAGCCTTGTCCTATACATGGCTAGTGTGGAAGAACAAATAATTTACAACCACTATGTTTCTTATTGACTCTTCGAAACAACAAGAGATAATTCAACAACAGGAGCTCTCGTTACAGAAACTTCGCTGTGGTAGCTCTCGATGATTCACCTGGTATAGGATTATGAAACTTCCCAGACTATTTTATAATGGTGAATCCTCTCTCAGAACATCGGTCTGAGTAGCTTAGTTGGTTAGGTGCTGGCTTGCTCTTCCCAAGGTCATGTGTTCAAAGCTGATCCTGACCCAGGGTTTTTAAGTATGTTTAAAAGCGACAAGCTCATGTCAGTACATTTACTGGCATGTAAAAGAACTCCTGCGGGACATATTTCCGGCACACTGGCGGCTCTGATATGCCCCTTCCAATTAACAGCGTCGTTAACAAAAACATTTATTGTATTTTCTCTGAGAAACGCCCAATATAAACTCCATGAAAACTTAAATACTTGATCAAGTAAAATGAGATTAATTTCAATGTGTTTTAGCAAGATATGAATTAACGCTTGTATTAGCAATTCTCTGGTGGGTTTTGCTAGTCTAAAGCTAATGTTTGTTGAAGAAAATGATGCACACGTCGTTGCACACTGTCAGCATTATACATAATATAAGTAATGACCTGAAGCAACAATTATTCAACCATGAAATTCAGATTTATTTTGTAACACTAAAACATTTTAATCTGCACTTCAAAGAGCGGTAAAACTGTTAGATGCATATGACCTTCCCTAATGACTAATATTTATTTTATATAAACAGATTCAACAGATTATTTCTACGGAAGATAGTTTTAATGTCTAGTTCGTTTAACTCTAGATAAATATTTGCTAATGTAGTTGCATAGGAGATAGAAGATGGATAGAGAAAAACAAAACCATTCAAGTATTTAAAAGCCGCTTGCTGTGGCTTCAAATGTTCGTACTCTGTTCCATGACAGTGCGAGTAACAAGTAAATAGCTATGGCAATTTAAACAAGCTCGGAAAATATTGACCAATTAAACTGATGTTTATGGATACCCCGAAAACGACTGCCACAAAAAATCTTATTTGAAAAGAAAATGTATTACTGTATAGTAGATTTTTCTCTAACTTAATTATTTTTATAAAAGGCGGACATCAAAATAAAAAGAAAGCTGTCTGTTTATTGCTATGTATGCCATATTTCTTTGAAATTTACAAAAGAAGAAGCCGCTGGTTTAAATGTGCACAAATGCTACAATCAATATGCCCTGCAATTTAGAACAAACTCTGGCAAGTAGAAACTGAGAAAAGTAGACCTTATTCCTAAAAATACAACTTATGTGAAACAACCGTTGTCAATTCCATCTCCGTACGATACACAGTCCAGTGCACGGAAACTTTCCGATATAAGGAACAGCTGTTTAGGTTGGTAGTAAATGGCACCCAGTTCAAACTCCTGTCAACAATATGGGGGATCAGCAGATTAATCTGATTTATTATATGTCTATCAGCTTGAATTCCGCATTGCGCAGATTTATTTAATGTCATTTCATTACAAAATAATTTAAAGTTGTAACTTAAGCTCTATCTACACAAATTATACAAAAACATGTTTTGGTCGCGTAGACAAACATAGGGGGAAAACACAGGACGATAACGTTCTAGTAATTAATCCACGTGTGCAGTATCCCCGTTCTTGGTATTTCTTCCACCAGTTCGAGGCAATTCACTCCATATAGTTCCGCAGCCCTTGCAGCGTTATATCCTTGTTCAAGAAGCGCAATTACTTTCGGCTTGTTCATATCGTTTGCTCACTTCAAATGGGATGCATAGTGTAGAGGACAATATATTCAACAAAGCTGTTTCATGTGACCCACCCCTTGTCCTTCTACCTGGTTCCCAAAATCGAATCCCATCAAACCATTGACCGACGGACACAGCCAGGAGAAGAGGATGACAATCGTTATACTAGGGTTAAATTCCTCCATACCCCTCTCCTTGCTTTACGCACCTCGGGCCCGCCCCCTTGTTCATCGATCATTGCTTGTGTTATTGAACTTTAATACAAACCAATAAGAGATTGACACAGCGAGAACTGGTGTGGAGCATAACTGGAGAAAACGTTATGCCAACATTAAATAAAGTAACATAACAAAATACACTAATAGCATCAGAAAATTTCCGTGCACTGGACTGTACTTGGTCACACCCAAACTGTGCTTTGTTTAAACCAATGAACAAACCGGAAATAAATAATATTTATGCAGTGTATATCACTAAAAAGGGAAAATTCTTTAGATTAAGTTCTTTTCATGACAAATTATGTGTACATCTTGAAAAGCCTTTCAAATCTTCCTCATTATGGATGAGTTTTACATAATTAGTAAACGGTAAGAGACAGGCGAAATCTTTCTGCAGAAAAAATGTAGACCATGTTTAACTGAACATGCGGTTTTCACTTACACTGTTCACACATAGACGTCCCTTATTATAAAAATACCCTTTTGAGATTCAGAAAGACCCAGAACATGTATTTTCGGTGATTCTGGAGTCTGTCTGGGTGGCTCAGTTGGTTAGACGCTGGTCTACTGATCCCAAGGTCGCGGGTTCAAACCCGGCCCAGACCGATGGTTTTTAAGTGTGCTTAAAAACGACAGCTCCATGTCAGTAGATTTACTGGTATGTAAAAGAACTCCTGCGGGACGAAATTCCGGCACACCGGCGACGCTGATGTGATCCTGGCAATTGACAGCGTCGTTAAACAACAAAATAATTTTAATTTTTGGTGATTCTGGATATCGAATTCTCGGATGGGATTCAATATTACGTTGAAGACAAAGTAAAATGCAACGTGACATGTCTTATTATGATGATAATATGTAATAAAATATTTCATTACCATCATCCTCCATCACCTACCATTATTATTATTATTATTATTATTATTATTATTATTATTATTATTATTATTATTATTATTATTATTATTATTATTATTATTATTATTATTATTATTATTATTATTATTATTATTATTATTATTATTATTATTATTATTATTATTATTAATTGTTGTTGTTATTGTTGTTGTTGTTATTATTGTTGTTTTTATTATTATTGTTATTATTAGTACTATTAGCACTATTATTATTTTATTTTAGTTATTATTATTTTATCATTAAATTATTGTTTTTGTTGTTATTGTTATTATTATCATTATTATCTCGAATGGGACTAAAAAATAGAAACAATGAGCTTTTCGTCAGAGTTGCTTGTAAAGGTTATTTATCAATATACACTGTAGTGCTTAGAGTAGTCACATGAGTGTTAAACTTCCTAATCGTTTCCTTATATTCCCTATACCAGCTATATTGGGGAGAAGGAATTCTTCAGTGTATTAGACATGAGAATGTCTCTCAATGATCATAAGCGGAATAAAATTACATGGAAGCGATTAATTTTAATTAAAGAGCGCGTTACGCCCGCTCACTTGAAGATAACATTTCTCATCAGCCAGCCATAGAGCCATTCTCTCACTCAATCACTCATCCACTTAATCGTACCACGCTCATTTTCACCCTACGCAATGGAGTGTCTGCTTACATTTCATTGCCTCTCCTTCACGAATCCCACATTGCTCCACTTAATTACGTTTTATTCACTATCTCTGCTCCAACACTGTGACGTAGGTAGGTAAACATGGTCGGTCAGGGAACCAAATACTACAAAAGGCACATATCACACCAAAGGGGACCTGAGTGATAGCAATATGTATTTACCACCACATAACTTTCTCTACTCACTCTTGTACAAACTATTCTTCTAGTTCATGTTATTCGAGGTAAACGTTTGTACACATGCTTACATACAAGGCATAAGAACATATATTTGTACTGGTAATTGAGGACAAGTTAATGAACAATATTACATCAATATTTGCTCACTTGTGGATGTATAATTTTGCCTATTTGGTTGGTAATTCGGGTTAATAGGCGTGCCACAGAAAACATGACGCAGAGCGAGCGCAAGGAATGCCGTAACGTGGTAATAAATGTTGTATCGAAACTCAGTGCGAATGCCCTCTACAAGGTCTATGACCTTACATTGTCCAGGCCATTGGGTCGCGCATTGAGCTGTGGAGCAAAACGAATAGTCTATCACACAGACGTTGTTCATTTGTGGCGCAGTTTCCGCCATACAAAAAGGTCAGGTAGTAAACTATGTGATGAGTTTGTGGGAAAACTGTGACACAAAGAGGAAGAAAAGCAACACCCAAAGTTGATGCATATTAAGATCAAAATATCTGTACATTTGTCCCCACGCACTATGGAAATAGAAGTGTACAGTAGGCTTAAACTATGACCAATTATTTTCGTTTTGAGTTATGCTGTTCATACACACAAATAAACACACACACACACACACACACACACACACACACACACACACACACACACACACAGACACACACACAGACACACACCAGAGATATTTTTCTAAAAACTGTCGTTTTATTCAGGGAACTTCAATGTGTACTTTGACCATCTGTTATATAAGTTATGGGTCCAATGCAATATCTTCTCCACATGCTCTTTAAGTGGCAGAGAAAGTAAAAATGTATATCGTACATTTCAGTCTATGACTTGTCTAGCAGAATTCGATTCAATGTCCAACATATTTCAAACATACATAATTTGATTCACTCCATCGAGATAACCGAGCGTGAGGCTCCCATTTGCTAGGTCCTGGGTTGATTCCCTTCAAGTTTGCTACCCGTTTCTCTGAGACTGTAGTCGAATATTGGAGTTATCTCCCCCTTAACCACAACTTTCTGTCTATGTCCATTTATTTTCATCTGTTATAATATAGTAGGTGTAGATGCCGGCGGTTGGTGTGTTGCGGCAGGACAGAATATGTGCTATCGGAAGATTTCTTCCTGGCGCTAAGAGGGACTGGCGAGGGACCTCTTTCTTCCAGGGACTGTCCTTCTACACCCAGGAACCAGAGGTAGCAGAGACTAAGACAGGGCTAGCCAGTGTTAGTATTGTTGTTGTTAGCTAATGCTGGATTTCTGACAATGAAGTCATTAATCCTCTTGCTCTCCAATATTTTTCACTGATGGATGGGGCATTAGAAGTGGCCGGGCGTATTTGAAGGTGGTCTCGATCCATTTCCTCTTGCGATCACATAGAGGACAGAGTGGTGAAGAATATATCCCAATTCTGTTTAAATGTTTTGCCAGACAATCATGTCCTGTAATCAACCTGAAGGTTGCAACTGCTGTTTTTCGAGGATACTCAGGAATTACTGTTTGAATGTTTGGTAGTTCCCATCTTTTGTTCTTTGATTTTTCATAGTAATATTTTTCAATAATTTTTTTGAATTCAGAGTTGACTAATCTTTTAGCTGCATAAAATGGTAAATTAACTATTGATTTCTGCAGATTGCCGGTACCCTTTTTTGCAAGAAAATCAGCTTTCTCATTACCACTCAGTCCACAGTGAGCTGGTATCCCTTGGAAGACTAGGTGTTTTTGAAGTGCTGTTAGATGGGTAAGGATTTTTCAACATTCTATAATTGTTTGGTTTTTTGGTGACAACTTGGAAGTAATTGCTATAATTGCTGCCCTGGAATCTGAGAGAATAACTGCTTGCTGAAAATGTGAAATTCTGTACAAAAGATTTTGTAGGGCCATTCGAATTGCTTCAATTTCTCCATCAAAGTTTGTAGTTCCATAACTTAAAGATTTGTAATAGGAAAAGAGGTGACATGTGACTCCAGCACCTGCTCCATCTTTGTTTGATATAAATGATCCATCAGTATAAATATGGAGCCATTCGTGTTCTGGAAATCTAGTATGGATTGTCTCTAATGCCAATAATTTTAGAACACTAATTGGAGTATCACTTTTCTTAACTTCTTCTGTCAGGTGTAAATAATATGTGATGTCTAATGTTTGTGTCAGATTGACTTTAGATATGAAGTTTTCCTTTGAGTTAGGAAGGTATACATTCTTCTTGATGTCTTGAATTTTGGAAAGAAAGCTCTCCTGAGTCTTTAGTGTATGTGTAAAATTTCTCTTGTGCCATGTATTGAATGGGAGTCCGATCAACTTTTCGTGTTGTTAGTATTGTTATACTGGAATATTTAAGGATCCCGCGTTTGTTAGCCCATACCGTCGTTGGATTTGGCTTCTCTTCGGGTCTCCCCTTCATCTCTTCCTCCCAGGGGTCCCATGATGACCTACGTGCTGTATTGTGTTGCAGTTACTGAAGGTCCTTTGATATACACCGGCGGCCATTAAAACGGGAGACATTTATGATCTTCTGTAGAGGATTTAGCTTTGTATGCCAAACAATCAGCAACACAAATTCTTACTTCAACACCCCTTACGCCGTCATCAATTCTTTGATCCATATTTTGAAGCTACCGGGCGGCTGCTCTAACCACTGAGCTATTGTGACAAACTGCCAGAATGGCACTAAATTCTCAAACCAGTTCGTATTTCTCCTGGTAAACCACAAAGGCAGTCTCACATCAGAGACAAATTACCCCAATGGTGACTTACTATTGTAAGTACTTTATATCCCAGGATTAAGTAACCTTCAGATGGTAATTATTATTTATTTATGCCACCAAACTTACTGTTGGTGCTTTTAAACACACAAGCCGTGTGTGGGCAAAGTTTGAGAGATAGAACTGGAACTTATAAATTCAAAGCCACAATCTCTCAATCTAGAACTTTACAAAAAAAAGACTGATGTTTTGCACTCACGTGACTTTCTCTGCTCTTGTACTTACAAACTCTTATTCTTCTATCTTCTTCGTGTTAGTTGAGATAAACGTTTGCACAAATTATCTTATTGTTTATTTCCTTGTAGGTGCAAGGGGAATATTAGAATACAATAGTCATATTTTTTAAAGCGTTCAAATTCCGTTCTCTTTGCACGATTAACATATAACAAATGAATAGCAATGTTCCATTTGACAGAAGTATAAGTTCTTCAAAACTTACACATATGAGAATATCTCCGAAATGATTCAGTGTACAAAAAAAAAAAAAAAAAAAAAAAAAAAAAAAAATTTAGACATAAATTGTGTGTTTTAGCAAGATCTACAATTTTTGTATATCTCGCTAAACCTGCAAGAAAGTAACATGATTATTTCTACAAATGTGTGTCTTGATTAACATGAAGTAAATAGAGGAAAAGTGCTTGTAAGAGTAGTTTGTGGAAAAGGAGAGAAAGTCATGTGAGTTCAATATATCAGATTTTTTTTCTTTTCTTTTTTTTTTTTTGTTTTTATTTTTTTTCTTCCTTTTTTACCTTTTTCTGCGCTATCAAACATTCTACAGTGAATATAAAACAGAAAGGAGGAATCTCTGCCTTTGCATTCTGGAAGTGGTGTACATTCTTACGTTAAACTAGAAAGTTTAAGACAGAAGATATATATTACACTGACAGAAGTAATACATCAGCGGATGAAGTGGCATTCTTCTGCAAAACTGTAAATATAAATTGGGCATTAAGGGACTGTAGGGAAGTAAGTTATTGCTCTCAGTAGAGCGGGTTGTGAAACTTACAACACAGTTGGCTAACAACATATTCTGCAACAGAACTCCTGAGAATGTCTGCGCTTGCAGACACATCCACACACAGCTGTGGCCTCCCCTTTATTTATGTTCTGCACGTGTTAATACCTTTCTTTGCACCAACCAACCGTAACCAAGGAAACATCTCTGGGCTGGATTGAAACAATAATAGGCCACCGTTGCATCTCAGCCTAGATTTCCTCCTTCGTAGTGATCATAAAATGTAACTAATAGCAATTACAGTTCAGCTTTCTAACGCTAAAAATCTGATGTGTCGCACTCAAATGACCTTTTCTACTCTTGTACTAACCATTCTTACAAACTCTTATTGCTATATCTTCATGTTAGTGAAGATAAACATTTGCAAGCATTACCTTATTGCTATAGGAACACCAATAAAAAGATGGGAAGAAATATGAGGCAAGAATAGGAGAATTCTCCTACGTTGATCATGCTATCAATAGGTCCCGGGGGGGGAGAGGGGGGGGGGGGCAACTGAGGAGCACTTGAGTGGAGAAATAGCGGCCCCAGGTCGAGAAGGCCACCTGACTGACCGGGAGGGCTCGGGACGGTGACCTCCTCCCACCCTCCAGCACTGCACCTCATCAACGACGCCTGCAGTGGGCAGAGGTGGGGTACGCAGCGGCTGGGCGGTAAGCTTTGGCCCTCCGTGGGCTATTGCGCTGGGGTTAACTGTACTTTTACTTATCTTACTGCTAATACTCTTGTAGGTGCAAGGGAAATATGGGAATACAGTAGGCTTTGAGCAATAGTCAAATCTTTTAAAGCTGATCGCTATATGAAGGCTTTGAAATTGCGGTTTATTGCACGGCCAAGAGATAAAAAAGTGAATAAAGATCTTTCATGTGATGTACGTTAATATTGCAAAACTCACACAAATACCAAGGAATGTCTTTGAAATGGTTGACCCCCCCCCCCTCCAACTGATTTTGGATATAACTAATGTGCTCTAACGGCATCATTTTTTTGTAGAGTAAACTTTGATCTATCTCTTACGGTTTATCATTTATACAAAAGTCATCAAGAGTAAACAGGATTACATGGGGTATAGCCAAAAGATGTAAAATGTACCATTTGCTATAAAACATGGCATTTTAATGAAAATCATTAAAAAAAATTTCGAAAACTTTTCCTATAAACTGTGGTTTATGGTGCAGGAATTTTCTTTAAAATCTTCATGTCGCAACCTTAAATGACTTTAACCAACTTTTCGTCGCGCGCGCGAACCTTTCTCTTAAAATGCAGTTTTTGGGTTCAGAGGGCCCCAAAACATATTTCCGGTGAAATCTCGACATGGAATTTTTGGGACAAATAGAATACATCTACGTACCATACATTGTAGAGAAGGTAAGAAGAAAAGAATTAAAATAATGCCAGACAAAGGAAGAAAGCAAAATAAATACGTATGTTCATATTCAGGCTGTTAAGGCGTATAATTACAGCTATTTGTTCTGGCAATTCAGAGCAATGTTGGTAAGAATATTACATCGATATTTACTTCATTATAAAACTAATAATTTTATGTATTAAGAGCAACCTGTTTTCAAGCAATACGTGTTTGTTTCCCCAGAGAGCCCGGGGCAGGTTGCAGGTTGCAGGTTCTTTCCTAAACTTCTGTACACATACAAAGTCCTCTTCTCGTAGTTAACACATTTTTCAGTCATTCTTGATATCATAACTCAACTGTTTTCTTCTTCTAACCTTGACTCACTTCTTTCTCCTTCACTTTCTCTGTCTCTCAAAAACTAACTCTGACGATACAATACATCACTGGCTTTTGATGCAACGGATTTCTCCCGACGACAGTGCGCATGCGCACACGCACAACACGGATCTTTTGGTAAAACTGCTTATTTGTATTTAGGGGCTTCAAAACATCTAGTTCCAGTGAAATCTCGACATCGAAATTTTGGTTAGAATACAATACTTTCCCTTCTTACTATACGCAATAGAGAAAGTAAAAATGGATATGTTGAGGATACACTTATGTTGAAGGTATAGCAGTCGCTGTTGCACTTTTGTTTTTATTAACCCTATACTCAATTAACTGGAGCTATAATTTACCAATTTGCAGCCAAAGGACGGTTGATTTAGTTTGCTCGCGTTACCGGTCATGAATATGCGCATGCGTAATCGTGACTAAGTGTTTTTAATATTCGTGCTTTGGTTACACCTCAGGCAAAGATAAACACGCAAACTTCCTAAGTCATTGATGCGGGTAACATGCATAGTAAACTTAAGATGTACGATATCCGTCGTGTGACGTGGCTATATCGTTGTTTAACGTGCATGTGTTTATTTTAAACTTTCTCCGGTGTTCTTAAAGCGAAATCAAAATGCAATGTTTAACCCTAGGAGCAGTACGTTGATCTTACATGGAGCATCAACCAAGGACAAAACTTGTTCGGATTACAATAGGATATAAGGGTATATTGCGATATAAGGGTGGAAAGTGAATTTTACTGGACCGAGGAAAAGCTTGAAAAACCGAGAAGCAGTCCAGCCACTTAATATGAGTTTATTTCATACAATATTTTGGGAAATCATTAGTAATTTAGTACGGCGCGTGAATGATATGTGAAATACTACCCTGAGACATAACATTATCTTTGTATGCTGCCTTGATGGTTGAACGTAATTAGTATATATTTACTATAGTTTCAGGCATGATAGAAATACAGCCTATTTTCCAATTTTCTTTGATTTCAGATCCAACACACTGGTTCAAATTAGCCGACGTGAGTTCTATGAGTAATTATTGCCATCGTGTCCAACAGAACATCTAAATAACCACCTATGTTAATGAAAATGTGTATATTTAATGTGTGACCCATGGTAGATCTACTTTCTTTTCCAAATTACCTATTTTCTAATTCCCAATTTCAGATCAATATTACAATTGGCAAACGTTAAAAGCTTTTGCCCCTCAAGAGAAAATTGTGATTTGGCGAATACGATGTTTTTAACAAGTTAACCCCATCGCAACGGCCCATGAAGGGCCAAGGTTTGCCTCCCAGCCGCTGCGTCCCCCACCTCTGCCACTATAGACGTCATTGGTGGGGTGCAGTACTGGAGGGTAAAGTAATAGTTTACCCAAGCTACCCTTGGTTTGACACACATTCAAAACACTAGCAATAGGAAAAGGCAGTCGGAGGAATCAAGTGCTCTGTTTCTGAAAGATCAAAAGCGTTAATTTAAGTCTAGAAGAAGATACTGCATTATATAAAATTACAGAAAAGAAAGAAAACCCCCTAGGCGTAATTTTGCTTCGGACCATTAAAGTAAAATACGCTGAGACGGTTGCTACAAAGTGCATTCTAAGAGTACTTATATATCGATATTGCTTGCATTGATGTCCATGGAATTTAAATGTGCCAACTTTGTACTCAGCAAGCAAAGTAAAACAAAAGCAAATCTTGACGGATGAAGAGGCATTATTACTGAGAAATCTTTACTTGAATCCATTGCAAGGCGAAATCTACTTCCTTGCCACGCATGAGTAAACTGTTTAATAATTCATTAACATCCCACCGTGCTATGAGTGGTCCCATTATGAGTGCTATGTAGTACACTAATTATGAAACCATTTGCACATTAATTACCAGAAATCTGATGTGTTGCGTTCACATTATTTCCTCTACTCTTGTACAAACTATTCTTACAAACGCTTATTCTTAGTAATAATCCCAAATAAGTCAAACTAATGGATTGATCAGGGAAGAAAATAAAGCAATATTGAGGCATATAAGCTAACTAAGGATTTTTACAATAAGAAAAGTTTCCAAATAAAACCAAAATTATAACGTACTAATCACAGCAGAAAGCCTATATGCTACAGAGTGTATGCTTTCCTTTAAAACAGAAGAAATTAAAGCATTAGAAAAGAAGGAAAGAAACATTTTAAGGAAAATATTGGGTCCAATTCAATCTGATAAAAGGAGAGTTTAGACTCAGGAAAAATGAAGACCTGCATAAAAGTAGAGAACGGGACAAGATTTCAGATAATATAAGAATAGGATGGTTCTTTGAAGCACATATATGAAACTAATAATGGCAACAAATGGATGCAAGGAATTAGCAAAAACTTAAATAAAATGGAATTACGAAGAAATGCAGGATAGAGCAAAGTTAAGAAAGTTAATACAAAATTTCGAAGGTTTCCACTTGAAAAAAAAAGAGGAGAATAACTACGATTTAGACCGAAGAAAGAAGGGAAAAAATCAGTGATAGGATGAAGAAATATTGGAAAGATCTTTTGTCAGAATTTCACATTTTCAGCAAGCAGTTATTCTCTCAGATTCCAGGGCAGCAATTATAGCAATTACTTCCAAGTTGTCACCAAAAAACCAAACAATTATAGAATGTTGGAAAATGCTTAGCCATCTAACAGCACTTCAGAAACACCTAGTCTTCCAATGGATACCAGCTCACTGTGGACTGAGTGGTAATGAGAAAGCTGATTTTCTTACAAAAAAGGGTACCAGCGGTGTAAAAAAAAATCTATAGTTAATCTACCATTTTATGTAGCTAAAAGATTAGTCAACTCTGAATTCAAAAAAATTATTGCAAAATATTACTATGAAAAATCAGAGAATAAAAGATGGGAACTACCAAACATTCAAACAGTAATTCCTGAGTATCCTCGAGAAACAGCAGTTGCAACCTTCAGGTTGATTACAGGACATGATTGTCTGGCAAAACATTTAAACAGAATTGGGATATATTCTTCACCACTCTGTCCTCTATGTGATCTGCAAGAGGAAATGGATCGAGACCACCTTCAAATATGCCCGGCCACTTCTAATGCCCCATCCATCAGTGAAAAATATTGGAGAGCAAGAGGATTAATGACTTCATTGTCAGAAATCCAGCATTAGCTAACAACAACAACATATTGGAAAGATAGAAAGGAAAAGCGGGGAAAAAGATGAATATAAATGCAGTGGGTTGCTTAAAGTAGTCCGTAGATGGGCTGAAACGATAAGAAAACAAATAATTCCAAGGTGCAACAACCCTTTTCAGAGCAAGGTATACCGCCCGGCCGCTGCGTCCTGCACTCTGCCCATCACACGCGTCATGAGTGAAGTGCAGTACTGTAGGTGGGACGTGGTCAGCGCCTCGGTCCCTCCCCGACGGTTACGTGGTCTTCGCTACTTCTCAATCAAGCAGCTCCTCAATTGGCCCGTCAGAGACCTAACGAGACTGAGTGCACCCCAGACCAAGTCTCCCAGTGAGATAAAATCCCTACACTGGTACTGGGAATCGAACCCAGGTCGCTGGTAAGCAGCAACACTGCCAGCGTCCTAAGGAGATGATCAATCCTCCATTTACTTTATGTTAATCGGGATAAACATTTCAGGAATATTCTTATTGCTAAATTTCTTGTAGGTGCAGAGAAAATGCAGGAATACAGCAGACTTTAAGTTATGGTAAATCCTTTAAGAGCAGGTCGCTATATCGTGACATAAAAATTCCGATCTCTTTGCATGGCCAAGAGATAAAAAATGAACAACGACCGAACATTTGAGAAAACTATAAGTAATTCAAAATTCAGACAAATAAGGAATATCTCCGAAATGGTTCACTTTACAAAAGAAAAAAGTATGACCAATTGTATGTTTTAGTGAGATACACATTTTTGTGTTGTAAGATTTTGTCTACTCTTACACTTTACCAAATATACCAAAGTCTAGCAGATTGTAGAGGGCTTCTGAGGACATTCAAAATAAGTGTACCTTTCATTTGTCGTAAAAAAATATCTTAAACTTACAATATTTGAGTCAAAATTGTGAGCCATCTTTTGATAAAATCAAATCTTCCGAAAAATGTTCCACGTAAAGGATAGCCTGGGGTGGGGGAATTTTGTAAGAAATCTTCGTGTCGCATGTTTGGAAGATGTTGAACTTGTCCACGATTTTATGTTATGCTCTTCACAGGTAGACACACACACACGCACGCACACACACACACACATACACACACAAACACACACACACGCATACACACACGCATACACACACACGCATACACACACATACACACACACGCATACACACACAAACACACACACGCATACACACACACGCATACACACACACACACGCATACACAGCCACACAACCCTCGTACACACAGCGATTTTTCCAAAGGTGCTCTTGGTATTAAAATAGGGTGTTCAAAAACATGTATATCCGATGAAATCTCGATTTTGAATTTTTGGGTGGAATGCAATTTCCATACTAGTTACCGTAAGTGTGTGATAGGGAAGGTAAAAAAGGTCGTCATATTGTTTCCCCTTATGTACATAACGTGAGAGTGCACGCATATATTTTAATTAGTTAATTAATAATAGTAATAGTGGTGGCGGTGGCGGTATGAAAGATGGGAAAGGTAAAGTAATGTTCTCCATTTCAAAGCCTAGGCAATGTACCCGTTTCTTCGCAGAACGAACTCCAGCTCTTCTTTCGGCCGTCCCACATCAGTTCTTCCTATGGGACTGCACTTGTTTACAACGGCTGGAATTCTGTTTTCATCCATCCGCCTGAGGCGTTGTCTACATTTTTTTCCTTCAATCTTGCCATTTAAATTATAAATTCCATTTCTACCCGGATGTCATTATTTTTATATGATCCCTGTCTTGAACAGCCTTTAGCCACCCTTAAAAATATCGTTTCTGCTTACTGATATTATTTTTCTATTTTCCTCTCAATCTAAAATTCATTGCCATAAAGTAACAGAGGCACTGCTATTGTTTTGTGTCGTTTTAATTGTGTTTATGGAATATTACATGACCGCCTCCGTAGCGAAGTTGGTAGCGCGCTTGCCTCTGCTACGGAGGACCCGGGTTCAATCCCTGGTACCATCATGGGGATTTTTCCCCCGCTGGGAGGTCTGGCACGGGGTGCACTCAGCCTCATTAGGTCCCGGGGGACCAATTGAGGAGCTACTTGATGCAGAAGTAGCGGCCCCAGGTCCGAAGGTCGCATAACTGGTCGAGAGGGCTCAACATCCTGAGCACGTCCCACCTTCCATTTCTGCACCCCACCAATGACTTGTGGGCAGAGATGGGGGACATAGTGGCTGGGCGGAAAGCCTTGGCCTTTCATGGGCTGTTGCAAGGGGTTTAGTTTTTAGTTTTTATGGAATATTACATCCTAAACTTTTTTGGATATATACATAGTACGACTTCATGGTCTTTGCAGTTATGTTTGACATTGGAGGTAAATGAATAAAATTATCCGGTATTCACATCCACCAATGTAACCTACCCTCCTATGTTACGTACTTTTAAGGCCCAGGCCGCTAGCATTTTCACTCTCTTTGGTTAAAGGTATTTTTATTAACAGAGATATCAAAACTACTTGTAGAGTTTTACCAACTCAATAATTGTCCTCTTATTTATTTTGCATGCGCTTTACTTCAACAGTATAGAGCAATGGAAGGGCTCCAACTTTCGTTGGATCGAAGATTTGTAGAGAGTCACTGAATCTTAATACACATTCCGCGAGATAAACAGAGTAGGTCGTGCTCAAATGAGTAATTATCCATAGTAATCATGGCGGCTAAATTGAATGAGTGTGCTGATTCTAAAATAGAAGAAAATTGGGAAATAGGCTGTACTTCTCTCATACCTGAAAAATCTAAAGAAATACGAAAGATGTTATACTTAATAATTGGAAAGATATTGCTATGTTTCATATATTTACCAAGCCTTTCACATTTCATTCATACGTCATATTAAATTACTAATTATCTCCCAAAAATTGTATGCAATACAGTGTGTAAGATGTTTTTACTAATTCTCGAGTGCGTTTCGTTTTTTCAAAGTTTTCCCCGGTCAAACAAAGCTCACTTGCCATCCTTATATCGAGGTCATACGCTCCACTTAGAAGATACAGGAATAGCATCATCATAAATAGTCTTCTGCCATTACAGCCCTGACAGGCCTGGGCTGCAAACACGACTGCCGATCTCACGCCCACGTGATGCGGCAGATTATTCTATTGATACTGGGAGGTGACGAAAATAACTTGAATTTAAAAACCTCCCACTGCTCGGTTATGTGAGGATGGAATTGGATATGCTAGGAAAGCATCCATGGAGCGAACCAACACACCGTCCCACAGGTCTTCAGTCTGGCACTGGAGGGCATTAAGTGTCTCACAACCCCACCTAAGAATCACTGCTCTATCTCTTGTGCCGCTGCTCCATCGAGTCCAACCCATTCTAAAAACTGCTTTTCGGAAGGGGCTAAGATATTCGGCCCTACGCACACTTGGTAACATCGGAAGTACAGACAGTAGGGAAGGAAATCAGCACTGCCTTCTTGCGGATACCTCATTCGTTAATGTTTGTTGGGTACTTTATTACGTCATACTTTCATTTTCTTGGCTGATACTGTCACCTTACAGGTGGTTATCATGCGTTGTGTTCTGTATCGAACAACAGAGCATACCTATACTGGTGTTATCAACTCATTAGCTAATTACGGAGAGGTACTGTCACCTCACTCAATTGGGAAGAAGGGGAGGTAACCTGTCCCATTTCATATTGGTGGAGACCGATATCAGAAGACTCGCCCTATAAATGTCCCTACAGACAATGAGAAAGTGGATGTCTATTACTATTTGTGCTCTATGTATAGCGGATGCTGGGGCTAATGCATCGCTTGCCCCATAGCAGTTGCGGTTAGAAACCGTCCCCTAAAGGGGCTATTCATACACACAGGTGCGCGCGGTCTATTTTCTAAAAATCCAATATGTTGCACTGACATGACTTTGTCTACTATTCTTGTACTAATCATTCTTAGAAGCTCTTATTCCTATATCTTCTTCGTGCTAGTTGAGATAAACTTTTGCAGAAACTATCTTCTTGCTCATTTCCTTGTAGGTGGAAGGTGAATATGGGAATACAGTAGGCTTTGAGTGATAGTCAAAACTTCTAAAGCTTTGCACGGTTAACATATAACGAAAGTTTAAGTTTTCCAAAACTGACTAAACTAACAAGGAGCATCTCCGAAATGATTCACTCTACAAAAAAATTATTTGGACCTAAATTGTGTTTTAGCGAGATCTACATTTTTGAACAGTAAGATTTTGTCTATCTCTTATGGTTTACGAGTTATTTAAAAGTCATGCAGAGCAAGCAGGACTAGATGTGCTAAAGCCATAAAAATACATTTCATTTGTCATGAAAATATCTTAAACATATGACATTTTAATCAATCTAAATTATTAGCCATTTTTAAATCAAATTTTCGACAAATTTTGCATGTAAAGTGTAGTTTAAGGTGGAGCAATTTTTTTTTTTTTCAAAATCCTCACATCGTATCCTTGAAAGACATTAACTTAAGTACCAACTTTGGCTTTTAACCGAGTTTTCGTTTTTGAGTATACTGTCCACAGACTGACAGACATACAGACACGCGGGCATGGACTTTTTTCTAAAAATGTTTTTTTTTCTTTTTTTTTTTAATTTTAAATTCGGGTATTTCAAAGCATATATTTCCGGTGAAATGTCGACATCGAATTTTTGAGTGGAATACAATACTTCCTCTACTTACCAGTAGAGAAAGTAAAAATACCATCACACATACATATATGCAAAGGTGTGTGTGTGTGTGTGTGTGTGTGTGTGTGTGTGTGTGTGTGTGTGTGTGTGTGTGTGTGTGTGTGTGTGTGTATGTGTATGTGTGTGTACCACTGCATTTTTTAGATAAATAGCACAGCCATCAACCTTCCCTCTTTTCCCCATTACTGTTGTGTTATCAAGCCACCATGGCGACGGGCCCTTAAACCCTACTCACTCGCTCACTCACTCAAGCTACCATGCTCTACGATAGGTAGGGTGAAGAAAACGCCTCAAAAAACCACAGGGAACAGTACAAAATCCACCGAAGATTTTGTTTGGAGCTGTTTGTACACTGTGCTCTCCTGAAGTTTTAGCCCAGTAGGTCCGCCATGGTGGACGTGCGTAAGATTGCTGGGAATATTAAGAGAGATTCATATCTTCCATAAGGGTCACGGAGCTCATGCATGTGGAGGTGTGTGTAAAAGAGCAAGTGTTCACACGTAATGAGAGATGAGGGCTTGACTTCCTGTGTTTCAGGGCTGGTATGTACTGACAAATGAAAGTTGGGGATGTTTTCTGTCTGCCTGTCGCGCACCTGACGTTTCGCACATTTGTTTCATTCTCTCTACGTGATACCACCCCGCGTACACTCAATTGAAATGTTTCTCGCTTCATGTTCACTCAACCCTGCTGCTGCTTCTACTGTGTGCTACTAATTAAACAAAAAACGCACCTACTCAAATACACTTAGAGTATTTAATTCTCTCCTACTCTTTTGTACTTAACTTTTATACGCGACTGCTTTAAATGTAATAAATTGTAGCTTTTGTTATCGGTTGCTCTCCTAAGTGACACATTATGCTTCATTTACATGGTGGTGTTTAAATTACTGAATGCAGAGAAGTGCTTAAATAGATGTCTTCGATTTTCATAGTTATGGAATGCAGAGAAGAGAGGTAGTTCATAATGAGGTTTATTCTTTCCTTATATAAGACCCTTCCCATGTAATGTATGCTAAAATTGTGTAGAAAGTTAGAACACAGCTTTGTATACGAATTCAAATTCAATGCTTACTTTGTCTGCTAAGTAGAGCAAATATTCGACGTGAGATGTCGATTTTCATCGGAAATATGTTTTGAGGCCCTCTGAATTAAAAAAAAAACATTTTTAGAAAAAGGTACGTGTCTGTCTGTGTTAGTCTGTGGACAGCATAACACAAAAGCGAAAAGTTGGTTAAAAACCAAAATTGGTATTTAAATTTAATGTCTTTCAAGGATGCGACATGAAGATTTTGAAGAAAACTGCTCCATCCTAAACTACCCTTTACATGGAAAATTTTTCGAAAATTTTAATTCTGTCGAAAATGGCTCTAACAATTTTAATTAAAATGCCACATGTTTGAGATATTTTTATGACAAATGAAATTTATATTTTTAATTTTCTGGCTATAGTCTATGTAGTCCTATTTACTCTGGATGACATTGCAATACTGGCAAACCGTAAGAGATAGACAAAACCTTACTATCCAAAAAATGTATACCTTTCTAAAACACAATTTATGCCTAAAAGAATCTTTGTAGAATGAACCGTTTCGGAGATACTCTTCGTTATTTGTGTAAGTTTTGGAGCAGTTATACTTCTGTCAAATGGAACATCGCTATTCATTTTTATATGTTAACCGTGCAAAGAGAACGAAGTTTGAAAGCTTTAAAAGACTTGAAAGTTCATCAAAGTCTACTGTATTCTAATATTCCCCTTGCAACTACAAGGAAATAAGCAATAAGATAATTTCTGCAAATGTTTATCTTAACTGACATGAAGATATAGGAATAAGAGCTTGTACGAATGGTTAGTACAAGAGTAGAGAAAGTCATGTGACTGCAACACATTTTTATTTACAGTCGCTGTTCAACTGCTATGATTCTCAGTGATTCTTTTTAGACATGAAATACAGCGTACTACAAATCTGCGACATGGGGCCACCGGCTTTACTTCCCTTTCGAAGGACCATGCTAATAATGTTTACACCCGAAAAAATAATCTCTCTCCGCCGGGTTTGAACCAGTGGGCTAGAATTTTATCCCCTGACCTCGGAAAGTGATTATAAAGAATGAATACCTAAGAAACAGCCATTAATGCTAGTTGTGAACACATTTAGAAATGTTACTGTAATTCAGATAGCGTAAAGATGTTAATGAACCATTTATAGGACTTGTTGAAAAGTAACTATATTATCTGAAGTTACGTTATTGGAAATTATTTATGAACACTGGTGTAGTAATTTTATTGTACTACAGACACTATTCCCAGGGGGCTGCTTAATAAAGCGTTCGCCTAATACTCGATAACAGCGGTCCTCAACGTATGAAGCCGGTTGCCTGTTGGTGGTCTCAGGAAAACATCTCGAAGCTCCTGCCATTCTCTCTCGATTCTATGCCACCAGGGCTCCTTGAAATATGTTCTTCTAACGATAGGAGCTGTTAGCCACCTTTGAAAAAAAAATTGCCTAGTTGATGCATATTTGTACCGTCCTGTAAATCTTGTTTGTTTTTCTGACAAACCACTAGCGTAACCATCAACGCTCGCAAAGCCGTGATCCGTCGAGTAGCAAATAAGAATGGCGTCCAAGACGCCACAAATAATCTTAAAACAAACATACCAAGCATGCCATCACCATTGTTGCTTGTATTACAATACTGAAGCTAACATATTGTCGGTGATAGGGGGGAGGGGTATGAAACCGATACAGTGAATTAGCTGTTTTAACCCTGCGTAGGTCGCTAAGGGCGTGGGAGCCCCCTACGTTTGTTTAAACCTTTTAGTTTCCGAACGAACGCACCTATGCAACCGCCTGACTAGGACAGCTAATATTACACCTTAATTGACTGTTTGGCAGAGCGGCAACCTTATCTGTTTATTTCTTTAGCTCCAAGAATAACTAATCGGCAGTTAGTGTCGCAGAGGTCAAACAAACTGTGCGCCTACTCTCATTAGACCTTACTGACATTTTTTCCTCATTACTGCAATATTGTTTTGTCGTAGTTAATACTTCTCAAAGACAGGAATAAAGAATATGATTTGCAAAATCCCAAGGATTTGGAAGAAGTGAATTTTCTACCTTGTGATGATGATGCCTTGCACGTCTATGACAGCTTGTATGAATCAGACGATTCCAATTCTGAAGATAAACTAAAAATGAGAATATGGATTAACTTATATTGTTTTAATGTAAATGTTAGGATAACTTCCTCCTTGAACGGTACTACCGTAAGACTAGCCTAGATAGTTATTAGGTGTAAAATTTGGATCAAATGAGCACGAGTAAAATAATTAAATTAATTTTATATTATTTTACTTGATATTGTGTACCACCAAGTTCCGTAGTCCTAAGCATCGTTGACAATGCGATGCATAGAACCAACCTACTTACCATCTACACCTCTAGGTTTCTGAAAAGCATGGCGTGAGTACCTCTTTTATTTTAATGAGATACGGTTGCTCAAAATTTGAATGCATGAGTCTTCCCCACGTCTCACAGCATACGAGAACTGTTGACATCACTATATACCTCGTCTTAGTATTGTAAGTGGACATACAAAAATTCAACATGCATTTGTGTCTACACCAAAAACTAGATGCGTTATTTATTCACTGTGGTGTACGACGAACAAGTTCTTCAGAGCTTGCGACTTTCAGCGAGAAAAAATCTAAACACAGTTACATTTCTGTGCGATTTTTAGGCGATATAAACCTCACTGCTACACTGCTAGAGTATTTGAAGCATTTAATGAAAGTAATAATTATAAAAGATACACTATGGTATATGGCAGTACTGTCCAATTTTCAAACGTACTCGGACACAGTTCAGTCATGCCTAAGGAGGCGCGGGCGCCATCACAACCACCGCTAGGGCAAGTACCCTTCTTTTGAGATGAAAAAGGGAAAGCACTGGTTAGGGAAATAATACAGCTGTAGGTCTACAGAAACATACTTCATGGGTGTGTGCTGGGAATATATTCTAAAAGAAATAGTTTTTTCTTGAAATTTGAATTAATACTTGTATTAGAAATCGTTGGAGTAAAATTTTGTTTATGAAGGGCACCAGAAAAATACATCACAGGCTCTGGTTGGACAGCGCTGGTATATCGTATAATGCTCAATGTTTGATATTAATTGTTAAAATTGTTATCTACAAAAAACTGCTATTATATGTACTAATACTGCAGAATACGACAACCCCAAGCGGACCGGAGGTATCAACATAAGCAGATCTGACTAAAGAGTTTCGTCTCAAGCAAGAAGGGTTTAGTATTGTCGGTGGTGGCCACTTTCACCATTCACTTGTAATGGAGAGTAGAACGTTCAACAACGCCTACACTGTTTGCATACCCACTGTGTGTGCCACCACGTGCTGCTTGCTGCACGGACTTGTCCTTCCCCCCCCCCCCCCTTACCGTACCTGGTAAGGGAGGGAAGGACCGAAAAAAATGCGAATAGACTAAGTTAGTAAATGAAGCAAATATTGCTGAACACTGTTCATTACACTGTTTTCAATTATCCCTAACGCATATACCGTCAATTATGGTTACTTTATATTTTCAAAAGTCATGATTGTGAAACTGTTCATGGGCACTTCGCACTTAGGACATTTAGAGTTGATACATTCGTTCATTGTTTTCACTGCTGTCTTTTCAATATGAAAAGGGCTTTTAGGGTTTGCATTAGCTATATATTCTTGTTTGTAAACGCCCTGAGCTTTTCAATGCGGATTATTTTTAAATTAATATTTAGTTTCACTCGCTTGTGGATTGCGACTAGTTTTGTGTGGATATTGTGTCCAGATGTTTTATTCATGCCTTCGGAAACGCGCGTATGTACGAGATGCCCGTGTCAATCGATTCTTTAGGAATGCTCTTCCGATGTTTGCAGAGGAATTTTTCACTCTCTTCTCTCATCCAGTTGTTGCGCTTCCTTTGCATACCTAATTTTCAAAGCGCTAGTATTAAAAGTCAATGGAGGTCGTGGAAGTGGTGGAAAGGGATACAGGAATTTCAAAGAGCGGAGTAGAAAGGTTTGATGGTCCCATCGAGGGAGGATACCGGACATTGCAGGGGGAATAATCAATGAGTTAATACGAACTCCCTACATTGGATCCGCCTCCTATTAGTTGCGTGGCAGCCAATTTCATCTGCAAACAAAGAACCTTCTTTGTGCCAATATTTTTCGGAAATGGTAGTGCCGTCTTTATGTGACAAAAGTTCACAAAGTCACTGTTTCCCTTAATATATGTTGTTCTTCCGTTTATTCATCCCACATCGTTTTTTGTTTAAACACACAAAAATAGACATATTAAGTTGTGTATTTTATATCTTTACATGCGTAACGTCGACGGAAACGCTGGTAAATGGATAAAACTCCCGCGCCAGTTTTTTCTTGTTTTTGTGATATGCTGTCTGTGTGCAAGCTTGAACGCTCACGTGTTTTCTCTTAATTCAAGCATTGCTGAATCACTTAGTTCTAAAAGACAAGAATTACCATTCCGTAATGCAATGAAATCATTCTGGTAGGTATGTCATTTCTTATTGTTAATTAAAAAAAGTTGTTTTATCGAAATAAAAGATTGCTTCCAAGGTGATTTTAATATGCAAGTATTTAGCAAAAATGTGAATGCAAGAAAAGAGTGCTTATTCATTTTAGTTAAATTAATATACCAACATTTCTGATAAAATATTGACCAAATATTATAGATGCCATTGAAGGATAGATTAAATGCCAAAAGTGGTCAATAATGACTTTTAACTCTTATTGTAGTCTAATTAGCGTGATTAAAAAGCTATTAGATTTTGTAAATGTCAATTTTGGTACATTCAGTGCTTGGAGAAATAACTTAGCAATTATTTATTCTTTGTTTGCAGTATTTTGCCCTCAATTCAGTGACTGTCAGCTAGGGAAATTGCACTACTGCTCTGTTCCTGTAATATTTGACACTGTCGGCCCTAATAACCCACTGATCGACCATACAGACTTACTCTTTATCTCTGTGTTAGAGTCAGCAATACCATAGGTTCTTAAAATCTAAAAAATTATTACTTTTCTGCCTGAAGAAGTCAAGACGAGAAATTCACTGATAAGTTGTTCCGAACGTGCCATGGTACTAGGCATTGAAGTATGAAATGACCCCAATTTGGGGGGAAGAACTTTTATTGTTCCTGAAAAGCTATGCCTGACATTTCCACTGCATTGTTGCCTGTTCTTTCATGACGTAATATATTTATGTGTTTGTATGTGCTAAGATGCTATTTTTATCTCTATTTATAAAGCAGAATGTTAGTTACTTGCCTTTTTTCTGCTTGTTGTTCCCGGTTCTAAGTCATTCGACATTTGCATGAAATCTCTTGTCTGTAGGATTTGGCAACTGGAAAGCTACTATTACCTTACGTACAATGACAAAACTTAATCCTTGTACACCATTGACCTTTTTATCTTCTTTTTTTATTTATAATGACTTATAATGCTCTTGAAATACAGATGCGCTCTATAAACCACAATTTACTTTCCTCGTGCATATTTTAGATATGCTACATTTTCTTCGCACTTTCCCAAAGCGTTGTTATTTTTCTGAAACATAAAACGATCGTTGGAAAGGGGTAGAATGAGTCTGAGAAATATAGTATTATAGCCGGTATTTAAATCATGGTGTCCGTCCTGGCACTCTAATCGCTAAGCTACCATGCCCAACGTGCCAACATGATATTAAATTTTCCAACTCACTCGGATTTTCCTCGATAAACCACACAAAAAGATACCACATTTGTATTAACATACCTTAATGGCGACTTAATGTTTTATAGTTTAACAACTATAATTTAATGAATGAAATCTATTGTTCTTCCTTTGTAGGTCAAGGTTCGAAAGGGTAGTATGAGACTTAAAAATTCAGGTTGCCATGCTAGCTTAGTGGTTAAAGTGCCCGAAAGGCTATGATATTGAATTTTTCAGTCTGACTTTATTCTTTCCAATCCTGTCCCACGCAGGCTATTGTGAGGAAGAGCGGTTAGTTGTATAAGATCATAAATGGGGAGAACTGACACATTGTGTCACTTCGCATACATCGCACTTTCACTGCCTCAAAGTGGTCAGCTACCAGGCCACGGCTTCCGCTATTGTCTGTGTACTTAAGAGAACCGGCCAGTCCTTCAAATCGTGGCAGTAAGTGGAGAGGGTAAATACTCGATTGTTATCCTGTCACCCCTCTTCCCCATGCCTGGGAAAAGACGGTCGTCTTCACAAAGCGTCCTTATGAGGGCTTACATAGAAAAGGTGCCTCATGTTAAGTCATATGGTTGAAAGCAACCTTGTCTTACGATTCTCACAATCAACAGGGTTCTCCTTGGTTTATTTTAATTATGTTTCTTCACATAGGGTTCCAGTTATTACTCTCATTAGATCTGACAGCATACTCATCTTTTGTCTAAAATATTCCATAATTTTATTCTAGAGACGTTTTCAAATCCCTTTTTTATCGTCTATGAAGAGAATGTATGCTTCTAGATTAAATTCTTTCGATTTTACTATTATTTGCTCGAGGGAGAGTACATCATCTATGCGGCTGTGTACGATTCTAAAGCCTCATGTCTCCTCTAGCAACAATGGAATGCTTTAACTTTTGTAATGTTACTTTTCTTTGCAGTTTGTTTTGGTGTACCAATACAATTTAATGTATGGCATTCTGAACCAGTCGTATAGGTATTACCCGAGCCTGTTATGTCTACTAAGGAGGCACAGTTATTGTTGTTATGAAACAATTATTACCTTTTCCTTAACATACTTAGTTCCGAGAAAAATAAAACGCAGAATGGCAAGTTATATTCATATCGGAATTAGTGACTGGTAATATTCATAATTTTATAAACAAATGATAGATGGATAAAGAAACGCCTTTCTTTGTCTTTCTTCACGTTTTCTGTCTCTCACACTAACTCCGACGATACAAGCACTCGATGCTGGTTAACTCTTCTTTGCTTCGATGCGGCGTACCTTTCACGACGGCCGCCTCCCTCTCACTCTCTCTCTCTCACTCACTCACACAGACGCACACACACAGCTATCCCTCGCTGACACACTGACCGGCTCATGTCTGTAACTCTTCTGTTTCTTCGCCTCCTTACATAGCGAGGACGACGTAACATGGATCATATGCGACTTTCACAAGCACGCCGTCTGTCGCACAGTTCTGAAGGCTCTGGAAATCAAGTAGCTTGGCCTGAACGTCCTTTGTTGTGCATCGTTCCCGGCGTCACCATACGTTCAGATGTCAGAATTGCTTGGAAAATCACACGTATACAAAGACCTAAAAATTAGAATGGGAAAAGGAATCTTAGTCACAGAGTAAAGAATTGTTTCAGACACCTGAAGCTTAAAATTTGACAACGTATATGCAGGAATTTGATGAGTTAGCCCGATGTAGACGAGAGTTGTCTTGATGAAAGATCGTATAGTTCAGGGCTGGACAACTGGTGCTGACTGAGTGTAGCCTGCTCACGACCTTGTACTTATAACTGTATGTTTAGCAGGTAAGAAAAATTAAGGTCGCCTTGCATAGTTCTACTATTCATCTGTCATCTCTTCGTCTTTCGTCCCTTACAGAAATGTTTTACTATTATCGGTCGTCTGTAGCACTCAAAGACTGCACACGGGTTATACATACACAAAGTTAAAAAGTGTCTGATATTGCAACAGAAGTTGCAATTGGGCAAACCTGGAGTAAATGCTCCTATGAGCATCTCCGCCTCCCAAAATCTATTAAGATAGCCATTTTATTTGTGTTGAGTTTTCACACTAAAGAATGGACTTCATGCAACGGATGGATTGGTCAAAGAGGTTCAGTAACATGGCCTCCCCATTTTCCGGACCCCAATGCATTGCATTTTGACTATGAGGATATTTAAGGGCATTGATTATACCAAACCCATCGACAATGTGCATACATTACAAGAGCGTGTGACCAATGCATGTACCTAAATTCAAAAGCAAACAGGTATGATCGAAATACTTCTGGATTCTTTGAGAAGAGCATTTGTAAGAATAGATGATAACCACGAGAATCTACTGTAGTAGTATCGACATAAGATACACATGTTACAACAGGTCAGAGTGGAGGAATCATCACCACTCTTGCCCTATGTGACCCAAGCAGTAGATTGTCAAGCCCCTAAATCACTATTACCCGCTGAGCAAGCATGTCATAGAAGTTGCCGAAACATTCCGGCGTGCACACGGATCCGTTGGGCAAGGTTTCTTCTAGTTCTTAAAGCCAAATGCGATTAATAGGGATTAACCCTAGCATTATCCAGCCTTATTCCAGAACTTAGATTACTTTGTAACCTCACTGATACAAATTGTCTGAGCAATTTTTAAAATAAATTTATTTTAAAGTTGGGTGTTATGTCTTGCATGTTTATAAAGCCAACGTTTACCACTGTTTAAGTATTTCGTCTTTACTTTTTTAGATGAATCACATTATTCCGACGGGGCAATATTTTATGACCACTTTGACACTTCATTGTTTCTCTAAAAGATCAATAATGAAAACTTTGAACTAATTACACAATTCAGTAGTAGAAACAGTGATGCACAAAAACTATTAACTGCATGCCTTTAATCAAACAAATTAAGACAATATAAAAGGTTACATAAGCTGGGCATAAAGTAAAGCTAGGTTCAATAGAGTAACCTTTTGGATTTTAGCATTTTTTCATCTTCAGTTATAGGTGTATGATACAACGGCATAATTTAAAGGAGTGTTTTAAGCTCTTTGTTTAAGTTTTCAACAGCAATTCCACTTATGAACCCTTCAACAACAACTGAAAATGCTGCCGAGATTTCTATTTCATAGAGGTTTTTTTTAAGCTTCCTCCGCTATTGTACAAATATGTAAAACTGAAAGGCTTATTCGGATATATGTGTGTATGTAAATGCGTATAAACAATCGCGGAACAATTAAATACTTCCTATTTTATGTATTATCTAATAGGAACCTTCAAAATTCTAGATTATATGTCTGCTTTTAAAACAGAACAAGAATTTGAACCAGTAAATGGAAGTTCACCACGAGAAGTATTTTGATAAAATTCTAAGTATTTGTCCCTTAGATTAACGAAGAATTGCTTTCTCGAAAACTATTCAACCTCGAGCTAACAAATTTGTTTAAACTTTTTTATCGCATTTGCATTATCTGGCAGAACTTCGTGTTATACAGACCAAAACTTCAGTCAGAAATTTCAGAGATGTATTGCTTCAGAGGATAAATATTGTGCAACTTTAGCAGGATTCTGTGCAGAATTAGAAAGCTAGTTGGGAATATTTGGCATAAAATATTATTTTATATCACGTGCTTCTTAAAACATCCATGGAATTATTATACCGGAAACAGTTATCGTATTATGGGCATCAAAAACCTGTTTTGCCACGCAACGTTTAAACTAGCGACCTGGAGCTTTTTCTCTGTGTGGTATATAAATTGGCTCACACAATGTTGCAGGGTTAGATAGTTCAACTAAACTAATGAACTCGCTTCATTTAACTTCCCCTATTTTTATGAAATAATTGTACAAAGAGAATTTGTATGGTTACCCCTTTTAGTTGTATTTCCGTGCAACCCTTGCTGTTACTAATAAAGGATACAAATCCCTGATATTTTCACAAAAGGATGTATAATTGGCAAAAGTCAGACTTCCATAACTTCCCACCAACAGTATTCGAAAATTCTATATAGCTGCCATCTGGCGCTGCAACATTCATCCGTCGAACTGGCAGTCATTTTTTGATCACTAAAGTAAGTGAAGTTTCAAACCGTTCTACTGTTTCTTTGCTACCTAACAGTAACATTGCTTGCATAACATAAAAGCTACATAATTTTTACATAATTTAGAGACCAATAACTATACAGCAAAATAGGGATAAACCCTATTGATAGGAAGATACCACAGTTCCAGGCCACAAAATAATGCTTTTCTTCGAAAAAACACATAGCACGACTATCGACAAAAATGATTTCAGTTGCGTAGCAGTTCAGGTTGGAAAGCCAAATAAGTAGCAATTTGGTTTTTTGATCCCACACCACAAAACTGGGATACGATGTCTCGTATCTCTTTTCTGTCATCGATGTTTCAGCGGGTTGCTTAACATCAGGTTTATGCTGGTGGCACTATCAAACAAAAACTAACTTGGCAAAAGGTTAGTGCTTGTGTAGTTTTACATTGAAAGTACAAATTTTTCTCAAGGTATGTAAAAAGAACAAGATATGCCGAAAATTTTCGGTGGATATTCCACACTGAGCCAACTATCGAAGCTATTGGATTTCAGCTCCCGGGAGGAAGGCATGAAGTAAGAGCGCTCTACGGGCGTGTTGGAACCCGGAGGAGTAGTGCGAGCCAGCGTGAGCGCTCTTAACGTTTGCTGGAGATTCTTTAGCTAGACACCAGCGTTCACCAAGCAATCAACGCCACCCATCCACCGAGAACAACAGTTACAGTTCGCAGTGTACCTAACACAGCAGCGCCAAGCTCGCGCATCGCCAACACTTCCAACCGGATTGAAAGGAAGGCGAAATGAAATGGAGGGATGGGAAATTTAGGGACGTAATTACCCTCCACATTTTCCTGGTGGCCCGGGAAACCCCGAAAAGACCCAGGTCAGGAAGGTAGGTCGCGGTAGGGTATTGGGCACAGAAGCGTAAGCAGCAACTAATTATTCAAGTAATAAGAATGTCTTAATTTCCATTTAAGATGGGTTAAATTTAATTTAAAATACTCCGTGGTAAAATTAGCAATGATTTTTTAGTGAAATTATAAAATTTATTTCCAGATTTTTTGCATATTGAGTAAGTAATATTTAGTTCACCAAAAAACTCTCGAAGAATACGCTAAATTATGAATTCTTGCGTCTTCGTTATTCTAAGAAAGTTAACTCATTTATTAATGATGAGAAGCAAAGTAAGAGACCCCTTAAAAAGAAAAGACAAAAAAGAAACAGTCCCAACTAGATAACTGTTGTTTATTCGTTACCTTGAATTGGATTAGGGCAGAAGTTGGCAGTGTACATATTCATATGAAAGCACTTTTAAATTCGGATTGATGTATCCAAATAACTCTTTTCGTAGGTAATGTAAACTATTAGCATCAATATTATTTCAAATATCGGAAAGGTGTATTCACTTTACTAAGTACAACACTTTTGTAACGTTCAATTAGATGCAGCAACAGATATTAAATATATTACATAGAGGATTATATAATGCAACAGCAATATAGATTTTATATGAAAGTTTAAAGAAATTAATCACATCATAAACAAAATCAATACATTAATAAATTAAATGGGGTAATACCTTGATATTCAGGGTCTGATATTTAATTATTGCTACAGTTGTTAATTATAAAATATCGGTTGTGTGATTTCTAATGTTAGCAATTTTATTTAAGTATACAATTATTTAACATGGATTGCAAACAAGCTTGATTACAATATAAATACTAACACAATGGAGCAAAACGTATTTACACTAGGCTTAACAATATATTTATCTATTGCTATAATAATCAGTGATCTAGTTCATAGTTACTAGGTAACAAAATGCACTTCAAGAACGATCATCTATTATTTTTCGTGATAATATATCTGAGGGTATAGTAATAGGTGCATCTTGGACTGACAGTTTTCTTGAGAACCATGAAAATCACCATCACTCATTTTTACTTTAAATTCACATATGAAACTACCATCCAGAGTTGCAAAGTATGACAACAATGGTAATGTATCTTGTATTTTTTTTTCCAAAGCCCACATTACTCTGTGTTTAAATACATCATTTCACAATAAATTTCATTAAATATACTAAATATTTAACATATCTATAATACTGTTCTATCGTTTCTAACTTAGCCTCTCGTTAGTAAACCTCTAGTTTTGTAACTGGTACTCTGAATATCTTTATGCTCAACCATGGCATAATGTAGCGCTTATACGCCACTGTAATGGACCTCATATCCACTGATATCCACTAATCAAAGGTGTACGAGTTCATAACGACAGTGCTAATTGACCAATGAAAGTCACACCTATTCATCACGACACTGCTAGCCGCCAATCAAAACATCCGTCTATAACGATACTTCGGCGTCTGCGCACATTTCAACGCAAGTATACGAATAATGATACTCTATTTAATACCTAGTGCTAGTTTTGAACATGATATAGTAATAAATTTAATTTGTCTTCTCGTTTTGAAGGTCTACTCTTTTAAAGGTTATAGGACATATACTCTCTGAATCATTATGTCAAGACCAACATAAAATTTGAAGGCGCAACTATCGATTCTCGTATGTACAGTGGAATTGAGTTACACATTCACATGTCCTACTCTACTCGCTCTTCAACATACAGTCCAAACAGTTTTATACAATTGAAATAGAAATGCAACGTATTTCACTCACATGGTATTACCTACTCACTTTTCTTTTAGAATCACACGTCTTTTCCCTAAGCCTTCTTGTACAAACAGTTAACACAAGTTTCTACGTCTGAAATAAAATAGAAACGCTATGCATTCACGGGGTTTTCTCTACTCACATTTATTTTACCTAACATCCGCATGTCTTTCTTTACTCACTCTTTTACAAACAATACATACATTTTTCTATATGATTGAAATAGAAGTGTAGCGCATTGCATTCACACGGTTTACTCTACTCGCTTTTCTTCCCGTGATAGTTGTGGTTTTGCACAGTGTTATTTATAGCATTGTAAGAGTTTTAATTAACTTTGTTTAAATACCTTAAGTAATTCTTTAAATGTCTACAAACAGACACGATGTCGTTGGGCAAGTGAATCTAAGCTTTAAAGTTATAATAAATCGTCAAACCCCACACGCACACGCACGCGCGCACGCACGCACGCACGCGCACACACACACACACACCTACATCTAGAATGTTAGAATCGATTAACAACAATTGAAACAAAATGCAACAGCAATTGTTATTAAACATTGGAGAGAGTCATTTCAAAGTTACACTCGGATTTTCTCGACATTATTACTTGAGAGAATGCGATACTTCTTAGGCACCCTGCTTGTAGTCAACCTTCCTATAAAGTTGTACACTTGTTCCATTATTAGCTCTAGTCTTTTATCACTACCCTCAGAATTACAGCCCCTGGCTCCAGGGCAGTAATGAAATGCAATAACGCTAGCTGAATATTGATAAAGTTTTTGTATCAGCGATGCTACGTTATGCATGTAGTATTCTTTCCACTTCATAAACTGCTGAGAGTTTGCCAATATTCTCTATTCCCTTAGAGCACATTTATCGCTTCTCTCTAAGGTTCTTTGTAAGGAGAACATACAGATGCATCGTAACAGCTTCATGTAAGAAGCAAAGTAAGGTGTTAACAAAACCACCATTTGACCCAGAAATACGGGTATGAGTGGGTTAAGCTTCTATGCAGCCAATTAATTTGAAATTTAACATGAAGCTAGTTCCTCATATCTAAGATGTTCTTCTCTTATGGTGGATTATGTGACAAATACAGTTGAACCTGCTGTATACATAACCTAGTTTTAAGAATTCGTATTTATACGTAAACTTTTGTAGGTCCCGGCAATATGTAATTTAGAAGCGTGTTATTAGAACCTAATTAAACGTAATACATTTATACGTAATGCCCAGTTATGCGTATACAATTTCAATTATATACAACTGATTTTTATTTAATATACCTCATGCGCTATCTAAAACTCGAGGTGTATTTGCTTATCTCTGTTGACAAAGATATAGGCTGAACAGCGACTTTCGGCCGGGGAAACAAAAAGCAAACACGTTGGCTGGTAAAGTGGTGGCTTTCGGTGTGACAATGTTGCAGCACAAATCAGAAATAAAGATAAAAGGTACTCGGTGTCAGGTGCTTAGTGTTGAACGGCGGTTTTGTCTTTCAGTTTTTACTCCGTTTTAATCAGCCACGGAGAACAGAAGAAGGAAATCTTATAATACACTAGATCAGAAAGTAAAATACATATTTTTTAAGGGTTGCAGGAGAAATACGACGCAATAAAGTGTGCTAAAAACACAAAGCATACTGAAATTCTTACACGTCTTAAAATACTCTGCAAAGCTCTAAAAAATGACGTGTGACATCGGTCTATGGCATAGTTTCGCCTTAGCGCGAGAATTTGAAATTAGTCATAGTCGGTTAACCGACGTTTCGCATAACTGGCTTTTGGATAATCACAATCTATAAGAGGGCTAGGCGCTCGCGCGTTACCTTGAGCGACCTCCAGATTTTTTACCTGCCATCAGTCAAGGTTGAAGCGGGTCTTTCTCAATGAAGCTTATTAAAAATGTATTGACGCTTTACTTAATTTTTTGCTCCGCTTTGTGGTTTACTAACTGAGCTTTCCCGCTCGAGATATAAAATGAGATGTGAGGTGAAATAGAGGGAATATGGTGATCGTTTCCGAATTTGCCTAGCCACCCAGGGAAACCCGTAAAAACAGATGACTAAAGACGGGCGGTCACAGGAATTGAAGTTATGACCTTCAGATCGTGGTCACAGACTTTACTACCTGAGCTTTCCAGCTCGACTGTAGTCCGGAACTGAGTTGGATTTCACGAAGGTAGAATATATTAATATAAATATTTATCTTTATTAAGTTTTAACATTTACTATAGACAGAGAGGGAGGGGGACAGGGAGAGATAGGGGGAGAGAGAGGGAGAGAGAGGGGGAGAGTGATTCTATTAGACAACACATGGGTTTCACAGGGAACTTGGATTGCTTATGGCTGACACTCTGCACGGACTATAATAATAAAAAGGACATAAAAACAAACTGTAGGAAAGCATTGTGGAAGGCGAAAAAGTAAGGAAGAGGAAATAATTTTAAGAGAATGACAGGAGAGAAGATGAGGTGGTACAGGACCTCTTCGCTCGAGATTACTGCACCTTTTGGAAGAAAAAGTCAGCTATGTCACTTCAGCTTGCTGTGATTTGATGCAGTTTAAATGCCGTGTGTGTTTTACCTAGAGGCATTTTATTTAATCGCTGTGAAGCTGGGCTGATGGTATTGACGTATGTCATCCATAGTTGAGTATTTCAAAATAATAAATAATGTGAAGGAAATTGTAATTATTTATTTTAGTTAAATAAAGGTGATTTTATTTGCTATAGGTATATTGAAATTGAATTGTATACCCTTTACAACTATAAATCACTGGGATTACAATATTATCCTACTAGCCAATGTATGTATATATACTGTGATGCCGGGACTAAGGCACTTTACATCAGATACCAGGTCGGCGAGCAAATAGAGGCACTCAAGGTCAGGCTGTCTCGTGCCACTTTAAATATGACTAACAACAATGGGCGCAGCGCTTAACAAAAGCACTCACGGTCAAACTTTACATCTCACGGGACCAAACACGTGATAACAGTCAGAACGGTAGAGCCAGAAGGGGTTTTCTCCAGATGATTCGAGAGGTATCCGGCGGCCGGCTTGTTTGTGGAAGTCGAGAAAGGTCTATGTTACGTCATCCTCGATACATAAGGAGGCAAGGAAACATAAGAGTTACAGTTACAGACATAAGTCAGTCAGGTGTCAGTGAGTGAGAGAAAGTTGTGTGGTGTGGTCGCATGGTGAAGTTTTAACGAGCATGGAGTGATTGTATCCTCGGAGATAGTAAACAAGAAACGGAGAAAATGAGGGAAGACAGTAAAAGGACTGAGTCAAGGCTGCAAGAAGAAAACAGTTTTGAATTGCAATATTACGAAAGACTATAGACTGTGTTAGCGTCTGTAGAAGAGAACTATTTTGGGGCAAAGTTTGGAATAATGTTAATTGATCTTGCAATTGATATAGCTATATTATAACATCTTACAGTAGTGTTGCAGTATTTGGAATTATGTTATATATTTATATAATTTTGGTGAAAATTAACACATGTATGTTGTTATAACCTTGGATGTGTGGTATTCTATTCCTAATTGGATGTTTCCCGTTTATTGCAGGAGGTAAGCAGGGACATCGGGAGTTAACTGGCAGCACATCGTTTCATAAAATATTCAGGTAGGAATTAGTGTTTCTCCATTTACTAAGTCAATGCCACGATCTTCCATTAATTATTTACTTAGCTCGGAGGTAAAGCAACGGCTGGGCGGAGGTGTAGACGCACGCTTTCTCACAAAAACGGGCTGTGACCACATCCTAACGAGCCTCCATTGTAACGAAAGTGGTTGACTCGCTAGGAAAAACAGCGACACTTTGTGGCTGTTCTCACACAAGTGATTTAAGCCTCTGTTTTTCTTTGGTTTGAACTGTATAAACTCTGTAGTAGAGAGGTCCTCTGGTATTGCACTGCAATGAAACATACAAGTGTAGAAACGCATTTCGTATAAATTAAACACTTAATATGGACATTATGAAGGCCAAAAATGCTTTTTTTCCCTTTGGTTTAAAATAAACAGCATAGTTTGATATATAAGCTATACAGGGAAGGGAAATCACTACATTCCTAATATGTGTTTCATAGAAGCATTACAATTAAAAAAGTCTAATGGCATTTTGTACTTAGATTTCCCGATTTCGAAAAAATAAATGATTTTTTTATGCAAATTGGTTGTGTAATTACACAGGTTACAGTTATTTGTAAGATGCGTAGAGTAACTTATTTCTGACATAGTTTCCGTAGTAATTATGGGTTTAGAAATAATTAATCACTTAAAACACGTAAAGGAATACTCCGAGCAACTCTTTGAGAAGTGCAGTAAGTCGACTACGTTGCGTTGAGGTTGGTCAGAAAATTTACCTTGTTTGTGGTTGTAAACAGGTAGGGCGCTTTCGCTTTCACGTTATGTTTTCGGAGCTAACGTTTGTGATTGGCCTACACTCGGACAGTAAACACGGAAGGACAGGGCAGAGTGTATGTGTTATCAAGACGCACCATTATGTTGTTTGTTTATGTACTGAGCTAGGGAAAGTGACACCCACACAATCTGTAATGTTGCCAGCTTGTTTTTGACAAAAACACATGAAATCGAGGTATCTCGAACATACTACATGACTAATATTATAACTATATGCACAGTAAGTTGTTGAAGTTTCACTACTATAAGTGAAATAACTAGTAAAGTGCATCGATGTGAATTGGCGAAAATTTACACATGTTTTTAAATTGATGGCAAATAAAAAAATGTTTACTACAAAGTTATTGAATGCATGAAATATATTTTGTAATCACGCAAAAGCAGAAGGTAATCTACATATGATAGGAAAAACATCATATGGCTGTAATAATCAAAAATAAATTTGAGCATTTATTTCAGTCAGTATTTTAGTTGGTTTCATGGGTCATAATGTTCATCTTACCTTAAGCAAAATTTTATTTTTTTCACTTTAACTAAATATAAGAAATTACTCTGGAATTAATCATGGTGAAAAGCCATTCACTTATGTTATTTATTCATTGTAGGAGGGTCATTAGATATGTATTGAGGCACGGAAAATTGGTCATCCCTGGGTAAAGCATTCTAGCTTGTCAAAACAGCTGGCTCATTGGAAATGTAATGGTAGTAGGCAGGCCATTGTTGCATCATTCATTTTGCTCACTTTGTTTCAAGTTTATAAAGTGTAAACGTTTCTTGAAATCATTAGAGGTTCGGAGAGAGAATTTTTGTGCAATGAGTTTAACTTCAAATGTGGCTCAAATGAAATGTCTCTTGAGCGTTTCAGGGAGCCTTATAGGGACATTTCTCCAACCTGCCACTGTGTTCTGCTGGTTTGTAGAATTTAAGAGGCGGTGATGGTAATCTCTTAAGCATACGAAGAGTGTCATCGAGCTTCAGTGGTGAATGACAAAAGCATGAGCGCTGTGGAAACTATGATTAGGAAAGATCCAAGACTAACCTACTAGGATAGTGTGTTGGAATTTGTGATTAGATCTGAGTTTCTCAACCATCCGATCTTCTGGTCCTGAAGAAGCAGTTTCTGCATACGAAGAGGAGATATCTGAGGTGCCAGAAACCGAGTGGTGTGGATGTTTCCAGAAGTGGTCCCGGAGGATGGAACACTGCAGGAGAATGCCCTGAACAACTGGTATTCATATTTTGCTGTCTCAATACATAGTGATCCTCATAAAAAGCGTACACAATATAAATAGGAACAACTTATGAAATATGCTAAAAAATAAATAACTCTGCAAAAATCTAATATGAGCATTACAACTCTAGATAGACACAAACTTTAGAAGAGGCTATGCAAGAAGTAATAATAAAACTTATAATTCAGGGAGTTATGTACGGTTGCTCATTGTCGCCGAGTTGTTCAAGTTATATTTGAATCACATCATCAATAAATGGAAATAAAAAGTTTAAATGTAAATGTAACTTTCGTTCTCCAATTTGTTTTAAAATTTTATACCTTATGTCAATTTCCATAAACAGTGTATGATAACAATGTCATATAAATATTCCACACACGTGTCTTCCCTTTCAGAGAAAAATAAATTTGAAATCCCATATATCTTATTGATCGCATATCCACAAAGATTTACAACTGATTTTCTTTTTCGGTTTTTCTAAAACTAAAACAAAATCATAACTGCTTTAAAAATAATGACACTTACATAATTCTTTTTCTTTAAACGTACCCTTTAACAAGTTAATTTTTGACGAAATATAAGGGCGCTGCACAAAATAGTTTGATAGAATGTATTTCGGTGAAATATGCAGGTGACCTTAGATTTTTGGTCGGTATATACAAATAACACTAAGAAATCTTTTGAAAACGAAGGATACGATTAACAACATTTTATTCACGAATGATTAAGTAATTGTTAGTACATCACAGGATGAATTTCAAATATCTGCGTATAAACTGGAAACTGCTTGTAATATGGAATTTCTAGAAACAAAAGCTATAGTAGTGGGTTTCAGGATGTAGGCCATCAAATATTGTAACACAAAATTCGAACATTGGCTACCTGATCTTTTATTATTAATGTTTTAATATATCTTATTACCAGAATAACTAAATAAATAAGAAAGTGATTATGAGTAGTTGTTACTTTGGCTATGCAGCTTTCCTCCAGCAGTTGTTAATAAGCGTCATAATTGAGGAAGGAGATTTATATCATGTTTGGGGTAAATTATGAAACGCTTATAAAGGCCGTCACATCTGAGATGATTAAAACAAAGGATTCACAAAGGCCTCTCGTTTATGAGCTGCAGTGAGGGTGTGTATAATTTATTGCGACCGGACGAGGGCACGTCATAAACTCGTAAATCCACTTGAAATCTGGCGCACGCTACTGACCTGCATCACGTGTGGGGAACTAAGAAGTGCACAAGGTGAGGTCACATAGGGAAAATTAACATTTCCTCATTAATAGCAGTAAAAGCCACTCCTGTTTTAAGGCTTTCACTTTACACCCGTCTTATTTCATGTTCGTCATCTAGGATTAATTTTAATCACATCTCTGTGCTCTGAGATGTCCCATGGCCTAGGTTTGTGAATCTGACTTTGATATGGATATGATTTTGAATTTTAGTATTGTCATCATAAAACGCTTGTCTTTAAATGAATTCTATGCAGATCTTACTCGTACAGTTTGGTGCACGGAAATGTGCCGATGTTGTTGGTATCTGTTAGCACATTGATGTCAAACGCTGCGCTTGAGTGCAAGCTCGCACTTTCCAGCTTAGTAGACCCACGCTGCCCGTTACAGCAACACCTACTTCCTCTGCTTGGGACAGTGTTAACCAGGGCTGTACAACGTGCATACCATGGAAAAAGGGAAGTCACTTCCACGTTTGCACTCAACATAAGCACTGAGTTTTCAAGGATTAGGCTCAAATGCCTGTTTCAGTTTAGAAATTTATTTGACCACCGTCGTAACTAATAAAAATTGTGACTTATTGGACACTCTCAGTGCACTTCTAGAGGAGTTTATGGAAGATTTTTAGATTTGGAAACTCTCAAATCTGAACTGGCTCTTTTTACCTTGCCCTATTCTAATGATCCCGAGAAAATTCCAGTTGAGCGTTAAGTAGAACTTTCTGATTTATGCTGTGATTCAGATCGTAAAAGGGCCTAACTTTTATCAAGCCCTTGATTCACAAACATACAATTTCTAAATTTTGTGCAGAAAATATATGTACGAGTATTTGATACTACATACATAATATGCGAAAAGGTGTTTTGTTTAATGAACTAGGCCACTTAGAGCAAAATTGTCTGCCTTGAGACTTGCTTCTGTAACTGATGTTTCCCCAAATATTAAGATTTTGGTGGAAAAAGCATAAACTGGACATATCAGATGCGTACTTAAATTAAAAATGCGACGACAAGTAAAGGTTTTAATGTGGAGCAATTTTCATTTTATTTTACAGGGACAATTTCTTTCCTTTTCAATTGTAAAGTTAAAAGTCATATAAATATCACTTATCTTTTGTGGCTTGAATATTTTGTTTTTGGAGTATTTTTAATAATTAAATTACTATTGTAATGCATATAAGGATATTATGATCACCAAATCCATGTAAATACATACTTTTAAAGCAAACAAAAGAAATATACACCCAGGTTTTCCTATGTTTTGCTTAACGCCGCCGGCACTTATGTGTACACCACAGTGTCTTGGAGTACTTCATGCCCACGAGAATTGCCAAAGTCACGAAATTGCGCTTGGGTTGACATCGCTGTAATTTAGGATGTTTCTTTATTTAATGTTGGGGAAACTTTCTCACCACTTGTGCTATATACTGTCCTGGGTGTACCAATTTCCTATTGGTTTGTCTTACAGTTCGACACACAAGCAATGGCCTATCAACAAACATCGTAACTGAGTGTAACCGCAGTAGAACGATTATCATAGCCACTGGCTATGCCGTTTCTAACTGGTTTGTTGCCACAACTCTGGGATTCGATTTTGGGGGCCGGAGAGGACAGGGGATCTACCTCTTACAGTGCACCAGTTTTGCAGAAAGCCATCCAGAACTAAGAGGACTTCGAAGGCTATTCCCAGGACATTCAAGAGATACATTTGATTTTCCATGAAAATATATTAAAGGATATGGCATTTTCGAGAAAATCATTTTAGGAAAATGTTCCATGTAAAGGGTAGTTGGGGTGAAGGATTTCTTGAAAATCTTGGTGTCACATCCTTGTGAATTAATTGCTTGAGTTCATCATCGTTTTTCTGTTTCCATCCTTACCTTTGTCTGCTTAATGAAAACATGTTTTAGAAATACTTTTGTATGCTCGGTATATTTTGTGTATATAGAGCTTTAATTCACAGCTAGTTCTTTTCTAATGAAATGACATGATTCAAAATAAATGTGTAATGAGGAATTTGTTAATACACAAATAATAAAAGAAAGAAATTTGCTTTATCCCTAACCATTTCCCCCAAAAGATAGGCAAAAGAGAGCTTTTATCATTATTCGTAAAGGTTTGGCAATCTGGCCTTTGTCCCTTTCCTCCATAAAAGCTGATAATATATTCAAATTAACGTAAGACTCACTTGTATAGGTCTCTGGTTCGCGAAACTAGGGATATGGACGTTACCGATCAAGCCTTGCTAAATGGGGGAAACGGCTTATACGCAGTTTCCAAGAATTCAATATGGCCGATCGTTCACTAAACCACAGTAGGCATTACATCAAGTAACAGTCTGACAACCTACATAATAAAATCATTATTTCTAACCTCAAATATCACAGCGTTAAATTAACATGTTTTCAAACATAATAATGCTTGAAATGTTATCACACAATAGGTGATGAACCTACTCACGTTCGGGAAATCTTGTTCTGCAATAACACTTTTGCATAAAATCACTTCCGAACACTAACTATGCTAATATATTTAATGCACTACTGTCTTGCAAATACAAATAACAGCTATAACTCTAAAGCAATTCAAGACAAAACTACGCACTCAAGGGGAATACAATGGTGTCCACAGATTAATACTGCGTCTAAACAGTTGCTCTCCTATCACTTTATTTTCTTCTAAAATTTTATCCCAATTGCAGTTTTCTTCTCATCGTTAGCACAGTCTACAGTCTTTTGCGCAGAACTTTTAACTCCGTAACCTAGCTCAGTCGTTTCATGTTCATTTTTTCACTTTATCTCTCATACATGAACTACGAGGTTACAATCGCTCCACACTTGTTGACTTTTGTTACGACGCACCGATACACGCGCAGGTGTTTCACACTCACTGGCACACTGACCGATTCATGTCTGTAACAGTAAACTTCTCACTGCTGTTTCCTTGGGTGGGAATGACGTCACACGGACCTTTCTCGACTTCTACACACACGCCGGCGATCACGTGATGTGAATATTTCTCGAAAGTTCTAGACAAAGCCCCTCTTTTTGTACAGCCGCTTCCGTTGTTGATACTCACGTACAGGCAGCCTGACCATATGCTTTTGTTTGCTCACCGGCCCGGCATGTGGCATGAAGCAGCTTAGCCCCGTCCGTCCTTTGTTATACACCGAACCCGGCATCACAATATTTTTCAAGTTATTCCTCAACATGTCAGAAAATTTGAGCATAATTAGGGAATATTTCGTAAGCGATTAGTACTAAAATGTTCAATATAAAGTCTGTATTTTAATTAGCTATAATTTTTATCATTAACAAGGTGATGAAATGATTTCCCATTAGTATGAAGCACTTTAGAAAATGTTAATTCAGGTAATTTATAGCAGGAGCTGTTAGTAAGCCTGTAAATGTGGCAAACAATTTATAAATTGAAATCAAACCACAACCTGCAACATTACTGCTAAATGGTGGAAGCTAATATATTGAACACCACGCATTTATTCTATTAAAAAGTATTATGTGCTGACACTTTGGGGCTTTGTTAGCGCAAAATGCTTCGTTAGCCCCAGATACGCCCATGACTTAATATTAAATGCCATTAGTTTATTTTTTTATTTTAATTATACTTATCAATTTGGCTGAATAAATAATGAAATATTTAAAATATTCATAGAAACATTAGTGTTATAGTTTGGAGGCATGCTCCCTTTGCCGTTACAGAGTACTTACTTTTTACCCTATATACGCACGTTGCTAAGATAACTGAAACTCCGGTGAGTGCATAGATTTTTCCTCCACTTGTTGCTGATTGCAGAAGGCAAGTGTTGACGAGGTATCATTAAAAATGCACAAGTTGCAGTGAAAGCTTACCTAGGATTCAGAAGACTTTAAATTTTAAATTACTGCAGGTAGAGAGCTTCTTTCTACCTGTACTTTGTTACAGAATGGTAAATTATACGGTGGAAAAACGATATTGAAATACTAGTTAACCGAACAAAACATCTTCCATAGGGGTAGACGAAACCTCTGGGAGGAGGAAGTTCAGTAGTCCATGACCTACAAGCCTTCAAGATATTAAAATAATAGAGCCATTTACTTTAATTTCCGCCACCACTACCACCATCACCACCCCCACCCCCCAACAACACCACCACCACCGTCACCACCACCATCGCCACCGTCACCACCGCCACCGTCACCACCGCCACCGCCACCGCCACCGCCACCCCCACCGCCACCGCCACCGCCACCACCACCAGGGTTCAACACCCAGGCATTTTTTTTTTTTTGCCCTAAACTAAAGTTATTCTGTGGTGGTACAATTTATTTGTTAACCAGGGGTGACATGAGGTCCGGTACCGCCGAAGCAAACCGGAAAATTGTGGGTGTATATTATGATGGGTGGTGCATGGAGGCAGGTCTAATATCATGGCGGATGCCCTGACATTGACCTACGACTTGGAGCATTTATGTGTGGCATTGGGGGACCAATGGGAAATCTGGGGAGTGTGATGAAGTATATCTGGTTCTGTGTGTTGCGGTAGATGGTCTCAGTGTGTTGGCGTAGTCGGGCGAGTTCTTCGCTAGTTTTGGTGAGAATCCGTATGAGCTCCGTGAGATGTGTCTGGATTGCTGCTAGGGCGTTGACTGTGGCGTGGTCATGGCGCTGTAGGAGCTCAGTGACGTTGGTGTTGTTTGCCGGCGTGTTGTTTTCTGTGATAGCCTCCAGCCGAGAGCCAATGTTCAGAACCTCTGAGTGGAGGCCTTGAACCGCGTCTCGAAGGATGCTATCGGCGACGACGGGTGCTGGGACTGCTACGGTCTGTGGCGATGTGAATGTGGCTGCGGCGACTGGTGGTGTTCCTGTAGTGGTTGGGGCTGCTCGTGTGTACGGCCGTGAAGCTGCGGTGAAAGGTGCTGGCGTATGTGCAGGCCGTGGAGCTGCGTTGGGATGTGCTGGTGCGTATATAAGTCCGTGCCGGGGATACAGTGGGATGTGGCAGTCCAGTGTCAGGGCCGCGAGAATTCATACTGATCGCGGCCCTACCATGATGGTACGGATAGAGTTTGCGGACCAGGCCGACCGGGAAGCTGCCTTGACGGCGGGGCTGCCCTTGTTAGGGCAACGCCTGCGCATTGAGGCCAGCAGAACGGATCGCCTGGTCCCATGTCGCCGCTGCTGCCAGTTCGGCCACCAGGCCGAGACCTGCTCTGCCAGCCCGCGGTGCCACTATTGCGGTGTCCGGGCATTGACAGCGCAGTGCAAGGGTCACGACCTGCAACACCGCCGCCGGTACTGTGCCACCTGTAATGGCTTCGGCCATTATACAGGCCAGGCACAGTGCCCTCTCCATCCACGGCAAACTTCACAACAGACCAGCACTTCCACAGAACAACGCGAGCAGCAACGACCAGCACCACGAAGCACCAACACAACTCAACCAGCTCCAGAGACTACAACACCGGTGGCAGCACCACCAGTCCCCGCAGTCACCCAGGAGTTACGGGATGCGATTCAGGACCTCCACGCGGAGCTACTGAATGTCAGCACCCGCCTGGCTGCTATTGAAGAAACACTCGCCACAATCTCCCCCGCAGCAAGTGGCACAATCTCCAGGAACGTCGCCGAGGCTCTCGAGCCAATTAAGCAGACGCTTGGCCGGCTCGAGATCCCAACTGCCAACCCGACCACCACCAGGGAGGTTGCCACTCAGACTCGCCGTACGAAGGAACCACCACCAGCTCGACAACAACCACCGCAGTTCCTACCGTCCAGAGCCAAGTCAGCGGGCTTCCATATCCATGATGGCCGCCCCTGCTCCGAGCTATGTCGTTCCATGAAGTGTACGGCATATCCAGAATAATCCACTTCACTCCAGGATTCAGTCATCTTCATTCATTCACCAATCATGACCATCTCATTTCACCACAAGAATCGAGCACACCACTCACCATTATCACCAATGACTGCTACCAGGGGGCTCTCAGGGCTTAGGTCACGAGTGTCTCCTGGCCTTCAGCATCACCACGCTGTTACTGCCTCTGGCAAGCAGCTTCCATCATTACCACTGAATGCGCAGGTGCATTATTGCGGTACTGCAACACCGAGGTTTCGACCTCTGGACTCTTCCGGTGGGGTTTTTTTAGTGAGTAGGCTGCCCGGATTCGAAGCCCGGGTAGGAGTCTTACACTCGCATGCGTGCATGCGGTTAGGGCGTAAGTAGCCTTTTTCCCCACCACAAAAAAAAAAAAAAAAAAAAAAAAAAAAAAAAAAAAGTGGGCACTGTGCTTCTCCCGTGAAGTGACCAAAGTCACTGCAGGAGGCACAGTACCGGCGTCGTCTGCGAAGATCATGAGATGTGCAGTCGCTGGTGAGGTTCTGGGCGCCAAGGGCACCGAGGAGCGGCGGTGCAGTGGGTGTCTTCATGTCCATAGGCACAGCAGCGGCGGCAGGGTACTTGGCGTTCCGCTCGGCTCGCCTCAGCGCGCAAGCACCGCCCTAACAGGGGCAGGCCCGTGCGCAAGGCAGCTTCCCGGTCGCGTGAATCGGCGAAGACTAGTCGCATGAGGCTGGATGGCCCTCTGCGAGTGATGATACGCGTGGCCTTCATTGCTGAGGTCCACCCGTGCTGTGCGGCGGCGAGAATGTAACGCGTTGACAGGTCTCTGGGAACTCCGTAGATAACCACACTGAGGCCAGATTGGGCCACAGGGGGCGCTGGCTGTGGGGGTGAGGTAGTCGAAGCATTGCTACTGTAAGCAGGCGTAGCACAGACCGGGAGCGGCGCTGCCACCACCGCTTCCACAGTACTGCTGCTAGATGCGTCAGTAGTTGCTGTTGAGATCTCTGTTGATTGGCTGGTCTGTGTGCTTGAGCCGCTGGTATGGGTGCTGTGCTGCGAGGTTTCTTCTTGGGCATGGCGAAGAACCGGTTCTGACGAGCTCTCAGGTAGGTCCTACCTGCTCCGCTGCCAGGTGCAGACCACCCAGGCGCCACCGCATGGGATTCATCACCGAACTACTCCAGCACAGCAGGCGACCACAACGCCATCCATACCCTCAGAACAGAAGTTATAATGCCCAAAGCCAACACAAGGCAGCACCACCGTTGCCCACCGCATACGCTCTAACTCTGAAAATACCAGTTGGAATAAAGATGAAAGAAAATGGAGAGACGGGAAATTTGGGGATATAACTACCCTTTCTCAGCATTCGCCTAGGAACACGGGGAAGCTCCGAGCAAAACTCGTTGGCCAGAAACGTCGGGATTCGAAGCCATGATCTTCGGAATGTGAGTCGCACGTTATCACAGCACCAACTCAATCGGGCAAAACACCTGAAAGCACACAATTGTTTCCAAATAAAACGTTTCTCTGACGTCAACGGTTTTCAACAACTGTCATTAGTTTGAACAATTACATGCATTTTTTTTTTTCCTGGACCATGCAAAGGACAATCGGACAGCGCTTTGCTTTATAAAAATATGACATTTTAACCTGCTGTGTTGCTCATATATGCTGCTCATACATTAACCAAGAGATATACATAATGACTGTAGCAAAAATGTCCAATACAATTATAGTCAATAAGGAATCGTTTCGGCGAAAAAAAATAATTCGTGTAATATGTTTAGTCATACTAGCTTTTTAACAAATGGATATAAAGGATTTATTACTTCATTAACTGTAGCAGAAACATTGTGTAAACAATGCTGTAATGCATTTCTACCATAATTCGAATGAATTTAGTCCCAATTTAAAGTGAAATGTAATGCAAAGTTTATTTTTAAGAGAGATTTGACGTTACCTTAACAGTAAATTGTGGCTAAATTCATGGGAATTGAAATAGACATTACACAACGTTTCTGCGACAGTTAGTGAAATAATCAAACTACTTATGACTATTCGTCAAGAAGCTAGATGGCTCCAAATATTCTATACATTTTTTTTCGGCGAAACGGTTCTTCATTGATAATAATTGTATTAGACATATTTGTTACTCATCGTGTGAAATCCCTGGTTAACGCGTGACCAAAGTAGTGCCTTCTACCCGAATATACAGGCTGGAAGGGAAGCTATTACATTCTTTCTAGTAAGTGCTTCATAGAAGCATTACAAACAAAAACGTCTACTGACATTTTGTTATTTGGTTAGCCGATTTCGAAAAAATATTTTTTGTTCCAAATTGGATGCGTAATTCCACAAGAATGTACGAATGTAACTTATTTCTGATATAGCTTCGGTAATAATTATGGGACACCACACAAGGTTTCAAAGTAATTAATCACGTAAAAAAATTGAAGGGATACTGCGAGCAGCTCCTTCAGACGTGAAGCGACTTGACAACGTTGCGTTGAGGTTGGTCAGGGAATTCAACTGGTTTCTGTATGTCTTCCTGTATGTCTATCTTTTGGGAGCTAACGATTGTGATTGACTGCTCTCGCACAGTAAACATGGAAGGACACAGCAGGGTGTGTGTTTATGTTCTCAAGACGCACCACTACGGTGTTTGTTTATGCACTGAGCTAGTAAAAGTGACGCCCAAGCAATCTACAGTGTGGCCAGTTTGTTTCCGACAAAACTAAAATATCTCCGTAGGAAATTGTCAGAGACAAAAGCGTAAGATACAAAATGTGTTCTAAATAGCGAGATCTATCACTGATTTAAATTAATGTATATATCAATTAGCAAGAAGCAGATAGAGAAATACTTCTATAAGAGTGCAGAGAAAGCCATGTGAGTGTAAACATGTTTTCTTTTTTTTCTATAGGATTTCTGCAGTATTATCATTCAGGAAACAAAGTAGGCGTGTTTCATCAGCTTCTGACGAGCATGCAAGGAACAGAACAGATTACAATTTAAAAACCCGGTCGTTCAAAAGCATCCATTTGGAATGAAGATGGGATTTTGTTAGCCTGTCGTAACTGTCCTCGGTCAGTGTGATATTGAACCGTTGAATAACGTGGTGACAGAATAACAGGTCGAGTGTGATCACATGTGAGAGTTAACTTTAATACCTATCCCGAGCGAGACACGCGTTCTGACTGACATTCCGTCCATTGCGACGCACAAAGGTTGGGAAATGTCACCCGGCTAATAGTTAAAAGGTCGTGGCATTTTCCACAAAGCACCTGCGGGTAGTATAGCTATGAGATTCACTTTAAAGGCGATCTCTGCGACAAAAAAGAATGTCATTTTCACAACGTCTACGTCATTTGAAAGTTACGAGGCTAACGACACATTATACATTATTATAAATTCATAACATATTGCTTCAAACATACATTAGAAATGATCTTATGAATCATTGGGCCTCCTTTGTTAAATTGATTCGTTTGGGATACTCCTTACAAGATTGCTACAGTCAGTTTTATTCCAAGATACGAATAACGCCTCTCGAACTTCACGGCTGCGTCTCCTCTACCTTCCAGTCATATGGATATAACTGCCATAGTTCTATCCTCCCGAGGCGATGCAACCCTTGGCCTACCACTTCGCTCGAAGTCCGAAAATTTGCCGATTTTCCTATATTTCTTTTATTGTGTGTGCCACAGTGTTTATGTTATTCCCAGTTGAATTGCAATATCTCTGTATAGCTTGCTGCACTTATGGAAACCAATGATAGCCATTTAATATCCTTCTTCACGTCTTTTAGCCATTTTTACTTAAGCCCTTTTCGCACCAGAACAAAGTGCAAGCTACACCGCAACTGAAGATTATGTCAACATTGCAGTATAAACAATACACTATACATACACCTCTCCGACTTTGCTGGCTCATTCATATAGGGTTGAATCCATTGTCAAACAGTGCTAATTTAAACTCTTTTTTTTTTTCAATTTGATTGGATCTTAATTCTTGATATAGAGTCTATGAGAACAACGCCATATTTATAAATATTCACCACATATCTACCTTTCCCTTCAGAGAAAAATAAAATTGACATTCCATATATTTTCATGGTCATATCTCCAAAAAACTTTAAAGTTAAATTTTTTATGTTTTTCTAAAACTGAAAAAAATCATAGCTCCTTAAAAGTTACACCTACATAATTATTTTTTAAAATATACCCTTTAATAGATTAACTTTTTGACGAAACATGAGCCCGATGGGCAAAATGGTTCAAGGCAGAGTGCATTTCGGTGAAATATGCAGATGCCAAACTTTTGGTAGGAGCTGTATGCCTTGCAGCAGGTTTTAAAATTACTACACCCAAAGAAAGAGTGCGCGCGCATGCGTGTGTGTTTCACAATAGTATAACTTCAAACATCGCATTAGGCATTTAAGTAAAGTATCTTTCAAGGTTGCAACACAATTTTCAAACCCCCTCCCGCCCCTATGTTTTCCATAGTCCAATGTTTCATTTTCTCAAAATTTACTCCAAGGATTTTGAAAATTACCACATCCTCACGATATGACAAATGAAATGTGTATCTTGAATTTTCTGGGAGTACCTTCTGAATATGGACAGAATTTTACTACACAAAAATGCAGATATGTAATTATTTTGTGCATAATTTATTTCAATTTCTTTTCCTTCAACCACCTTTGAGATACCTGTTACTATTGCTATGGGGTTTTCAATGTTTATCTTTTTGTAACTGCTGCCGTTTTTAGTTAATGAAAATTTGAACTCCATCTTAACCCTAAAAATATTGGACGTCCATGATACTCAAATTTGTCAGATAGTTTTATTAGTTGACATAAATCGACAAAACGAATTGTAATAGAAAATTATTCCCATAATATTCTATTATTAAAAGTAGATAAATCATACAACAACGCTGTCATAAATGGAGCGATTATGGACTCTTAAGGCTAGCGTATATAAATTAGATCTGTCAATTCGAATTCCTCTATCCCAGTTTCTCCCACAACAGAACGTAAAATACTTGCATAACGACTTTGTAAACATCTATCTTATTTCCTTAACTTTGCATGCAGTTTTGAAATAACATACGAAACACCGTCAAGGAAACACTTCTAAAATAATGGAAAAACTTGAAATAATAGAACATGTTCCGTAAATGTTAGTGGGCAGAGAAATTCTTTTGAATGTAACACTTCATATTTTTTTCACATTGGCACTTATAATCATGTTTTGTAATGTATTCAAAATAAATAAAATACCATTAAGGAAACCGTTATAATGTATAAAACTTAAATTACAAAGCTCCTTCACGTGTGCCATATTTTATCAATCCAGGTAAGATCTATTTCTTACCATGACTGCTAAATTTATATATATATTTTTTTTTTGCAGTTTTTAATGGTTTTAATACGTATATTACGTTATTATCAGGAGTAAGTGTTATAATTTGCTACATTATGACTGAAAGGCTGTTACCGTAGATTAAACCGTGATAGATTATTAACGTAATTAAATGATGACATTAGCATAGACTTATAACCTTGCAATATTTACACGTGTCTCCCACGCTCGAGTCCCTAGTTGTCAGCCGTCTATGGAGCATTGATATACCACTTCAGTGACTTTTATTTAAATTTTAGATCGTTATATACTTTATTACAACAAATCAACATTTGATTCCCTATTAGAGTACTTAAAGTTTTACCTTATCAACTCAGAATTGCTGGATTCGATTCCTGTGTGACATTGGGAATTTTTCTTCAATCAGAAGAATTCCCTATTTCCTGCAGAGTCTGGAAGTGTGCATGTGGCAGTGAATATCAGTGGGTTTTATGTTAAAGGTCACATATGTTGCACTCAAATGACTTTCTCTATTCTTGTACAAACTGTTCTTACAAACAGTTATTCTTCTATCTACTTCATGTTGATGGAGATAAACGTTTTTAGAAATTATCTTATTGCTAATTGTCTTTCATCAAATGTTTTAAGAGTGGTCACTGTATGATGTCTACATGCACTATAGTTAGAAAACGCAAAATATACATTTCATTTGCCATAAAAATATTTTAAACACATGGCATTTTAATTAAAATCGTTAGAGCCATTTTTGAGAAAATAAAAATTGACGAAAAATTTTCCATTTAAAGGGTAATTTAGGGTAGAGTAATTTTCTTGCAAATCTTGGTGTTGCATTTAAAAGAGACTTAAATATCAACTTTGGTTTAACTAACTTTTCGTTTCTCAGTTATGCTATTCACACACGGACGCACGCGCTTGCGCTTGCGCACACACACACTCATACACACACACACACACACACACACACACACACACACAGACCTGGAAATGTTATGGCTGCAATGTTGCTTTCTCAAAATTCCTTTTGCAAATATAATTTTACTGCCCTCTTCTAAAAATGCTAAAATACTTCTGTCTCACTTCTTATCTGTTTTAGGGTATTCCTTTGTTTTGAATGATAAGTTGCGTTCCCGATGGAAATGACAGATCAAGACCGATAAAATATGTTAGCTAAAATTCATCTCCGCGGCACAACAGTTCGATCTCGGGCCAAGATCTATCGTCCAACCGCTGCTACCCCCACCTCTGGTCACAGCGGGCGTCATGGGCGAGGTGCTCCTCAATTGTTTCACCTAGGTATCCCATGAGGCTGAGTGCACCCCGTATCAGAGCTTCTAGTGGGAGAAAATACCCACGTCGGTACTGGGAATGGAACCAGGGACTCCAGAGGTCGTGCTACCACTTCGTTAAGGAGACGACTAAAATAGTTTATGCTGAAAACCCTAAACAGTATCATTTACATCATCAACAACTCTTCATGGTTTAACGCATTCCTAACGGTATTTCGTATTATAATTTTCTAAGAACATTGTCCATATACATGTTAAATGACAGTGGAGATAAATTACGTTCTTGTTTTAAGCATGAAATTCTAATTATCATTTAACTTTCTAAGTGCTGAGATTTACTAGAAAATCAGTACACAGACGTATGCATTATGACGCTTGCTTTGTCAGTTTTAGTTCGATGAAGCCGATTAGCTATTAGTTCACAATATCAAACATAAGCGCATTATGAAGCATATTATTTTAACCATATTATTGCTTAATGAAACGTAAATGCAAGAGAAATCTACAAAAAGGAAATTGGAGTATACAAAAAGAATAATAATAAAATAGAGTAGCATAAAGGCCAGCGCTATAGCGGAATCTAGAGCTGCCTTTCATGATCAACTGTATTAATGTATATTGCTTTATTTTGTATAGGTAACTAAATTCATGAATTGTTTTGCAATGAAGCTGAAAATTAAATAAGGCACACAAGCTGATTTTAAATAGTTTGCTCTAAAAAGACATGGAATGTAAATGTATGCTTACAAATATTTTTAGTAACTATTACTATGATTATTATAATAATACTTACTTATTAGTACTAAAGAGCACAGGCGTGAGTTTGTAAATTTATTACTTTCTCTACTGGTAAGTCGGGGAAGTATTGTATTCCACCCAAAAATTCGATGTCGAGATTTAACCGAAAATACATGTTTTGAGGCCCCCTGAATCCAAAAAAAAAAAGCATTTTTAGAAAAAGGTCCGTGTGTATGTGTCTGTGTGTCAGTCTGTCTGTCTGTCAGTCTGTCAGTCTGTGGACAGCATAACTCGAAAATGGAAAGTCGGTTAAAAACCAAAGTTGGTATTTGAGTTTAATATCTGTGGACAGCATAACTCGAAAACGGAAAGTCGGTTAAAAACCAAAGTTGGTATTTGAGTTTAATATCTTTCAAGGATGTGACACGAAGATTTTGAAGAAAATAGCCCCACCCTAAACTACCCTTTACATGGAAAAATTTTCGAAAATTTTGATTTTCTTGAAAATGGCTCTAACGATTTTTATTAAAATGTCATATGTTTGAGATATTTTGATGACAAATGAAATGTATATCTTGAATTTTCTGGCTATAGCCCCTGTAGTCGTATTTACTCTGGACGACTTTTGCATAACTGGTAAACCGTTAGAGATAGACCAAGTCATACTATACAAAAATGTAGATCTTGCTAAAATACACAATTTATGTCTCAATAAATTTTCTTGTAGGGTGAACCATTTCGGAGATATTCCTTGTTATGTGTGTGAGTTTCGGAAAACTTAGAACTTTCGTGAAATGGATCATCGCTGTTCATTTTTTTTATGTATCAAGTGTGCAAAGACAACAGAATCTCAAACATTTGACTATCGCACAAAGCCTACTATATTCTAACATTCCCTTTGCACCTACAACGAAATAAGCAATAAGATAATTTGTACAAAAATGTTTGTCTCAACTAACAAGAAAGAAGATATAGGAATAAGAGTTTGTAAGAATGGTTAGTACAAGATTAGAGAAAGTCATGTAAGTGCAACACATCAGATTTTTTCTTTATTCAATTCGCACCATATTTTCGGAGTTAATTAAAGTGGTCAAAATTAAAATATGTACCGCATTTGAAGTCATTCTGATGCACAGTTTTAATTATTTTGGTAATTTAGGAAGAGAAATTCAGTGATATTTAAACAGTCCTTCGCACCAAAATATTTAAACAATGTCCCTGAAACTTTTTAAAGCACACGTTATAGGTACATAGACAAGTTGCTATGGGAATTATCCATGCATCATTTTAAGGCTAGTAAAAATCCTACCATTTAACAATTCAATATTTTTCAGTTGTTTAGACTTCGACAAATTTTGTTGTTCATGGAATACACAGATTTATATTCCAATGGGAAATGCAATGCTCACTGTAGAAGCTAACTTATAGGTATGTAAGGTTTCAAGGAGGTCTAAATTAAATGTCTACGCGTGGAGTGTTTTGAAGGGTAAAAACGCTTCTTCTGAGAATAATTAATTTTTATGAAAAAATTGCCAGCAGCATATATGTAGAAATTGGCAACACGTGCTGCATGTCTGTGTTTTCGTTCAGTGACATTAAGAACAAAATTCAAAAGGAAAATACGAAAATGAGTTATATTGCCTTAATTTCAGTGGGTGGGCGTAACGTTTCAAAATGACCACGCATGAAACATATTGTTTCGCCGTGTGAAGGAAGAATTACATTATGATCTTATGTCGGACCCATAGTTAGAATTATGGTCCATTTTTACTTTCTCTACTGGTAAGTAGGGGAAGTATTGTATTCCACCCAAAAATTCGAAGTCGAGATTTCACCGGAAATACATGTTTTGAGGCCCCCTGAATCCAAAAAAAGCATTTTTAGAAAAAGGTCCGTGTGTGTGTCTGTGTGTCTGTCAGTCTGTCAGTCTGTGCACAGCATAGCTCAAAAACGAAAAGTCGGTTAAAAACCAAAGTTGGTATTTAAGTTTAATGTCGTTCAAGGATGTGACACGAAGATTTTGAAGAAAATAGCCCCACCCTAAACTACCCTTTACATGGAAAATTTTGATTTTCTTGAAAATGGCTCTAACGATTTTGATTAAAATGTCATATGTTTGAGATATTTTTATGACAAATGAAATGTATATCTTGAATTTTATGGCTATAGCCCCTGTAGTCGTATTTACTCTGGACGACTTTTGCGTAACTGGTAAACCGTTAGAGATAGACCAAATTATACTATACAAAAAATGTAGATCTTGCTAAAATACACAATTTATGTCTCAATAAATTTTCTTGTAGGGTGAACCATTTCGGAGATATACCTTGTTATGTGTGTGAGTTTCGGAAAACTTGGAACTTTCGTGAAATGGGTCATAGTTGTTCATTTTTTTATATGTTACGTGTACAAAGAGAACGGAATCTCAAAGCTTTAAAAGATTTGACTATCGCACAAAGCCTACTGTATTCCAATATTCCCCTTGCACCTACAAGGAAATAAGCAATAAGATAATTTGTACAAATGTTTATTTTAACTAACACGAAGAAGATATAGGAATAAGAGTTTGTAAGAATGGTTAGTACAAGAGTAGAGAAAGTCATGTGAGTGCAACACATCAGATTTTTTGGTTAAAATTCAGTAGTACCTCCTGAATATTGGGACAGAATTGGACAATCCAGTTACTTTCTCTGTCGCATTATTTCTCTTCTAAAACCGAAGCATAAAATGCTGTTCTGTTTTGTCGTTAACACAGTTTGCAGTTCTCCGTAATCTTACTACTCATAGGTGTTCATCCTCTAGTAACCTTGACGTACACTTTTCTGTCTTCGGTTCTCCCTATATAACAGCTGGCTTCGACGGTAACACTCACTACGGCTACTTTGCACGATTAAATGTTCCAAAACCGCCTCTGGCGACACACAGTGACGCTTCTCTGAACGATGACTGTACAGACATACGCTTGTATAACTATCTCGTTCAATACTGATGACTCCATCAGAAGTCGCTTCTCTTGCCACATCACTCGCTAATATAGACGAGAGTGAGGTATCAGGGATTTTTCTCGAAATTAATATTTTCTCAAACCTCTCACAAACAAGTCAGTAGTATAAAGTTCAGAACAGTCTAGAAACGCTTTCTTCTGCCGTGTTCATTACCGTCGGTCAAGTATTTTCAAGTAGTGGTGTGAGGTAGCTTGACTTGGGTGTCTCTCCGATATACGGTGGCCGGCCTCACAATATATTACAGTGTACTTCTTTAATAAAATATAGACATCAAGTAGCTGGTTATCGGTCAAGCTCAGTACTGCATTTTTCATTATCATTAGAGCTGAATCAAACTCAGTTCCTTCTGATTTGTTACAACAGAAAACCAATTTATACGGAGAAATAAATCCAAATTTATTTTTAACATCAACAAATACCCTTTATTCTAGAAAAATGCATTATTAAAAGCACTATTGTTAAAAACGTAGATGTCCAATTGAAATATAGCGCGGTCGCGCCGTAGTTGAGTGGTAAGACCATTCGCTTCTCACCAAAGCGGCCAGGGTTCGATCCCAGGCAACCGCATGTGGGATTTGTGGTGAACGAAGCGGCGCTTCTCCGGGTTCTCGGTTTCCCCCGCCATCTGATTCCACCGGTGCTGCCTCTTCATTCCATGTATCATCAGTGTCACCGCCTGCGGTGCCCTATGTAGTAAAAGCGGGCGTCAAACACTATGAAAAATGGAGCGCTATTTTGTTTGTTTATCGACTGTAATGAGTAATGAATTGTTTTTCAGTGACTTATGGGACACAGTTGGCGACACTGACTAAAGAAGAGCAGCTAGTGATACATTTTGCAAAACAAAAGAATGACCAGATAATAATTTGTATATGATAATTTAACGTCTATGTATAAAATAGTCATTCAGGGTTTCTTATTTGTTTAAATAGAAGATAAACTCTACTTAGATTAGTAACTGTACAAAAATGCGATACTTCTCCACTACCAGTGATCAGAAATAGCGTAGTCATTTGCGTGAAATGCAAAAAAAGAAATCTCAGCTAACCAGCACCAACTCCCAAGTTTCATTTTTTAAACAATGTGTAAATATGGTTTTTCCAAGTTGCACGACAAATGAGAGACCGAATTCTGTTTCCTCTCGAGCCTTAGTGCTTTCGTTCTAATTAAACGGTTACTGAGACAAGTTCTAAATTTGTGGGTACCGCTTAGTCTTCTCTTTTTTATTCTATGTACAGAATGCTGCATTAATTTCATTACAAAGGTCTCACATTTTACTTAACGTGACTCGCACGATGGCTAGTAATTTCACTGTAAGCTGAGAGTCGGAGATTTGTATGGAATCGGAGCGTTGCACATGTGACGGGCCACTTCCCCTGGGATGTACACCGCTGACAGCACGATGGGCCGCCCGCCCACCCTTCCTCAGTCACTCGGTGGTAAACTGCATCTCCCTCCATCCACCGAGGCGACTGCTTTTTCCAACTGCTGCAGTCTTGTATAGATTTATGTGCAGCGTATTGCTGCTCGATTGGTTTAACCAGTTGCTTTCTACCTTGTAAACGTATTTACATAAGGGAATATGGAAAATCTTTTTAATATCACATTTTCTAACTTCCTGACCTATCACCTCAGGAGCTATCAGAATTAACATTTTACAGGATGCATATGCTTGTTTCTAAGTTCGCTGAGTTATTATTATACAGTAATGTGATCTATTAAACTAGATATTATTTTAATATATAATAATTATAATACAGTAGAACTCGGTTCTCGATAACTCCACATTCTGATAACTCGAGACTCCCATATTAATTACTTGGGTAGAACCTAGCATAGGATCCATGTTTTCATTTTAAACTATAAAATTCAGATTGCATAAAATTAGAAAATAAGGGGCAGCTGACTGACCTAGTTGTATATACAATTTAACAACGCATTCGCATTTATAACCTTATACAAAAATGAAATAGCATTTTTGACTCATTTTTTGTGATTTAATTTGTTTCGAAATACTGTTACTGTTACCTTTCCCAAATAGATATGCTGGTAGGAAGAACGTGCTTCTATAATGTGACCAATAATATTTTAAGCATATAGTCCTAGTAATTTAAATATTGATTTTATTAGTGATGAATCATTAATATGCATTAGTAGTATTTTTTTCCACAAGTTTAGGGGATGTTGGGCTATAATAAAAATAAATAAAGTTGATCCCCGAAAGTTAGGCAGGCTTTCATCTTATTATCAGAAATAATGAAAGGGGTGCGTTGACTATAGTTAAATACTAAGCTTTGTGTTTGGGCAGCATCATTCAAGGATACGGCACAAATTTGCAAGAAACCGCCTCCCTCCCCCCAAGCTACCTTATACATGGAACATCTGTTTAAAGTTTTGATTTTGAGATGGTTTTTTTCCAAGCCCTCGCAACAAAGTGCGCGAAATAGAGGCTTTGGAATGTGATCGTGGTGTGTTTGGTGATATAAATAGCAATATTTGGTAAAAATAATGTAATGTATTTGAAATAAGAAAGATAAAAGTGGTTTGGTACTCTAATAGGTTATAAATAAATATAAAACAGAATAAAGAAAATAAAACATCGAAGGTACACGAGGGTTAAATCTTGTAACTTGTGAGGTAACTGTAGATTTACCGTTGTCAATGCCTGCAGACTAATGTTTCAAGTGATCACGACTGAGTTACAACCTGATACAATAATTAGTAAAGTAAGAAATTGAGAAATATAGGAAGTATCTTACCCCATATGAACGTGCTAAATCTTTACGCCACGAAACATAAATAGCTTCAAAATTGCACTTCAACGAACGTATAAAAGAAACTTTTTATCGAAAGTGGCTTTAGGGATTTTTATTTAAATACTACATATTAAAAATACTTTTATGAAAAATGCAATATGTATCTTTTATTTTCTGACAATGTCCCCAGAAGTCCCCTTCAATCTCCATGACTTTTGCGTAGTTGTTAAATTAACACAATATGTTAATTAGGTAACGCTTGCTGTAAATTTAACATATGAACTATTTTCTTTCCTTTTTGGTATTTGTTTTTTGAAAATATCTAACTTTAATTTATTGTAATCTTATATCTGAAGCAAAATGTACAAATGAGTAACGATTTATCTGTATTAATAATATGTGACTAGAAGAATCATTTTTTTTGTAAGAATGGTTTGTTAAAGAGTGAATAGAAAGTCACGTGAACGCAAAACATATAGTTTATTACCGTGTATCTAGGTTTCTTTCATATATTTACAGAGCATCAATATGCATATTCCTGCTATTAACTGTGCTAAAACTGAAAACGTTTCAGAGACATTAGTTCTGCTTTAAAATCCTTTTTCTGTTCCGTATTAATTATTTTCCAACAATAAAGTGTATCATTACCTTGAAGATTATAAACAAATTCACAAATTCTCTCATAAATGGCATTAAATGCAGCTATAAAAGTAGAGAATGCAAAAGCATGTCAATAATAGTAAAATCATGTCGGCAAACCTACCATCCTTGACACGCGCAATCATTTGGAATAAAATTAGAGTAGCTTTCCATGTTAATATAGCAAACATTTGTTAAGCCCAATGCATCTGATTTGTTGCAGCGCATTTACATTTCTGCCAGAGTGCACTAGCCGTGATACACAGCCATGTCCAGCCAGTCTTTGATACTTCCCGCATTACGCACATGTATTAGGGAGAGCAGTAGATCGATCTGTGCCCCCTCAAGTGGCGTTTTCTTAACACAGGGCATAAGAAAGACATACTATGTTTTCACAAGACCAAATAAATGTAACATAAATTGTGTAATGAAAGATAGACTTCTATAAACCGTAAATCAAGCATCAGATAGATTCTAGAACAATCTAAAATATAACTGTAACAGGCTCAGCAGTGCAAAAAAATGTATATTACCATGTCTACTGTGTATAGTAAATAGAGGAAATATTTATGCGATGTCGAGATTTCACCGGAAATATGTTTTGAGGCCTCCTGAATCCAAAAAAGACACCTTTAGAAAAAGGCGCGCGCGTGTGTGTGCGAACAGCATGACCCAGTTAAGTCTGTTAAAAACCAAAGTTGATATCTAAGTTAAATACTTTGAAGGATACGACACGATTTTGGAGAAAATTTCTCCACCCTAAACTATCCTTTACAAGGAAACTTTCTCGAAAATTTTGAGTTGCTTAAAAATGGATCAAACAGTTTCGATTAAAATGCCAAAGATATTTTATGGCAAATGAAATGTATGTTTTGAATCCTCTGGCTATAGCCCATGTAGTCCTGTTTACTCCTGATGAGTTTTGCATAGCTGGTAAACCGTAAGATATAGACTGTCATACTATACAAAACATGTAGATCTCGTTAAAGCACGCAATTTATGTCCAAATGCAATTTTTGTGGAGCGGATCATTTCGAAGATATTCCTTGTTATTTGTGTGAGTTTTTCAATACTTGAACTTTGCTCAAATAGAAGGTCATTATTCACTATTTTATCTCTTGGCCATGCGGAAACATCAGCTATTGTGTTTTCCGTCTAGACTGTTCCACTTACAGAACTCTCTCATTGTATGAGGCACTGTATAAGGGATTGCTCGTGCTAGAGGCGAAGTTGTTGTAGTTGTCCTTGTAGTGAAGTCTCAATTGGTGCACACAAAAGCTGTACTTCAAAACACGCATATAAGACTCTAAAGGTTGACGAATCGTGGATTTATGCACATGAGCAGTAACATAAACAGCAGTCTAATGACTATTTGGGCACTAAAAAAGTCAAATCGATGGTTCATCTGCCATACAGTTTTTATTTGCCAGCGAATTACCTCTTATTGTTCCCGAACGTCAAGAATAAAATGGGTGAACAACAATTTTCGTCGACAGAAGAAGCCGTTGTTGAGTTGTAAACCATGTTTTGAAGGTATCTCAAGCAGATTAGAAAACTGCTGTGACAAATGGTTTAAACCCATGAAAAAAGGGTTTGACCATAGGGGAGTATTTCGAGAAACAAATTCCTGTTTTTGTTTTATTATTAGGCTCAAAATATAATTACTGGCCCTCGTATTGAAGACATGTTACAAAGATAGGATTACTAACTCGCGGCTCTTAGAGCACTCCCTTTGGTTGTGTCATAACTTGACCCTCTGGGTAGTAAACCTCTACGTTTGTACATACATAGTACTATAATATCTATTACACCGGCCTGCGGAGATTTTGCGGCAAGGAATATTTTACATAATAATGGTCAATTCGGATGCTCTGATGTCGAAAATAATGATAGTCTTTGCGCATCACCTACAGATCTCAGTAGTACTGAGACTTCGAGTGCAGAAGATGAAATAAATTGGTCTCCAGACTTAGAAGATCCATTGAGTCAGTCAAAATTAACTTATACGTAATTTGGGTCTTGCCAAAGGGAAAAAAAATGAACTTTTAGGTTGAAAGCTGAGAGAACACAATCTTTTAGCACCTGGAATAAGTTTCTATTGGTACAGACATTGAGAAAAACCGCCACAAATATTACGTAAAAGAACTAATGTATTGTAAGATTTAAAGCTTTCACGGCGCACGTTATTTATTACAGTTTCACGGGCGATCAGCCGTGTGAGGTTTAAAAATATTGAGCTTTCGCCCATTCTAAACTTCATGGCCGAAAGCTCAATATTTTTAAACCTCACACGGCTGATCGCCCGTGAAACTGTAATAACTAATGTATTGTTTTGATATCGTTAACTTGATAAGTCGTTATAATAGGGATAATGAAGCAATTTGTTAAAGTCTTGGACAAAATGGTTGTTGTTTTCAATATCTTATTCAGAAATTTCTAATGTTGTCTGAGTCTAAAGCGAAAGAAGACATTTTTAACAGCCCACAGATTCGCAAACTTATGAAGGAATTTTTGGGTACTTCTATACATGACCAATATGAACACATTGTTAAAACGATACTCGAAAAATTAAAGGGACTCGGATGCAATACGAACTTAAAATTACACTTTCTGCATTGTCAGGACCACAAAGGCAACTCAACTCGGCGTTCTTTTTCAGCAAAGAGGAGGAGAAAATAACATAATAAGATTTTTTTTTATATTTTCTAGTTTAGTGTGTACTGATGTATCTATGAAATTGAGATTGTTTCTTTGTTTGAATGATTTCATGCATTTTAGTACTTAAAAACTAGAAGCAAACTCTAATATTACATATTTCCTTTCTGCATGGTAAGAAAACGGTATGTGGTACGAAATAATGGAAAGCAGATTTGAATTCAGCATAGCAAAATTAGGTTTAGAGAGCTAATTAACCCTTGCCACAGAATAAAGGTTTAAATTCGCAGGCCGATGTTATAGTCTCACAATTTTGCTCTGTTCCGAAAGGTTCGAAATACCAGTTACCAAATACCTATTAAAGTAGCTTCACCCAACCATTCATTATTTTTAAGGATGAACTGTCAGCTGTGCGGCAATGCCCAATGGAAGCGAAACTGCTTACGAATTACATTGTACGACAGTTGAAGCAAACGTTGTTTGGGTCAAACATCAATTCAAATGAATAAAAATTGATTCTGTACTAAATCAGATTATAAAAGGTTTGTTACGACATAGATTGATTTAGCGATCACCCAGTTTATTTGTAATGGTTGTTTATTGATTTTACCGGATTCCGTTGAGCTTAATTATCTACTGTGAAATTTCCATTTTTAAAGCCGAGAGAATTTAATCAGAGCAGCACGGCATCAATTTTTAAGCTTCGTCAATGTATTTCCGTGTTTAGTGGATTAATGAGCATCATGACTAATAACATTTTGCTTGCCGTACGAAAACTACAATTGCATTTCCTTTAGAACTGAGTGTGTAGTTTTTCTTGCAAAATTTGGGAAAGGATAAACATATCTCCAAATTTTGAATTAACATAAATTCCTTTAATTTTTCAGTGTAATTTAATGCCCTTGTCGTGGTAGTTTAGTGGTTAGAGCAGCCGAACGGTAACCGGCAGATCCGTGGTTCGAATCCCGGTTACGGCATTCAATTTTTAAGTATCATTCTAGCCTATCCAATCCTGTCCTACGCATGTCTATTCTATAGAAAACGATTAATTACATTGATTAACCTTACAGTTGCTTAAACTCATAAGCGCCGCTGAGCAAACAGTTCGCGTTGTTAACATATGTGCGCAATTTAAATTACTGATAAGTGCTGTTTAACTTTCACCTCTGTGAACAACATTTTATCACAAAGTTTCGCACCTAACACTTAATATTTAGTGTGATTTAAATAATTAAATACCTCTGCACATTTGTTCCTAGGGGAAGAGGAAGTAAAGCATTGAACGAAAAGTAGGTATAAACTAAAACGAAACAGTTGAATAAAAGCTGTCCCAATGTTTATAATTAAGCTATCTCTCCCCCCCCCCCTCTAAAAAGTCTGATGTGTTGCACTCACGTGACTTTCTCTACTCTTGAATTAACTATTAACTATTTTTACAATTCTATCTTGTTCATGTTAGTCAAGATCAACATTCGCAGAAGTTATCTTATTGGTAATTTCATTGTAGGTACAAGGGGAACATGGGAATACAGTAGGCTTTGAGCGACAGAAAAATGTGTTAGAGCTGATCGCCTTAGGAAGTCTTTGAATTTACTTTCTCGTTGCATGACCAAGAAGTAAAATAGTGAATAACGACCTTCCATTTGAGGAAAGTTCAAATATTGCAAAACTCACACGAGTAACGAATATTTCCGAAATACTTCACTCCACAAAAGATACATTTGGATATAACTTGCATGTGTTAACAAGATCTACATTTTTGTATAATGCTACATAGACTATAGCCAGAAAATTCAAAATATAGATTTCATTTGTCATAAAGGTATCTTAAACATAAGGAATTTTCTTCAAAATTCGTCTGGCATCCTTGAAGGGCACTTAAATACCAACTTTGGTTTTAACACACACACACACACACACACACACACACACACACACACACACATGAACGTTTTCTAAATATACCTTTTTTTTTGATTCAGGGGGTCTTAAAATTTTAACATCGAATTTGTGGGTCAAATACAGTACACACTTAGCAGGGAAAGCAAAAATCTGTCTATCCTGTTCGCATGTCGGATATTTAGAACCTTCTCCATAACACAGGGTCGCCGCATTATTTTAAGAACAGATATACATTATAACAAGACAAAGGCACAGGCAAAAGGCAACCCCTTTCTTCCGGCGTTAATTGGTAGCGACAAAGGACAAAGAAAGTAATTGCACACTATCGCTAGAGAACCTACTTGCTGCAGTCTCAATCGCTCATCCATATAACTATTAAGCTTCCGAATGTAACAGAGCAAGATGAAAGCGCTTAAATCAATAAAGGAGGGTATGGTGAGGTCTCCCAAGGTAATTTATGACCGCAAGTGCAAGGAAAACCGGCGAGAACACGATAGAAAAGAAGGAAGTAGCACACGCTCACCAGGGGCGTTTCGAATTGGTCAGGATGTGATAAGGGATTCCTTTACACGTGGAGTAGCAGAAATGTGATTATTTCTATGTATGTATTCAACGCATTCTGTTGTGATTCTTTTTTACTTTATTCAGAACGGGAATTTTAGTAAAATACAAGAGCATCTTGATTATTTAACGAGGCCTTCGTAGCTTCCCCTTCTTTCCCCCGCCTTTACCCCTTTTCAATGACGTCTGTATGTATGCTACTGGCTGTACATAGTTGTAACCAACGACACGTCGGCATTGAAGGGAAGTATTGATTATTTCTGATGGCTCACTAAATAGTTATTCAATAAGCTACAACTGTTGCTTGATTCACAGCAGAAGTTCACGAGGCCAGATTATTGGTATATGGCGAGTTGGTAACACAAGTAGAAAAATTTTAGAAATGTGCAAATTCGCAGAAATATAATTAAATAATTTAATGCCACCTAGGAAAGTTGGTTTATTTCATAGATATTAGAAGAGCAGTTTTTACATTTAATCTCTACTGCCGGGAGCTTGAATGTTTTAAGATTTTTTATATTTTGACTTCGAGCCAAATGACCTCGTTATTGACGGGCCTTTAAACCTCACTCACTCACCTCTTTCATTCGAAATCAGGAATTGTATTATAATATAACGTAATAGGCAAACATGATTAAAGTTATTTCTATACGAATTTTAAGTCCAGTATAAATATAGGGGAAATTTGTGGAGGAATTAAACATTACGATATTTTCAAAGTAATATTGCATTATAACTACTGCGAAGCTTCGCAAGTTTTTGTGATTCTAAGGACAACATTAAAGCTTTCCTTATACGCAGAATCGCTTAATCCACAAGTGCTGTTTATATCAAGCAGCATTAGCATTTTCCATAATAGGCAATAAAAATTTGCAGATAAATCTCAAGAAAATTAAAACGGAGCTTTTCTACGAGGCCAGGTGTATCTAAGCTTCCCCCTCTCCCACGTTTTCGTGTCCTCTTTCAGTGCCACGTCTCTTGCCCGATATTGCAAAGCTGTCGGCAGTTTATTGGTCAATAGTTATACCTCACCCCCTAAGATGATCAGAAACTGAGAGACAACAGTGCACATTACTAAATTCATTTTGTGTACATTTTATCACTTTCTCTACTATTTACATTCAGTAAGTATGGGAGCATTGTATACCATCCAAAAATTGGATACTGAAGGATCACAAGAAATACATAGTTTAAGACCCGGGGGGGGGGGGGCAGGCGATTGAAGAGCCACTTGATGGAGAATTAGCGAACCCAAGCCGAGAAGGCCGCATAACTGGCCGGGAAATTTCGAGACGCTGACCACGTACCACCCTCCAGTACTGCACCCCACCAATGACACCTGTAGTGGACAGAGGTGGGGAACGCAGCGGCAGCCCTCGGCTCCATTAGTTTAGTTTTAGATCAGTTTGTAGACCTAAGAGTTCGCATTGCTAGTTAACTCTTATTGACTACATCTGCAGTAAAAAGGCAGACATTGAGTTGTTATTCTCAAGATTCCTGAAATCAAGGAATCTATGTGAAGTAAACTAAGTTTTTAGGGCTTCAAGAATAGGAATGTAACTAATTAATTTATCCTCTGGCACAGTGCCAAGTGATTTTGTAAATTTGTTTCATAATTTGATTTGTTGGTTAAGAGAGTTAAATTAATTAAATATGTTCCTTAATGATGCTGTCAAATGCCAGGACATAGCGTCACCGGTGTGCCGGAATTTCGTCCCACAGATCTTTTACATGCCAGTAAATCTACTGACACGGAGCTGTCGTTTTTAAGCACACTTACAAACCGTTTGTTTGGGCCGGATTTGAACCCGGGACCTTGGGATCAGTAGGTCAGCGCCTAACCAACTGAGCCATCTAGACCTACTTAAGAGAATTGTCACATGCCATGGTATGTTTGTTATGTTTAGATTGTAAATCTTCTGGAACATTCCCACGCTCTAAATCTGTAATCATGAGAAAGATATGATGATGATGACGATGATGATAATAATCTTCATCTTCTTGTAGGTGCAAGGGGAATATGGGAATACAGAAGGCTCTTAGCGATAGTCAAATCTTAAAGCTTTCAAATTCCGTTCTGTTTGCACGATTAACATATAAAAAACTGAACAACGATGTTGCATTAGGCGAACGTTTGTTTTCCGAAAGTGACACAAATAACGAGGAATATCTCCAAAATGGTCCACTCTACAAAAACATTTCTTGGGACATAAATTTTGTTATTTAGCGAGAGATCTACATTTTTAGTACAGTAAGATTTTGTCAATCTCTTACGGTTTACGAGTAAACAGGGCTGCATAGGGTATAGTCAGAAAATTCAAATATGCATTTCATTTGTCATGAAAATATCTTAAACATATGTCATTTTAATAAAAATCGTTAGAACCATTTTCAAGAAAATCAGAATTTTTGAAAAATGTTCCATTTAAAGGGTAGTTTAGGGTGGAGCAATTTTTTTTAAAATCTTGGTGTCGCATTCTTCAAAGACGTTAAACTGAAATACCAACTTTGGTCTTTAATCTACTTTTCGTTTTTGAGTTATGATGAACACAATTCACACACACACACACGCGCACACGCACACGCACACGCACACGCACACGCACACGCCCACGCACACACGCATACACGCACACGCGGACCTGCTGCTAAAAATAGGGGCCTCAAAACATATTTCCGGTGAAATCTCAATATCGAATTTTTGGGTGGAATACAATCCTTCCTCTATTTACTAAACGTAGTTGAGAAAGTAAAATTGCAGATCAGAAAACACAATTCAGCCCGTCAATGTTAGTTCGAAGAAAACCATGTAATATGTTGTTACAAACGAGGTGGAGGGTGTTGACACAGATACAATTTCTCCACTGATACCGGTCGCGAAACGACCTTTGGACTCCTGAAATCAACTAAGGAAGGGGGTGTGTACCGTTGTGTTGCATAATTACACGGCGAAAGCTTCATGAATCACACGGAATCACGATTCCTTTTTTGTCCACCTCTCTCTTAAGTAGCACCACGTAACAAAAATGTATATCTGTATCATTAGTTGCAGAGAAACAGTGCTTCAAGGAGTTTATACATATTTTGAAATGTGTAATAGTAATAATTCACTATCTTGTTCACTGTTTTCTTTGCTAAAATTCAGAAGTATGAAGTTATACTTGGTGTTGGACGACGTGGAAACTTTCCTTCCATGAAAGGAAGTTATTGATTTATTACACGGAGTGTTATTGAGTGCTAAACGTGAAATTCCATAGCCAACATCAATGTTTGTATTTTATTGAATACCATCTTTATGAAGCTGCACGCATTTCTCACTCTATTTTGCAGTCTCGTCCAAATTTAATCATGGAATTCAGCGGCAGGAGTGAATAGCAGATTGTGTGAGACGATGAGCTGCTTTTAATTAATCTTTCCTACCATCGCAGTTCCATACATACATACATATACTCGCCCCGTTTGTTTTTCACGTATATTGATTCGCAGTAGTGATATTCATGTAATGAGGGACTGTATATACACTGCACCTACATTTGGAAACACCTGCTGCCAGCGAATTTGTAACTAATCTAACATTGGGAAAGGAAAACTTTACTCGTGAAGGTTTACAGAGCTTTTTTGTGTTACAAGAATATAGCTTTTGTAATTACAATACTTGAATCAAACATAATAATGTGACAAATAACTGCTACTTTTTCCTCACATATACAAAATCAATGTGAGTATGTGTATGTAACGGCTGATTTCCGAAACCGTTTGACCGATCATCCTGGAATTCTGCACGTATGTGAATTTTTTCATGAGGAAAGTTTGTGTGCTTACATTTTATTATTACAGCCACACAGTTTTCTCTACATCCACATATCATCTACAGCTTGTCTAAAACGTTCTGACATTCCCCCACTCTCGAATCAAAGATACCTAATAGAATAGAGCAGTACGCTTGCATAAAAGAGAAGTGGGGGTCAGTCTTCCAACTGCCGTGAGAGTGAAAAGTTCATGCGTTGCACATGTAACTGCCTCCAAGCTCTGGTACCCATAGTCACTCCCCACCACTCTCGCCACTTCTCCACATTTCTCCTCACTCACGTATACGGAGTGTCACAACAGTTTTCACACTGTTTTCTGCACTTTCTTTTCCTTAATGAAACATAATCACCTTTCTTTCCCTATAAACAATTCATACAATTTTCTATATAACTGAAATAGATATGCACTACATTAAATTCACACTGTTTTCTCTAGTCACTTTTCTTCCGGCAGCACTTGTGATTGTTTAAAAGTGTTCTGTGCCTTCTCAAAGTTCTTATTTACTGTGTTTATTTTTTGGTTCTTTATAGTATCCTTCTTTAAGTGTATTAAGCAATATTTACTCAAGTGTCTCGAAATAAATACAACGCTATTGTGCAAGCACATCCTGTCTACAAGTTGAAGCGATTAATAATTAAACCACTGGCAACGCCGTGTATTTCAGTTAGTGTCTCTTCTAAAACTGAAGCACAAGAAACAGTTATCTTTTGTCATTGGCACAATCTACAGTTCAAAACAACTCACAGCTGTTCTGTCCCATCACAGTATTGATACACACTTCAAAGAACATTCTATAATCATCAGTGTCCTCTGCTTCAGCAAATGACAAGACAGTCTTGCACCTGATTCATCACTCAGAAAATTAAAATGAAAACTACACACCAACTTTGGACTATTCTCAGATGAGTACATCCTGAGTTATACGTATCGTTGGATTTAGTTTCATTATTCAATTTGACCACTTAAGATGTATGCCCACCTGTAATGTATCCAATTTATGCTAAAAAGTTATCTTATAGGAAAAAAGTATATAAAAAGTTAGTTGATTTAATATAGTCATGCACATACATGCAGTAATGACAAAACATGCCAGTAGATTAGGTTACCAGCAATGAAGGCAGCATTTTCCATCATAACAGCATGCACGGGAAGTGCATCAAAAACATTGTTGCCAAAAAAAATAAGTACAAAAAACGTTTGTTATGTTGCAACTTACTTTTTATTTCGTTTGTAAAATGTTTGATATTGCTCTGCTTACCGTGTACTTGAGAGCTATCTAAATAAAAGTGAATGTGATTGGAGGGAAACAGAATGGTATCAGGACCCATACATCATAAGGGTGACTCTACCGTCGGGTTGCCAACGCTTCTTCCGCGGGTGCATCGCAGGATGCAGTTCACATTTCATTTTGTGGGCGGAGATAAGCGAGCACACGATGCAAATGCAGTCGATAAGCGCAATTCACCCGCCTACGTTCAGTGAATATCTATCCAGTAACAATAAGACTAAAACTACGAGAATAGCAACTCGCATCCAGACAGTCCATAGCGAGATCTTTCCAGGTGCAATACTTCCTTGTAAAATGTGCCAGGTAAATAGTATATTATGCAACGAGAGCTTAATGGCAGCAATTAAGATGCTCATATGAACATTATACTGTAGTTTCATACGACTGTTTATGCTCGACCATGAGTGAAGTTCAAAACATTTATAAAACGGTTTTAATATTCTACTCTGCATGTTGTCACTAGAGTCCAACTTTTTAATCATGTTTTTGTAATTCGATATATATTCGATAAGAATCGTAACTGCGTCGGCTTTTATTATGTTGGCCTTGACACTTTATGAGAAAACAAATTGACTTCATTAGTGTTGTTTATAATATTTACACTAACTGTTAAATAAACAAAGTATCTCTATTTGGTGTACCGGAATCCATAGTTTCGCTTTTAGCTGCGTGGGAATGTGCGCAGATGTTGAAGTATCGATTACTATATGCGGAGTTTTTGATTGGTGGAGTAGCAGTGTCATTATGAACTGCACCCTTGATTGTTTGATAGCAGTATTATTGTGAAGAAGTGGAAATAATGGTATAGTCGAGCACAAAGATAATTTAATTACAGCACAAGATTGATATATCACATTAGGTTTCAGTTTTCGTTTGTAGTTTAGACGTTGTTGACTGTTCATATAATTCGAGAATGCACTTCATAGTTGACAGTGACAGTCTTTGAATGAATATGTTGCACAGTAAAATCTCGTTTATACGGCCCTTGTTTCTCCGGGTCTCCGGATTATCTGGATGAGATTTGTACTCGTAGATATTTTTTTAAAATGTAATGCTCCAATCTGCATATATTGCACAATAAATTACGGTAACACATACTGTACTGCACTGTTAAATGTTACCAGTTGAGCTTAAGAAAGATGGTGTGTCACACGGTACTGACGCGATATATGTCTCGCCAGCTATGAATAGTGCCGGAAGAAAGCGTTGACCTTTATCCCTACCCGTCACTACACCTCCCGAAAACGACACGCGTCATTAAACCGGACTGGTTTTGTGTCTTATCCAAGTGTTTGGGAGTGTAATTCAAACTTCGTTCAAACGCCACACGTGTTTAAAAGAGAAGATCGTATATCAATTGTTTGTCATAAACGACAAGAATACTTATTTAAGCACTTAGCAATTTTGTTTTGTTTATTACTCATATAATTAGGATTATCCGGATTTTGTATTGTCTGGATGTTTTTTTGTCCCAGTTAGTCCGAATAAACAAGATTTTACTATACTATGATTTTGAAATTAGTAGCTAGAGTAAAGTGGCCGTTACACATTATATTCAACTATATTTCGAAACCTGATTTATATTAATCGAAACTATACTGAATATGTATTAAATTAGAAGATTTTTTGGATATCTAATACTTCAAATTACATTAGTTTACCATAATTGGCCCATATTCATATTCCAGTGCTTTTCAGCAAGACTAGATGCTTATGAAACAAATATTTATGCCCGGCTTAGGATCTAGGAGTACTGAGATTTTTCGGCAGGGATTTCACTGGAATAACAACAAAACAAGAACAGCAGCAATAGTAAGAATACTCCAAAGCATTTCACAGACATTACAGATATCTTGAATAAAGTTTCGCCTTTTAGATGACAATGGATAAATTCTATCTTTACAGCTCAAACTGAACTGGGAAAAAGTTGGCACCCTACCACCTGCTCTGTCGTGGCAACGATCCGGCCGCCCTTAGGATCCATTCGCCTCATCCATACTCCCGGGATGTCCCATGTATAGGTTTCTCGACCGAGGTGCTTAGTCCCCCTCCTCAAGTTGTCAGCGAGTCATAACACAACTGACAAATATAGCCTTGATTGGGTCATTCTCATTAGGGCGCAACGAAAAAATACCGAGGACACTACAGTGAAAGCTAATTACACTTTTTATTTGTGGCCCTGTTATAAAGCGAACGCGTGGTATTTATACTTTCTTTCTATAAAGAGTATCTTATCCGGCAGTAAACACGTTATTTTATAGCTCAAACATTTCATAAATGTAATCTGAAATTGCGCACACAGTACACTCCATCCACACCGGAAACTTGAACACATTAAGCGTTATTTGACGGTAATAGAGAGATAGATTACCGAGACTCCCACCTCTACCTGTTGCGCAAACACTTAAATTGATTAAGTTCAACACATTTGAAAAATCCCATCACCTGGGTTCCGTGAACAAACTGAAACTTATACATGAAGCATGGATCTGTTTGTATTAGGAATGTAATTTCCCAAATTGAGGAAAGGAAGGCGCTAGAAGATTCAGTGTTTTAATTCAGCAGTCGATTGATGGTAGGGGGGAAGTGCTTACCAGCTGAAATCCTCCCTCGATCAGTCAGTGAAGGGGCGTGCTGGGTGGAAGAGAACTGATTTCCTTCACAGGTGTATTGCTTTAAGTGCGATTTGATTTCGAGAAAAAGTACAGCTCAACTCCAACTGCAGAACCCCACGCGAACTGTTCCTGCAGAAATAATCCCCACTGTGTAGTCTCCACGGTGGTAAAGCACATGAAGTTGGCAAGTGCTCTTTTGATGTTTGAAGTATTTTCAACTTAGGAGTCGGATGATATTCTAGTGTCTTGCATTTGGAAAACGTAATTGAAAAAAATAAATCCATGGTGTAATAACCGAGTGAGATAGCTCTGTGGTAACGTGTGAGGCTGGCATTCCGGAGATCATAGGATAGATTCTCGTGGCAAACCTCCTCATCAATGATGGGTTTTTTTCGGAGAGTTTCTTGATCACCATTGTTAATTTCATTTATTTCTATTGGTGTTTTATTGATTTGGCAAGAGATTTGGTTTGCCTTGTTTATTCTATGATTTATTTCTGTCTGTTTTTCCTTTTGAAGAATTGATAACTGTCCCTAAATATTCAAAGTTCTCAATTTCCTCCTTGGTTTCTCTGTTCCATTCCATATTTATTCTTCTCTGTGGTCCTTTTGTTACATACATTACTTTGCTTTTATTTACATTTAGTGTATCTTTGGATGTATTGGCTCACTCTATTAATGAATTCTGTAGTTGTTCTTCAGTACTGGCCATTAAGACGTCATCTGCATAAACTAGAACACAGTTCATCTCCCAACACTTCTTTATGGCTGGGAAAGCTGGATATTATTGTCGAAACACGAAAGTAGAACTAAAAGTACAGAAATGAATAGGGAGAACCTGAAGGGATAGAATAGGAAATTGACAAATAAGGAATATCCCTAATCAAGAAACAGTATTACAAAGATAGAGATAAATGTTTTAAGATGGTTTGGACACATAAATAAGATGAATTAGCCCAGGAAACCGAATCAGGTATGGGAGGCCAGAGGGGAAGGAGGAAATGGGAGAGGGCGACCAAGAATAGAATGGAGTGATTATGTAGATAAAATAGTGAATAAGAGGGGAAAGACTTTGAAGGAAGCTAAACAAATAACTAGGGATAGGACAAAATATAGCAAATGGATAACGACCGGCTGAGGAACCCCGACGCTCGAAAGGACATAAGGGAGAGAAAAAGAAGAAGAAGAAGAAGTAAATTGCATTTCCCGAAATTCTCTTCCTTACATTTCATTTCAGTCTGGTCTTTCAGGGTCGGGCGTGTTGGCGATGGGCGAGTTTCGCGCTGCTCTGTGGGAACTTTGCGCACTACAGTGTAAAAAGGACTGTTTCGACCATAGATTAACCAAGGATTCTACATGTCGAATGTAACAAAGATATTCGCTACAATTACTGTCAATAAAGAACCGTTTCGAGATAAAAAGAAATAATTTATCAAATATTTGAGGCTATTTAGCCTCCTGGCGACTGAACATAAATAGTATATTGTTTAACTAACTGCCGTACAAACAGTCTGTGAACAATGCTGTAATGCATTTGTACCTTAATTTGACTGAATTTAGTCACAATTTAATATTAAAATGTCACGGGAAGCTTAATTAGTAAGAGAGATTTGGCAACGCTTCGTTAACATTAAATTATGGATAAATTCATTCAAATTAAGGGATAGGATTGTTGCACAATGCTAACGGGACAGTTGTTGAAATAATAAATGATTTATATCCATTCGTTAAAAATTCAGATGGCTCCAAATATTTGATACTTCTCAAAAGTGCCTCTGATGATTGTGATTAAAACATATGCTAAATACATTTTCATGACAGATCAAGCTTACACATGGAGTTGTCCGGAATAGCTATTGAATGTTTATTCTGAATGACTTTTGCATAAGCGGTAAAGCTGTAATCTACACAACAAATGAAAATACACTATTTAAACACAGAATTTATCATCTTTTTGTGAAGTTTGCCGTTCACAAGATCTTTGTTATTGTTGGTTTGAAATTCCAGATACTGCACTGAAATTGTATACTGAAAATTTGCATATAGGTAAATAGCTCGACCATAAAAGGCGTTCAACTGAATATCTGTTACCTTTCTATGTATGTAGATATTGCTCTCTTGTTTATTATGAACCATATTTTGCTATGTAGGACGCACGAGTTTGGCCAAAATTAATGCAACCGCAATGAAATTTTGCCATCCCTGCATACAATAAACTTTGTAATTCAACTACAGTTCGAGTAATATTCTGATTTAGCTGGTGAATTTCACATTGCAATAATCCTGGCTTACCGATATGCTTATTTTACCTCGGTTTCTTTTTTTAATAACTGCGCTTGCATACTGTTAATCAAAAACGAAATACATGTGTATAAGTATAATTTACTGTATTTTGAATATTGTTGCAAAGGTGATGTAACCAATTGTTTCCCAAACTGACTTTGAAATAATGTCCCTTCTTTGGCTGACGTGGTAGTCTCGCATTAGGGAGGTTTCGAATTCGATTCCCGTTGGCTTGTAGTTCTGATCTTGGGGTTACGTAGTTTTCACAAGTTGGTAGGCAAATGCTGGGGTGCTTACTCATCTACCACGGTTTCTTGTGCACCGTTTTCAGTCCAACTAAAACACTCGCCGAAGAAATGCTCATAATGCTCTGATTATCACAGCAATGTGACTTTCTTGCTACTCTATGTAGATAGATTCTGCTTTGGTATGATTATAAAATATATTTTATACATTCAATTATTTTCTCGTAAATATATCTTTGTTTTTCATTAATTAAAAGGTATTTAGCTTCATCAATTCATATAGGTGCACTTTGATGGTTATCTAGTTGACTAATGATAATGAAACCAGTTATTTGGCATACTTACAATATTACTCATGCAATATCTTTTAAACACCTTCATTTCTTATGGAAGTTCAGTTTGTATTAATTTTTTCTTTTAAATGTTTGCTGTATTTAATTTATCTACTACGTATAGTAAGTAGACGAAGTATTGTATTCCACCCAAAAATTCGATATCGAGATTTCACTGGAAATGCATGTTTTGAGGCCCCCTGAATAAAAAACAAAGCATTTTTAGAAAAAAGGTGTGTGTGTGTGTGTGTGTGTCTGTGTGTGTGTGTGTGTGTGTGTGTGTGTGTGTGTGTGTGTGTGTGTGTGTGTGTGTGTGTGTGTGTGTGTGTGTGTGTGTGTGTGTGTGTGTGTGTGTGTGTGTGTGTGTGTGTGTGGACAGCATAACTCAAAGACGAAAAGTCGGTTGAAAGCCAAAGTTGGTATTTAAGCTTAATGTCGAAGATTTTGAAGAAAATTCCACCTTCCTAAAGTACCCTTTACATGTATAATTTTTCGAACATTTTGTTTACTTGAAAATGGCGCTAATTATTTGGATTAAAATTAAATATGTTTAAGATACTTTTATGACAAATGAAATACATATTTTTCATTTTCTGGCTATAGCCCATATAGACCTGTTTACTCTGGATGACTTCTGAGTAACTCGAAAATCGTAAGAGATAGGCCAAATCTTACTATAGGTACAAAAATGTAGATCTTGCTAAAACACACAATCTATGTCTAAATAAAGTTTTTTTTTTTTTTTTTTTTTTTTTTTTTTTTTGAATCAACTATTTTGGAGTTATTTCCTTTTATTTCTGCCAGTTTCGAAAAACTTAAAACTTCAAGTGCAACATCGTTGTTCATTTTTTATATATTATTCGTGCAAAGAGAACGGAATCTCAAAGCTACTGTATTCCCATATTCCTCTTGCACCTGCAAGGAAATAAACAATAAGGTAGTTGAAATAAACATTTGCAGAAATTAACACACAGAAGATAGAGCAATAGAAGTTTGTAAGAATGGTTGGTGCAAGAGTAGAGAAAGTCACGTAAGTGCAAGAAATATTTTTTTAGGTTAAAAACTATGTGAAAACTTGAATTCACATAATTTCATGAAAATATTTCATGGTTGTTATTAACATTTATCTATAAAGATGTCCTGGAAATTTAAAAGCTTTAGCTCTGTTAGTTTTTAAAAGGTGCACCAATGGACAGAAAAATGTAAGTTCCGAGGAAAACAAAAACGAAGTTATTCACATGCTCTAAACTAAAATTTTCACTCTTACTACGAGACAACTTTTATCATCCTGGGCTTATTTGTCCTCTTCCTACTTCTCCCCCGCCCCTTTCTTTTTTCATTCTGGCCTTCTTGGTGAAGTTCTCAAAACTTTACATTCTCCCCAGGATTAATGTCCAGAAAGATGTCAATACCAGTGTTTTGCTGTAGCAACCATCATTGAAACATATTATGACAGAGTCCAGTATATCTATTTTTAATTGTTTTTGCACTAACAAACGCTGTGTTTGATATCCTATGTCATATATACAGCTATTAAACAAATTGTGTTTAGTTTTGTCTTTCCATAAAGACATCTTTTTAACAATTATCATCAAGTGTAAATAGGTTTTATTACTTACATTACATTTTGCTCGGCATTATACTATAATGACCAATAAAATGAAATATCTTCAACACTTTCACAGCTTCGATGTACAGTCGAGTGCGCGAAAGCTTGCTAATGCTTTTGCTGATGCCTCTCATCCCCTTTCAGTTAACATGACATGTGGTTTGAGGTTAAGGGAAGTTTAGGTGGTTAAATAAGCTGAAAATTATATAGAGATGTTGCAATTCCACGGTGGATAGCTAAAACATGTGTGCCGCAGACAATACAAAAATATAGGAAAAGGGGCAAATTTTCAGGGAGCGAAGTGATAGGCCAAGGGTTACATCATCCCGGGAGAATAGAACTACCTATAGCAGTTATATACATATTAGACCGGAAGGTAGAGGGGAGCAGTTGCTCTCAGACCTAAAAACCGCCAAGAACTTCGAGAGGCATAATCTAAATTTTGGAATAACATTGTCAAGCAATAGCGTAGGGATCTTGTAAACAGTATCCAAAAGAGTAAAATTACTGGCCAGAAGTGGCGTAACAAAGTATAACATCTGCAATATATTGTGACTTTGGGTCGTTCAACAATATACGGACGAGAGGGGGCGGCTGGCGTTGAATACGGTGAGTGACTGTGTGTACAGGACCATAATCAATGATTCCGGTAAAACACAAAGGGAAGGTCAGAGACTACAGGGCAACTAGTGACTGTGTATATAATCGAACAGTGCGATAACACCGTAGTGTCCAGAAGCTTCTAGTTAATTCCGCTGAGTACGTGTGTTTGGAAGGTTCTCGTCGAATGACTGTATCGTAATAGTGAAGATGTAAGGGACGGAGAAGCTGGAGAAAGATTGAGGAAGATTATTGGAAGAATAATTGTAATAGTAGACTGTGTTAGAAACGAGAAGGAAATTGTGCATTTGTAGTAAAATTTAGAGGAAAATAAAGTGAAAGAAGAGTATCAGGACATCGCAATTTTGCCGTTTTGTTTACAAAATATTTGAAGTAATATGTTAATTTATCATAATGCATTATGTTGTGTGTTCGAGGAGAAAACTTCAAGATATCAATGGGCGTCCTTAAACTTTTGGTAGAAGCTGTATGTTGCAGCACACACGGACAGGCTACACAATATTACAACTTGCAAGAGGTTTAAAACAGGAGTTTTATTTATTTCCATTGCTGTGTAACATGACAAGCACATATTAACGGTTGGTGACGGCGAACTACCAGGAAATATATGGCATGGGGCGTGTGGGTGTGTGCGAAAGAATAGCAAAAAGCGTTTCTCAGGCAAGGCGTCGACTTGAAACGCGCCGGTGCATGACGTCGTCCTGTAATCCAGCCTGGGACCAAACAGCCGGTAAACTTGGCGTCCACGACGGAAGCGGATTGGATGTGGTGCAACTGTACTGGAAAAAACGGCAAACACTTTTCACTACTGCAATTCGCTCAAACCTCTCCCTCTTTCTGCAGGTTTGTGATAACATCATGGACGACCGCGCTCCTTTCTGTACCTGGGCACGCACAACGTATCTGGTATGTTGCGTTTACATGACTTTCTCTACCCAACATCGTCTAATTCTATATATGTTCTCCAAACTCTTCTTACAAACATTCCTTTCTCTACTACACATAGTAATATTCCACCTAAAAATGCTATGTCGAGATTTCACCGGAAATATGTTTTGAGGCCCCCTTAATCCACAAAGAAGCATTTTTAGAAAAAGGTCCGTACGCGCACCTGTCTGTGTCTGTCTGTGAACAGCAAAGCTCTAAAGCAAAATCTCGTTTAAAACCAAAGTTGGTATTTAAGTCAAATATCTTTCAAGGATGCAACTACCCTTTACATGGAAATTTCTTTGGAAAATTTTGATTTTCGCAAAAATGGGTCTAACAATTTTTATTAAAATGCTATGTGTTTAAAATATGTTTATGGCAAATAAAATGTGAATTTGTAATTTTCTGACTATAGACTATGTAGTCCTGCTTACTCTCGAAGGCTTTTGTATAGTTATTTCCAAATGCATTTTTTGTTGGGTGAGTCATTTCGGAGATACTCCTTGTTATTTGTGTGAGTTTTGCAATACTTATGTTTTTCTCAAATGGAAGGTGATTATTCACTTTCTGCTCTTCGTCGTGCAAAGAGAACGGAATCTCAAAGCCTTCTTATAGTGACATGCTTTAAAATATTTAACTATAGTTCAAAGTCTACTGCATTTCCACCATAAGAGAAGATAGAGGTGAAGATAAGGGGTGTAATGGAAGAAGTAAAAACAGAAAATAATTCTGGAATGGAAAATATGAATGCAATGATCGATATGAACATGGAGCTATTGGCGAAGATGGACGGTGAGCTGTTGGCGTGAAGGAAGAGTAGAAACAACTCAGCGGGAAGGTGGAAGTCCTCTGCTAGCGCTTGGACATCGTGGAGGACGTTGGGGAACATTTTAACACCCTGGAAGGACGACCTGACGGTATCGTCAAGGAACTGCAAGCCAGAAATGGTCGGGATCTTGTGGACTGGCCGAGGGAACAGTTACGCCCGTCTTGGACAACGGAAGTGTGCGATAGACGAAGACAAAGAGACGTCCTCATGTATCTGCTACAGGACTGTGTAGCAGTACTGTCAGCAGGGAAGTCTACGAGTTAACGAGGAACAAATAAGTACCAACTTGGCGTGGGACATGGAGGTACCGACGGAGCCGTCCAAAGAGGTGACGCTGAGTGCCATGAATAGAAGAGTGCCGATTACTGATGGGTATGAGAGCAGCCGTGACCGTGATTGGAACTCATTAGATTTCGTCGCTCAAAGCTACTTTAATCCCATATTCCCCTTGTATCTACAAGGAAATACGCAATAGGATAATTTCTGCAGAGGTGCATCTCAGCTAACACTAAGAATATATAGGAATGAGAGTTTGTAAGAATGGTTAGCACAAGAGTAGAGAAAGTCATGTGAGTGCAACATATAACATCTTTTATAATATGGTATTTTAGTCGTTAGTTATTTTTCCTCTAAAGTCTGCTTCCTTGTAAACCTCATGTCTATTCCTTCGTTGTATACAGTACAGTATTCTGTGACACTGTTTGGAGGATTGTGACAAATGAATGCGCGTAAATGATCTGCATTATTTTAATAAGGGAATATCCGACATCATTAATGCTTTGTCCTCTTGTTTGAATATAAGTTTTGATGATTAAGCACAAACGTTTTGTTGTTACTTCTGTGTTTAGCTTATTGCTAAGTTTGGTTGATTTTTCTGTACATCTTGATACTGGATTCTACCACAGAATTATTTTACTTTACTTCATATAACACTTACGCTCAAGAAGCATTCCTACCGCTGAACTGCACTCCTCGGTGATTTTTGATAGCAAACTTTGTAAGTTGATATAAACATACATATTTTTCCCGCTTATCAGTTTACTAAACTCGCATTATGTAAAAGTACTGCATTGTGGTTGGCAATGTCCTGACTTGAAGTAAAAAGGCAGGAAAGCCATCTATAGTTGACTTAGTTTACCGCAAGGTTTTAAAATTGTGGTACTCAGTTTGCCGCTGAGAGAAACAAGCACTACTTAAGAACTCAATTTGGCTAATTCGGCCCTTCAGCTCACTTCTGCGTTTCAGAAGGTAAATTTTCTTTTGCCATTATATTTTAACAAAAGTTCGTAAAACTTGTTCAGGGGACCCTAAAAGTACTGCGACCCAATATGAATGTATTTGGATTACGAAAAATATTTTAAGTGTAAGTGGATAGCAATTCAACAATTTTTAGATATGCAGTATTTCAAATAATATACTTCTTTTTAGGGCAAGTTTTATACTTTATAACATACTAATATGATTTACAAGTTTTATTTCCTACTAGATGACCCGGTGAATTTTGTACCACCTAACATTTATTTAATTGTAACTCTTCATCAGTGGTTATGAATCGTAATCATTCCCATACCAATTAATTGAGTTCGATAATATTAGACACATCGAGTACCGTTTGAGTGTTGTTTGGTTGTTAAATAAAACTCTATTCGCATAGACTTTAATACATTTTATTTACATGAAAGATAATTGCAGCAACACTAATTGCATTGTTGTTTGGTTATTAAGTGAAACTATCTATTCACTTGTTCATTTTCAGTCGCTCTCGAACGTAATTCGGACATGCCAATGCGTCTATTTTCAGAGTCTGTCAGTCGATGATCATCAATTCGGTTTGCACGTAAAATAACTCGCCACGCATTTGACTAACTTCGACGACCTGTCAGCCCGTCCTCTCCTTGGCATTGTAATGAACACTGTAGAACGTCACGGAATTGTTTTCACAGTCACTCATATTTGTTGAACTTAGCTTGAGAACTTTACAATTGAAATCTTTTGTCATAAACATATTTTAAATGTACTGTATTTTAATAAACCGCTCGCCTACCACCTAGGCGGGACCCGCATGTAGTATTCGTGGTGGAAGAAGCGGCGTATGGGCGGGTTTTCTCCGGGTTCTCCTGTTTTCCCCGCCATTCATTCCACCAATTGCTCTACTATCACTCTTTCAATCATCCAATTCGCCTGCATTTTATATCATCCTCTTCCTCACTGCCATACCTGGTGCTTGGCTGACCACCTGCTTCCAGGTCTTCCCTCTGTCTGGTCCAGAGGTCCCTATGCTCCCCAACAGGCGTCTGACCCTAGGCACTGGCTTGTAAGTCCTAGGGGGTGCAAGTCCTCCATAAGTGGAGGGTAATCAGGGAAAGAAGAAGTATTTTAATAGAAATGATGGGAGCAAGTTTACGAAAGTGTATGTAAATTACTTTTGGGTATAGAGTGTTCTTAAGATATTGTCAAACCCCTGGAAGATGTTAAACTCCAATATCAAATAGGTTGTTCACACACACACACACACACACACACACACACACACACACACACGTACACACATACACACATTTCTGCAAAGCTTCCCTTAATATGCATTAAATGCATCTGAAGAACAGCCGTGTTTATAGCCATTCGTGATATTTACCAAAGTGTCTTCTTGGAAATATGCAAACATACACCAAAGAAGACATGGAATTCTGCAATCTATCGTTTGAATCACAGTCAGGAGATTCAAAAACTTAAATATGCTTCGAGCCTTAGTTTGCGAATGATTGAAAAGAAAAACTTGTTTCCTTATTTACCCACGAAATGAAATATTTTTATTACTTATCCTCTCTTTGATTGCACAATTTTTATCTTTAAGGTATTACGGAACACAAAAGCATGCAATTTCTCATTCAAGGCAGCTTCTTTTAAGTAAATGTACGTGCTTTAGAGGAATCGGTGGTCTTTGATGAATCAAGAATATGAGGTAAAGAGATTCTAAAAGAACAGTCCAGTAGAGATTAAAAAAAAAAAAAAAAAAAATAGAAAGAGAGGAAATGAGGAGAGCGAGGTTGAAAGTTAAATGAATTTAATTTCCATACTTCAGTTTAGAACTCGCCTTATTTGACTTTGGCAAGTTTTATTACATCTTTTTCTGACGCAGTAAGAACGCCTTTTGCATAAAGAGGGCTTGGAGGGAGTTTGTGCCCCCTCTTACTTTTATCAGTTGTGAAATATCCTCCACCATTTGTTATAAAAGCCAGCTGGTGAATTGCACGGCGGGATCAAGCTGGTTAATTGGTCTCCCTCGGCCGTCGCTTCTCATTTGTTCTCGTTACGCTGCAAAACTCGATAATGCGGAGTGCGACATTCTCGTATAAAAAAAGCAAAAGAAATCCAATGCGAAATCTATTGCCAAAGCGTCGCATCACTCCCAAATTTCCCATTAAAGCTGCATATTCTCGCTATGAAACAAGTTTTAATTTTCAAGCGTGCTGAGGCTAATCTGGACACATATTTCTTTTTAAAAACTATTTCTCGTATATCGCAGACCATAATTTCTTTCCGCTGTACTTTAATGTTCAAATTTAGCTTGGGTTTGGTACCATGAAATAAATTATTTTGTACGTAGAATATTATTTCATTGTTACGTATAAATAATAAAATGAATATTTACACTAGTTTTAAAAAATTATGTCCAATAATAATGGAATATTTACTGGATTGAAGTGCTAAATGACGTAAACAACACTAATTACTATCTGTTGGGGCAGACATGGGCAAAAGAGCCACTCCACTGAAACACGTTCTTGCCTCACTCCAGCTGCCATCCCTCCCCTTCACTGTTCTTCATCTTTACCTTTCCTTCCGACACACCTCATGCAGTCGCGACTATGGCTTAGTCGGGATGCCTGTTTCATGAAGAGCGGCAGAGAGAACTTTTTGTAAGTTACAAAAACAGTAAAGTTTGCTGCTTAATATGCGGATTTCAATTTGCAAATATAAAGCGTTATAATATCAAACGCCACTTTGAACAGAAGCATAAAGCAAACTTTGGTGACCTTAGATATTTGTTAACAATTTCAACAGGTGCTTTCTGAATTCTCGTATTTGTAAACATGCGTATATATGATTTTGCCTTTTAGGGCTTTAGTTTTTTATTAGTTAATTTAATATTATATATATGGTTTGGCTTTAGTTTTTTATTAGTTAATTTAATATTATATATATATATATATATATATATATATATATATATATATATGGTTTTTCGTGTTTCGAACTTTGATCATAATATTTAGTTTAAAACCAATTTATTATGTTGGTCACATAGTTTCAAAATATGTTAGGACTAAGTAGCAATGGAGTTTATTGATTTATTTATTGTGAATGAGAAACAATTTAGTATGCTAATCATAAGGCAGCGTAAGGATATTACGCGCTTAAGATAAAGGAAAGTTATTATTAACTACGTAATTTGCCTAACCATAGGCTGCTTTCCTGCCAGGGACCATGAGCTGGTGAACAAACTGTAGTTGGAAAAGCGTATTTGTGTTACCGTATTTGGGATGGTCGAGATTCTGACCTCGTGAACTGACTTGCTTAGGTCAAAGGAACAAAAGAGGTTTGTTTATTCACGAACTCGTATTGTCTCACACATTTCAGCATCTTCTCACAGCAAAACATAAACAGCAGCGGATCGACAACTTCCTTGACGTGATTCATGCGTGATATGGTGCAATGCCAGTAGAGATTAGTTAGTTTTAGAGTTGGAGTAGAGTTCGAGTAAAGTGAGTTGTCTTGTACAGTTAGTTTTTCGTTATGTGAGTGAGTCGGCCAGCCTGTCATTGAATACGGATGTGTCGTCGAGAGATTGTATCGACTCTTGTAAATTGTAAGGGCAGAAAAGACTAAACTGTGTTAGCAATAAGGAAATTTTGCATTTGTAGTAACATTTAGAGAAAAATAACAGGATTTCGCATTTTGTCACAATCGTGATTCACCCTTTGACTGCAAGATTGGAGTGCGGAATAGTAGTTAATTACGTAAATGTCTTCAAAGGGACAAGGTTGGACATCACTGCGCTAGAATTGCCAGATGTACGAGAAAGGTTAAAGGTGAGCCTGGCAACTACATTTTTCAGTACCAACAGAAACTGCTGCGTTCCATTATGGGCAACTTTTTCTGCACAGGAGTGTGCACATTCCTTGTGTCAACAAAGTGGAGAATATTAGCTTGTAACACAGCACGCATTACCACTGTCGTACACTGTTTCTTTTGTTTTATGGACCGCAGTGGCTACTAGGTTTGTGTGCACCTTTTTTGTTTCTCTTTAGTTTAATTTATTTCCAGCTTTGGTCTGCAGAGATAAGGCTTTGTTTTTCCTAGGTTGCTTCGTCTTTACAGGTTGTTACTACCGAATTATAGTAGCACTTTAAATACACCATCATCTGCAGCTAACGCTTGCTAAAATTAGGTACGAGTGTAGAATTGAAGGGTACATTAAAGTGGGTAGCAGGTATAACTGATTTATACCAATTTATACATTCCATAACGGTAACCGCATTAATAGTCAAAGAACGAATCAGGGACGAAGCCACATAAGTTTAACATGAGAACGATAAGTTCACAAGCGCGCGGCACACGTATCAGATTAGTTTACAAATACAGAGTGTTAGTTAACTGAACTATGCATTCACATAATAATAATTGCTGTAATTAAACACGCCTCCGTAGCGAAGTTCAATCCCCGGTACCGACTGGGGATTTCCTCCCGCTGGGAGGTCTGATACGGGGTGCACTCAGCCTCGTTGGGCCCCTCACGGACCAATTGAAGAGCTACTTTGAAAAGTAGCGACAGCTGAAGGAGGAGACCGCACAACTGGCCGGGAGAGACCGGGGAGCTGACCACGTCCCACCTCTAGTACTGCACCTCATTCATGATGCCTGTGATGGGCAGTGTTGGGGGACGCAGCGGTCGAGTGGTAGGTCATGGCCCAGATGTTGTGCCACGGGGTTACGTTTATGTAATTAAATACTTAAAAAATGACCAATTTTAATCCATAGTCCTCACAATATAGGCAACATAAAGGTGATAAGAACCTTTAAGGACCATAGACAGTAACAATCAACTTTCACGTACGAACCCAAGTCCGGAAATGCGTCATAGTTGTAATGGTTAATCTAACGTTTAATCTTTTATTGGAAACTTCTATTTGTTGAATACATTTGAAGACCATAAGACTCCCAGCACTATGATAAAAATACCAACACGCATTTCGAGAACTGTTGAAGTCTTCCACAGTTTCAAATTATGAAATGTAAATCATCGTAATTGAAAAGCTACCGTAGCATTTGTTCAATCTTCGATAGCAACAAAATAGTCATTATAGGCTACATTAATATTATAAGTGGGTTAAATGGGCTATTATTTGCGAGTGAGATGTTCAGTACTAATTTCTCACGAGCAAATAACTGTCTGATAAGCCACATATAATCTACGTTTTATCTTATCCTAATATTAACTGAAATAATCTTATATTTTATTAATATTATTAGAATCGTCATTGGGAGGAATTGAATTTTAGTCGTGACGGAATACTGCCTTGTTGGTACGTTATTATGTAGCGCCGCCAGAACAAATAGTTTCAATTCTGATTGTTTATATAGCACCAAATAAATCAATAAATGAATGCAAATGGATATTCCCGAAGAAGTATCTGATTATGCTAAAATAGCCATACTTAGTTTGTTACCCGACCAGTCGAAGGACTTATACAACAAGGAATTTTCATTATTTAAAGAATGTAGAGCTGCCAAAGGAATTAAAATAATTACCGAAGATGTGTTGTTAGCATATTAATGTTTACAATAAGGTAGAGGAATCTAATAAAACTGTTATTTGTTCGATTTTTAAAATTATTTCTGTGTTTAATAAATAAAGTTGCAATGAAATTAAGTACTCCCTTTATTTCACGATGAAATAAAAACTTATTTTTGTTATTTTTTAGGAAGCACGAAATGTATACATGAAGTCTAAAGGATAGGATAAAATAGTTTTATCCTATACAGTATATTTATAAACACAGATGACGTCGTGCCTTTAACTCATAAATAAACCAATTCTCATTAAACACTTCCTATAAAGGACAAAACAAGTGATGCTGAAAAAGCTATATGAATAAATTAATATTTATGACTCTTTAACAGCGTTTGGAGGAGCCAAATTCTCTAACACTATCAAAAATGCCTTTTGAAGATATTGGTGATTAAAAGACCTTCAAATAATTGCAGTGGGCAGAAGCTTAAAATGCATTTATTCCATTTCATTTCAGAGCCTTTTAATTTTATAAAGTGCCATCTGGAAAAAATCGAAAAGTAATAAATGCATAAAATAACATTGTATACTCTGTTTCCAATTATTCCTACTTTTTCAATATACATTGAAGTAAAAGCATTGTGATATAACAGAACCTACAGTTACTCTTATATTATTTAATTTTCTGGCTAAGTTCTACGGTATCTCTCTCTTTCTCTGTCGTCTGTTCGTCTAACTCTTTTGTTTTAATGTCGCGCGGTATGTACCAGCAATATAAAACAAAACATACATAGTACCTAATTTAATATTATAATGCTCACATGATAAACGTACGGAACAAAATAAAAATTAGAATACAAAGTATATCACGTTTGGTTTGCAAAATTACAGGTGTCCCAAAGTTAGATCGGCAAACTTTTAAACCAGAAAAATGGATGGTGTCTGTGCGAGAGTGCGGCAGAATAGATCACGCCGATGCACTCTTTGTGATAATGGCAATGGGCGTGCGTATTTATTTTCAATAGTAAAGCTGTGATTAACTGTAAATAATGAGGTTTTGTTTGTGTTCTGTGTTTGTTTCTTGGATTAAGATTGCGTGTATTACTAAGATAAATGCAATGCTAATTTGTATTGTTGATTTTGCCGTAAAGTAAATAATGTCATACATTACTGCCTCCCACCCAGTCTAGCGCTTAAACGAAGCCCCTCAGCAAAAAACTTTCCTTAACATAAAGTGTTCCCAAAGTTTGTCGGTCTAATTTTGGGACGCCCTATCTACATATATGTGGTATAACTTGGTTAAACAAAAATAAATGATCTACTCGAGTAACACTAAAGAAATAATTTCATTTTCGAAAAAAAATTATTAAAGTTATTCTATTGGTGTCGGTTACATTTCAGTGGACATATATGGCGATATTTTAAAGCAAAAATATGACCACCTGGTTGACTGTTTAACCCCTGCAAAGGGAAACAAAAACGTTATTACTTGAGAAGAGCAAGAACCAGATGTTTTAATTTATAATTTCGAAAACAACCTGAATCTGTTGCTGTTGAAACGAACCGGGAAACAATTAGGTATAATGAGGCTGTTTGTTCCTCTCCTAACATATTCTGTTGGTGTGAAATAGAATTTTTATGTTAAAAGATCAATTTTTGTTCCAAAAATAATTCACTCTTGTACAGCCATGAAAAAAATTGAGTACATTCCGAGAGCGGAATATTTCCAAATCCAACGTCATGTTGCAGCATGGTTTACACAAGTCAATATGTCCAACATGCAGCTGAGTTTATTGATGGTCCCTGTTTCATAACGTTATCGGTGCCGGACCACAAATAGGCAGTTTGCTACACCGCTTCTTTCTTTGTCAGGAACAAGTACAAATGCGAGTGCTGATCAAGACAGAGTCTATTTGTGTGTCTGACGGATGATAACATATGAAACATACTATCAGTAAACTCAGCTGTGTATTGAAAGTATCGACTTGTATAAACCACGCTGCAACACGACGTGGGACAGAAATATTCTGCTCTGTTAATGCGCTCTTATCATTTTTTCCTTGGCTGTTTCAAGCTATTCTTACAATTGCGCATTCTTCTATTTTCTACATGTTAAATATTTTTGTAGGTAAAATAGTAATAGCAAATACAGCAGACTTAAGCGATTATCAAAGCTTTTAAGAGCTGGTCGCTAAGCGATAACCTTGAAAATCCCAACGAACAGGAGGAAACAAAATTACCTCGCATTTGAGAAGAGTGTAACTACTGGAAAATTCAAACCAATAACGAGGAATATCTAGGAAAGGTTTAAATCCAACCCTAAAAAGAAGAAAAGAATATACTTGAATTGGATGCTTTAACATGATCTACATTTTTGTGTAGTAAGGCATTTTTTTCTATCTTTTACGGTTTGCCATTTATAGAAACAGGTTATTCCCATTAAAATTCAAGATATACATTTCATTTGTCATGAAAATATTTTAAACATGGTAATTCAATAAAAATTGTTAGCCTTTTTGTGAGAAAATCAAAATTCTCCAAAACCTTTCCATGTAAAGGGTAGTTGGGGATGGGGAATTTTTTAGAGATTCTTCATGTCTTATCTTTGGAAGGTGCTGAACTGAAATACCATCTCTGGTATTTAACTTACGTTTTAAATTATGTTGTTCAAGACAGACAGACAGACAGACAGACAGAAGGTTGGCGGGCAAACGCCCACTCATACATAGAGAGACACACACACACACACACACACACACACACACACACACACACACACACACACACACACAGAGGGAGATCTTTCTATAAAATGCTTTTGGGGATTCAAAAGTCTGAAAACGTGCATTTCCGTGAAATTTCAACACTTTGGAATACACTGTGAGTGGAATACAATAATTCCTCTAATTATTGTATGTAGGAGTGCGAGAAAGAGAGAGAGAGAAATAGACCAAAATAAACTGTAATTTATTACCTTTTGTTTGCTATGCAAATTTCTTCAAAATTTAAATGAATAGAAAATTTATTTAGCTTTCGGTTATTTAATATATATATATATATACTAAACTATGAATAAATTTTAGTTTAGTAATTGCACTAAATATTTTATTAATACCTAACTTTACTGCACAATCCTGCCCTTCCCGAAATATATATATATATATCGTATAATGCTACATTCTTCTTCTTCTAGACTTCAAGGATTAGGCCAGAGCTGGGCAACTGGTCCTCATAGAGCGCAGCCCGCTCAAGGCCTTGCACTACAGCTGTATTTTTAGCATGTAAAGAAGATAAAGGTAGCTCATGGTTTCCCGCGAGTCGCCCAGGCCTATATTAGCGTGTCCACCTCTTCCATTTTCGCATTTATTCTTTATTCTCATATTTTTCTGGGCGTCCGATGTTTCTTTTCCCTGCTGGTTTGCATCACTTGATTAAAAGAGCTACCCTTTTCACTCATGCAGTCATGTGATCATTCCATTTGTGTTTATTTTCTTCGATTTTGTCGTTTAACTTACAAATATTCAGTTTTTCTCTGATTGTTTCTTCGCTTATTAAGCGCAGACCAATGCCTCCTTTAGTTCTTCGTAAAAATCTCGTTTCAACTGTCTGGATTTTCCGTTTGTCCTTTTGTTTCATTACCCACGATTTGCTGCCATACATTAGGACAGGGATCACCATGGTTTAATACTTCCCTCTTTTATTTTGTGGAGTTCTTGTTATGGTCCCACATATGTGTTGAAATGTATTTGTCTTATTTCGTATACCTCTATCAACATCGAGACCTACATCACAGCCCAAATAATGTCTCCGGCTTGCTCTAGTAAATATTTTTGTTCTAACTGGGTATTTCCTTGTTGTACCACTTTTGTTTGTTTTTTTCTTTGGAGGGGAACTCTATGTTGATTCTACAATATACCTTTATATTCAAGGACCTACACGTATACAGCCATTTCACTGACATTTCTGAATACATGTTTAAACGCATGTTGGTATTGGCTTATCCAGAATCAAAGGACCGAGGCGGGATACAGCCACATCATGCGGTTTCCTGATTACTTAAAGTACTGATGTGCCAAGGTAGGACCACCGGCCTTAAGATAGGATTTCGATTTTCATCATTACACTTAGTTGTGAGCCTTTCATCTGGTTAATTGCATTAGCACCCGCTAGTAATTCCCCCCTCTGCGGCAGCGCCGCGAAGATATACGTCTAATTGCATACCAGTGTTACTAATAATGGATATGTGTATGTTAAAAGCAAATCGGTTTCTGTTTTCTGTACTCCTTACCTACATAAAATTTGCTACCGAAATTTCAACGGAAAAACATGTCTCCAGACTTTCCCTATTCTTGTAGTAACTTATTCTTATGTTAGTTGAGAGAAACTTTATTGTTTATCTTCTTGTAGGTGCAAGGAGAATATGAGAATATAGTAGACTTTGAGCGATAGTCAAATCTTTTAAAGCTTTGAGATTCCATTCTCTTTGTACGGGTAAGATATAAGAAACCAATAACGATCTTCCATTTGAAGAAAGTGTAGTATTCCAAAACTCACACGATATCTTCAAAACGGTTTACTCTAAAAAATTTATTTGGACATAAAAAATGTGTTTTTTAGGAAGATCCATATCTTTTGTATTGATTTGATCCATCTTTTACTGTTTACGAGTTATTCAAAAGTCATCCAGAGTAAGCAAGACTACATGGGCTATAACCAGAAAATACAAAATATGCATTTCATTTATAGTACACGTTTTCGTTTGGCATTTTAATTAAAATCGTTAGCCATTTTCGAGAAAATCAAAATTTTCGGAAAATGTTTTATGGAAAGGGTATTTTCTTCAAAATATTCATTTCGCATCCTTGAAATAAATTAAACTAAATACCAATTTTGGGTTTTAACCTGCTTTTTTTTTAGTTATGCTGTCCACAGACTGACACACACACACACACACACACACACACATACACACACGGAGATTTTTCTAAAAAATTTTATTATTATTATCATTATTATTATATTATTGTGATTGTTATTATTGTTATTATTGTTATTATTGTTATTATTGTTATTATTGTTATTGTTGTTATTGTTATTATTGTTATTGTTATTATTGTTATTATTGTTATTATTGTTATTATTGTTATTATTGTTATTATTATTATTATTATTATTGTTATTGTTATTGTTATTGTTATTGTTATTATTATTATTATTATTATTATTATTATTATTATTATTATTATTATTATTATTATTATTATTATTATTATTATTATTATTATTATTATTATTATTATTATTATTATTATTATTATTATTATTATTATTATTATTATTATTATTATTATTATTATTATTATTATTATTATTATTATTATTATTATTATTATTATTATTATTATTATTATTATTATTATTATTATTATTATTATTATTATTATTATTATTATTATTCAGGGGGCCTCAAAACAAGGTGAAATCTCGACTTGGAAATTTTTGTTAGAATGTAATATTTCCTCTACTTTACTGTACGTAGGAGAGAAAATAACTATGAGGAAGCATTCCTATATTGATCAATCCTCAGGATACCAATCAAGGCCCTTTCAAAGGCCCCTACAGACACTTGACTGTCATTTGGTATGAACTAGAATTACAACGAATTAAACCGTTTTACAGACAAAACGGTTTAAAGTTAGTGTAACTCCCCAAATATACGTGTTGTTTGTATAAAGCAGTAATCCGTTGAGATTGGCTGTCCAATTCTACAATCCGCTCTGCGGTTCAAATTATCGTACTAGAGAACAACGTTTATTGACTACAGGCTTCTCTGGGAATTTTAATGTTGTTTAGATTACCTTTCTTTCCATTTACAGTGGAGAATCTGCTCTTAACTAACCACATCCTAAAGCCCTCCACAACTCTGATAGGCGCTAAAGTTTCTCTCGCTACAAAGCTACAACTTCACTCCCTCGACATTGTGCTGTGTGTGAACTCTGCTTGTTACTCAAAATCATTTCGTTACAAGGTAAACAAACTTCAGGACACGGAACAGTTTTAAACTTCCAGCTCTCTACCTTCAATTAATAAATAGAGGTGATCAACCCATAGGGATGAACTCACAAAATTAGAAATTTTATACACTTTTAAATGTTCTGGGAGGGAACATGTACATTAACGGATGTGAAGATGATTTGCATAAACGCAAATTACGAGAAATTAGTAACCTTCCTTATCAAAGAGTAATAATTTATTCCTACTTTCTATATTACGTATAGTAAGTCTTATATTTGGTTAAAAACCAAACTTGGTATTTCAGCTTAAAGTCTTTTAAGGATGCGACACGAAGAGTTTGAAGAAATTTGCTCCACCCTAAACTACCTTTCAGAAGGAATATTTTTCGAAGATTTTTATTTTCTTGAAAACGGCTCTAATGATTTTGATTAACATACCATATATTTGAGATATGAAATGGTATTTATTTATTTGTTTATTTATTCTTATGAACATAACAGGCTTGGAAGCCCAATTACAATGTTCATCATACATAGATGTTTACATATAATAATATACACACTCAAATAAAATACAAGAAAAACATAAATGAACATAAACTAATATAAGGAATAGAAACAATTATAAAAAAAGAAGAAGAAAGAAAGAAAAAAAAAGAAAAAAAAAGTGAATGTGGTATGGTAAATAATTTTTTCTGCTATTCCTAATTACAACAACGATACTACTATTACCAATTTAGTTGTAGCATTTTTAAATTGAGTTTCAGACATGTTGAAAATATCTACATCGAAATGATGAAGCTTGTTATATAAATACATAATTCTGTGTAATGGTGAATTTTTATTGATTTCCGTATTTACTCTGGAGGTGAAGAAAAGCCCCCTGAATCTGCTTATTTTATTGGGTACATAAAAGATACATTTGTTGTAATATTAATATCATCAATAATCGAATGCAATACCTTATACAGAAATATTAACCCTGCAATATCTCTTCTAAATTTCAAAGTTTTAAGTTTAAATATTTCCAAAAGGGTTTCATAGTTTGTGTAAGTAGGATAATATCCAGATCTTTTAAATAGTATGTATTTTAGAAATTTTGATTGTACTTTTTCTATTGCGGTGACATGCATTATCATCTTAGGATTCCAAATAATAGATGCATATTCGAGTTTTTGTCTCACAAACGAATTATAAAGTTGAATTAAAGTTTTTTCTTTAAATGAATAGGAATTTCGAATAATAAAGCCAAGGCATTTTAGCGATTTGGATACAACTAAGTCAATGTTATATGTTGAATTTTCTGGCTATAGCCCATATAGTCCTACTTACTCAGGATGATTTGTGCGTAACTGGTAAACCGTAAGAGATACAGCAATTCTTACTGTACAAATAATGTAGATCTAGCTAAAGCAAACAATTTATGTCTAAATTTGTTTTGTAGGTGGAACCATTTAGGAGATATTCCTTGTTGTTTGTGTAAGTTTTGGAGATCTTATACTTCTGTCAAATGGAATATGTTATTAATTTTGTATATGTTAAGTGTTCAAAGAGAACTGAATTTGAAGGCTTCAAAAGATTTCACTATCACTCAAAGCCTGCTGCATTGTCAT